>OU538800.1:0-7500 GCA_912999815.1 Campaea margaritaria | reverse complement strand
TAGGTTAGGTTAGGTTAGGTTAGGTTAGGTTAGGTTAGGTTAGGTTAGGTTAGGTTAGGTTAGGTTAGGTTAGGTTAGGTTAGGTTAGGTTAGGTTAGGTTAGGTTAGGTTAGGTTAGGTTAGGTTAGGTTAGGTTAGGTTAGGTTAGGTTAGGTTAGGTTAGGTTAGGTTAGGTTAGGTTAGGTTAGGTTAGGTTAGGTTAGGTTAGGTTAGGTTAGGTTAGGTTAGGTTAGGTTAGGTTAGGTTAGGTTAGGTTAGGTTAGGTTAGGTTAGGTTAGGTTAGGTTAGGTTAGGTTAGGTTAGGTTAGGTTAGGTTAGGTTAGGTTAGGTTAGGTTAGGTTAGGTTAGGTTAGGTTAGGTTAGGTTAGGTTAGGTTAGGTTAGGTTAGGTTAGGTTAGGTTAGGTTAGGTTAGGTTAGGTTAGGTTAGGTTAGGTTAGGTTAGGTTAGGTTAGGTTAGGTTAGGTTAGGTTAGGTTAGGTTAGGTTAGGTTAGGTTAGGTTAGGTTAGGTTAGGTTAGGTTAGGTTAGGTTAGGTTAGGTTAGGTTAGGTTAGGTTAGGTTAGGTTAGGTTAGGTTAGGTTAGGTTAGGTTAGGTTAGGTTAGGTTAGGTTAGGTTAGGTTAGGTTAGGTTAGGTTAGGTTAGGTTAGGTTAGGTTAGGTTAGGTTAGGTTAGGTTAGGTTAGGTTAGGTTAGGTTAGGTTAGGTTAGGTTAGGTTAGGTTAGGTTAGGTTAGGTTAGGTTAGGTTAGGTTAGGTTAGGTTAGGTTAGGTTAGGTTAGGTTAGGTTAGGTTAGGTTAGGTTAGGTTAGGTTAGGTTAGGTTAGGTTAGGTTAGGTTAGGTTAGGTTAGGTTAGGTTAGGTTAGGTTAGGTTAGGTTAGGTTAGGTTAGGTTAGGTTAGGTTAGGTTAGGTTAGGTTAGGTTAGGTTAGGTTAGGTTAGGTTAGGTTAGGTTAGGTTAGGTTAGGTTAGGTTAGGTTAGGTTAGGTTAGGTTAGGTTAGGTTAGGTTAGGTTAGGTTAGGTTAGGTTAGGTTAGGTTAGGTTAGGTTAGGTTAGGTTAGGTTAGGTTAGGTTAGGTTAGGTTAGGTTAGGTTAGGTTAGGTTAGGTTAGGTTAGGTTAGGTTAGGTTAGGTTAGGTTAGGTTAGGTTAGGTTAGGTTAGGTTAGGTTAGGTTAGGTTAGGTTAGGTTAGGTTAGGTTAGGTTAGGTTAGGTTAGGTTAGGTTAGGTTAGGTTAGGTTAGGTTAGGTTAGGTTAGGTTAGGTTAGGTTAGGGTAGGTTAGGTTAGGTTAGGTTAGGTTAGGTTAGGTTAGGTTAGGTTAGGTTAGGTTAGGTTAGGTTAGGTTAGGTTAGGTTAGGTTAGGTTAGGTTAGGTTAGGTTAGGTTAGGTTAGGTTAGGTTAGGTTAGGTTAGGTTAGGTTAGGTTAGGTTAGGTTAGGTTAGGTTAGGTTAGGTTAGGTTAGGTTAGGTTAGGTTAGGTTAGGTTAGGTTAGGTTAGGTTAGGTTAGGTTAGGTTAGGTTAGGTTAGGTTAGGTTAGGTTAGGTTAGGTTAGGTTAGGTTAGGTTAGGTTAGGTTAGGTTAGGTTAGGTTAGGTTAGGTTAGGTTAGGTTAGGTTAGGTTAGGTTAGGTTAGGTTAGGTTAGGTTAGGTTAGGTTAGGTTAGGTTAGGTTAGGTTAGGTTAGGTTAGGTTAGGTTAGGTTAGGTTAGGTTAGGTTAGGTTAGGTTAGGTTAGGTTAGGTTAGGTTAGGTTAGGTTAGGTTAGGTTAGGTTAGGTTAGGTTAGGTTAGGTTAGGTTAGGTTAGGTTAGGTTAGGTTAGGTTAGGTTAGGTTAGGTTAGGTTAGGTTAGGTTAGGTTAGGTTAGGTTAGGTTAGGTTAGGTTAGGTTAGGTTAGGTTAGGTTAGGTTAGGTTAGGTTAGGTTAGGTTAGGTTAGGTTAGGTTAGGTTAGGTTAGGTTAGGTTAGGTTAGGTTAGGTTAGGTTAGGTTAGGTTAGGTTAGGTTAGGTTAGGTTAGGTTAGGTTAGGTTAGGTTAGGTTAGGTTAGGTTAGGTTAGGTTAGGTTAGGTTAGGTTAGGTTAGGTTAGGTTAGGTTAGGTTAGGTTAGGTTAGGTTAGGTTAGGTTAGGTTAGGTTAGGTTAGGTTAGGTTAGGTTAGGTTAGGTTAGGTTAGGTTAGGTTAGGTTAGGTTAGGTTAGGTTAGGTTAGGTTAGGTTAGGTTAGGTTAGGTTAGGTTAGGTTAGGTTAGGTTAGGTTAGGTTAGGTTAGGTTAGGTTAGGTTAGGTTAGGTTAGGTTAGGTTAGGTTAGGTTAGGTTAGGTTAGGTTAGGTTAGGTTAGGTTAGGTTAGGTTAGGTTAGGTTAGGTTAGGTTAGGTTAGGTTAGGTTAGGTTAGGTTAGGTTAGGTTAGGTTAGGTTAGGTTAGGTTAGGTTAGGTTAGGTTAGGTTAGGTTAGGTTAGGTTAGGTTAGGTTAGGTTAGGTTAGGTTAGGTTAGGTTAGGTTAGGTTAGGTTAGGTTAGGTTAGGTCAGGTTAGGTTAGGTTAGGTTAGGTTAGGTTAGGTTAGGTTAGGTTAGGTTAGGTTAGGTTAGGTTAGGTTAGGTTAGGTTAGGTTAGGTTAGGTTAGGTTAGGTTAGGTTAGGTTAGGTTAGGTTAGGTTAGGTTAGGTTAGGTTAGGTTAGGTTAGGTTAGGTTAGGTTAGGTTAGGTTAGGTTAGGTTAGGTTAGGTTAGGTTAGGTTAGGTTAGGTTAGGTTAGGTTAGGTTAGGTTAGGTTAGGTTAGGTTAGGTTAGGTTAGGTTAGGTTAGGTTAGGTTAGGTTAGGTTAGGTTAGGTTAGGTTAGGTTAGGTTAGGTTAGGTTAGGTTAGGTTAGGTTAGGTTAGGTTAGGTTAGGTTAGGTTAGGTTAGGTTAGGTTAGGTTAGGTTAGGTTAGGTTAGGTTAGGTTAGGTTAGGTTAGGTTAGGTTAGGTTAGGTTAGGTTAGGTTAGGTTAGGTTAGGTTAGGTTAGGTTAGGTTAGGTTAGGTTAGGTTAGGTTAGGTTAGGTTAGGTTAGGTTAGGTTAGGTTAGGTTAGGTTAGGTTAGGTTAGGTTAGGTTAGGTTAGGTTAGGTTAGGTTAGGTTAGGTTAGGTTAGGTTAGGTTAGGTTAGGTTAGGTTAGGTTAGGTTAGGTTAGGTTAGGTTAGGTTAGGTTAGGTTAGGTTAGGTTAGGTTAGGTTAGGTTAGGTTAGGTTAGGTTAGGTTAGGTTAGGTTAGGTTAGGTTAGGTTAGGTTAGGTTAGGTTAGGTTAGGTTAGGTTAGGTTAGGTTAGGTTAGGTTAGGTTAGGTTAGGTTAGGTTAGGTTAGGTTAGGTTAGGTTAGGTTAGGTTAGGTTAGGTTAGGTTAGGTTAGGTTAGGTTAGGTTAGGTTAGGTTAGGTTAGGTTAGGTTAGGTTAGGTTAGGTTAGGTTAGGTTAGGTTAGGTTAGGTTAGGTTAGGTTAGGTTAGGTTAGGTTAGGTTAGGTTAGGTTAGGTTAGGTTAGGTTAGGTTAGGTTAGGTTAGGTTAGGTTAGGTTAGGTTAGGTTAGGTTAGGTTAGGTTAGGTTAGGTTAGGTTAGGTTAGGTTAGGTTAGGTTAGGTTAGGTTAGGTTAGGTTAGGTTAGGTTAGGTTAGGTTAGGTTAGGTTAGGTTAGGTTAGGTTAGGTTAGGTTAGGTTAGGTTAGGTTAGGTTAGGTTAGGTTAGGTTAGGTTAGGTTAGGTTAGGTTAGGTTAGGTTAGGTTAGGTTAGGTTAGGTTAGGTTAGGTTAGGTTAGGTTAGGTTAGGTTAGGTTAGGTTAGGTTAGGTTAGGTTAGGTTAGGTTAGGTTAGGTTAGGTTAGGTTAGGTTAGGTTAGGTTAGGTTAGGTTAGGTTAGGTTAGGTTAGGTTAGGTTAGGTTAGGTTAGGTTAGGTTAGGTTAGGTTAGGTTAGGTTAGGTTAGGTTAGGTTAGGTTAGGTTAGGTTAGGTTAGGTTAGGTTAGGTTAGGTTAGGTTAGGTTAGGTTAGGTTAGGTTAGGTTAGGTTAGGTTAGGTTAGGTTAGGTTAGGTTAGGTTAGGTTAGGTTAGGTTAGGTTAGGTTAGGTTAGGTTAGGTTAGGTTAGGTTAGGTTAGGTTAGGTTAGGTTAGGTTAGGTTAGGTTAGGTTAGGTTAGGTTAGGTTAGGTTAGGTTAGGTTAGGTTAGGTTAGGTTAGGTTAGGTTAGGTTAGGTTAGGTTAGGTTAGGTTAGGTTAGGTTAGGTTAGGTTAGGTTAGGTTAGGTTAGGTTAGGTTAGGTTAGGTTAGGTTAGGTTAGGTTAGGTTAGGTTAGGTTAGGTTAGGTTAGGTTAGGTTAGGTTAGGTTAGGTTAGGTTAGGTTAGGTTAGGTTAGGTTAGGTTAGGTTAGGTTAGGTTAGGTTAGGTTAGGTTAGGTTAGGTTAGGTTAGGTTAGGTTAGGTTAGGTTAGGTTAGGTTAGGTTAGGTTAGGTTAGGTTAGGTTAGGTTAGGTTAGGTTAGGTTAGGTTAGGTTAGGTTAGGTTAGGTTAGGTTAGGTTAGGTTAGGTTAGGTTAGGTTAGGTTAGGTTAGGTTAGGTTAGGTTAGGTTAGGTTAGGTTAGGTTAGGTTAGGTTAGGTTAGGTTAGGTTAGGTTAGGTTAGGTTAGGTTAGGTTAGGTTAGGTTAGGTTAGGTTAGGTTAGGTTAGGTTAGGTTAGGTTAGGTTAGGTTAGGTTAGGTTAGGTTAGGTTAGGTTAGGTTAGGTTAGGTTAGGTTAGGTTAGGTTAGGTTAGGTTAGGTTAGGTTAGGTTAGGTTAGGTTAGGTTAGGTTAGGTTAGGTTAGGTTAGGTTAGGTTAGGTTAGGTTAGGTTAGGTTAGGTTAGGTTAGGTTAGGTTAGGTTAGGTTAGGTTAGGTTAGGTTAGGTTAGGTTAGGTTAGGTTAGGTTAGGTTAGGTTAGGTTAGGTTAGGTTAGGTTAGGTTAGGTTAGGTTAGGTTAGGTTAGGTTAGGTTAGGTTAGGTTAGGTTAGGTTAGGTTAGGTTAGGTTAGGTTAGGTTAGGTTAGGTTAGGTTAGGTTAGGTTAGGTTAGGTTAGGTTAGGTTAGGTTAGGTTAGGTTAGGTTAGGTTAGGTTAGGTTAGGTTAGGTTAGGTTAGGTTAGGTTAGGTTAGGTTAGGTTAGGTTAGGTTAGGTTAGGTTAGGTTAGGTTAGGTTAGGTTAGGTTAGGTTAGGTTAGGTTAGGTTAGGTTAGGTTAGGTTAGGTTAGGTTAGGTTAGGTTAGGTTAGGTTAGGTTAGGTTAGGTTAGGTTAGGTTAGGTTAGGTTAGGTTAGGTTAGGTTAGGTTAGGTTAGGTTAGGTTAGGTTAGGTTAGGTTAGGTTAGGTTAGGTTAGGTTAGGTTAGGTTAGGTTAGGTTAGGTTAGGTTAGGTTAGGTTAGGTTAGGTTAGGTTAGGTTAGGTTAGGTTAGGTTAGGTTAGGTTAGGTTAGGTTAGGTTAGGTTAGGTTAGGTTAGGTTAGGTTAGGTTAGGTTAGGTTAGGTTAGGTTAGGTTAGGTTAGGTTAGGTTAGGTTAGGTTAGGTTAGGTTAGGTTAGGTTAGGTTAGGTTAGGTTAGGTTAGGTTAGGTTAGGTTAGGTTAGGTTAGGTTAGGTTACGTTAGGTTAGGTTAGGTTAGGTTAGGTTAGGTTAGGTTAGGTTAGGTTAGGTTAGGTTAGGTTAGGTTAGGTTAGGTTAGGTTAGGTTAGGTTAGGTTAGGTTAGGTTAGGTTAGGTTAGGTTAGGTTAGGTTAGGTTAGGTTAGGTTAGGTTAGGTTAGGTTAGGTTAGGTTAGGTTAGGTTAGGTTAGGTTAGGTTAGGTTAGGTTAGGTTAGGTTAGGTTAGGTTAGGTTAGGTTAGGTTAGGTTAGGTTAGGTTAGGTTAGGTTAGGTTAGGTTAGGTTAGGTTAGGTTAGGTTAGGTTAGGTTAGGTTAGGTTAGGTTAGGTTAGGTTAGGTTAGGTTAGGTTAGGTTAGGTTAGGTTAGGTTAGGTTAGGTTAGGTTAGGTTAGGTTAGGTTAGGTTAGGTTAGGTTAGGTTAGGTTAGGTTAGGTTAGGTTAGGTTAGGTTAGGTTAGGTTAGGTTAGGTTAGGTTAGGTTAGGTTAGGTTAGGTTAGGTTAGGTTAGGTTAGGTTAGGTTAGGTTAGGTTAGGTTAGGTTAGGTTAGGTTAGGTTAGGTTAGGTTAGGTTAGGTTAGGTTAGGTTAGGTTAGGTTAGGTTAGGTTAGGTTAGGTTAGGTTAGGTTAGGTTAGGTTAGGTTAGGTTAGGTTAGGTTAGGTTAGGTTAGGTTAGGTTAGGTTAGGTTAGGTTAGGTTAGGTTAGGTTAGGTTAGGTTAGGTTAGGTTAGGTTAGGTTAGGTTAGGTTAGGTTAGGTTAGGTTAGGTTAGGTTAGGTTAGGTTAGGTTAGGTTAGGTTAGGTTAGGTTAGGTTAGGTTAGGTTAGGTTAGGTTAGGTTAGGTTAGGTTAGGTTAGGTTAGGTTAGGTTAGGTTAGGTTAGGTTAGGTTAGGTTAGGTTAGGTTAGGTTAGGTTAGGTTAGGTTAGGTTAGGTTAGGTTAGGTTAGGTTAGGTTAGGTTAGGTTAGGTTAGGTTAGGTTAGGTTAGGTTAGGTTAGGTTAGGTTAGGTTAGGTTAGGTTAGGTTAGGTTAGGTTAGGTTAGGTTAGGTTAGGTTAGGTTAGGTTAGGTTAGGTTAGGTTAGGTTAGGTTAGGTTAGGTTAGGTTAGGTTAGGTTAGGTTAGGTTAGGTTAGGTTAGGTTAGGTTAGGTTAGGTTAGGTTAGGTTAGGTTAGGTTAGGTTAGGTTAGGTTAGGTTAGGTTAGGTTAGGTTAGGTTAGGTTAGGTTAGGTTAGGTTAGGTTAGGTTAGGTTAGGTTAGGTTAGGTTAGGTTAGGTTAGGTTAGGTTAGGTTAGGTTAGGTTAGGTTAGGTTAGGTTAGGTTAGGTTAGGTTAGGTTAGGTTAGGTTAGGTTAGGTTAGGTTAGGTTAGGTTAGGTTAGGTTAGGTGAGGTTAGGTTAGGTTAGGTTAGGTTAGGTTAGGTTAGGTTAGGTTAGGTTAGGTTAGGTTAGGTTAGGTTAGGTTAGGTTAGGTTAGGTTAGGTTAGGTTAGGTTAGGTTAGGTTAGGTTAGGTTAGGTTAGGTTAGGTTAGGTTAGGTTAGGTTAGGTTAGGTTAGGTTAGGTTAGGTTAGGTTAGGTTAGGTTAGGTTAGGTTAGGTTAGGTTAGGTTAGGTTAGGTTAGGTTAGGTTAGGTTAGGTTAGGTTAGGTTAGGTTAGGTTAGGTTAGGTTAGGTTAGGTTAGGTTAGGTTAGGTTAGGTTAGGTTAGGTTAGGTTAGGTTAGGTTAGGTTAGGTTAGGTTAGGTTAGGTTAGGTTAGTTAGGTTAGGTTAGGTTAGGTTAGGTTAGGTTAGGTTAGGTTAGGTTAGGTTAGGTTAGGTTAGGTTAGGTTAGGTTAGGTTAGGTTAGGTTAGGTTAGGTTAGGTTAGGTTAGGTTAGGTTAGGTTAGGTTAGGTTAGGTT
>OU538799.1:12115000-12120000 GCA_912999815.1 Campaea margaritaria | reverse complement strand
AGGCGCTTAGACCGACGTCGAACGGGTCGCGATGTATTACTAAGAGAGAAGTGCACGCCGTCCGCGGACGCTACGAACGCCGTAGGTGTTAACTGTCGAAACAATAAACATCCCAACGACGTATGTGCGCCGCGGATAGACGATGAATCTCTCCGTTCGTTCATTCGAGTTTCGCAGGTTTACCCCTGGACGGTTTCACGTACTGTTGAACTCTCTCTTCAAAGTTCTTTTCAACTTTCCCTCACGGTACTTGTTCGCTATCGGTCTCGCGGTAATATTTAGCCTTAGATGGAGTTTACCACCCACTTAGGGCTGCACTCTCAAGCAACCCGACTCTGAGGAGAGTCCCTCTCGCCGCCGTCCTCCGTCGCTACGGGCCTGGCACCCCTCTATGGGTAAACGGCCCCGTTCAAGACGAACTTGGACAGGAGATGACAACGACGAGAAAGCGGAACCTCCCGAACACCACATCTCCCGCCGCCGTGACAACGACGGGATTCAGTGCTGGGCTTATTCCTGTTCGCTCGCCGCTACTAAGGAAATCCTAGTTAGTTTCTTTTCCTCCGCTTACTAATATGCTTAAATTCGGCGGGTAATCCTCCCTGATCTGAGGCCAACGTTATAAAAGGGGAGGCAGACACGATATCCGTCGGCGATACGACGCGTCGATCGCAATGAAAGACTGTCGTCTCGCCCTTCGGACGTCGAGTCCGCCTACTTACACCCTTTATATTATACCGAAGATGTTACATCGAAATATATATATATTCGATTCTTTCACAGGGACACGACTACGCTTGATAGTGTCAACTCTTATTCAAAGCGTACACTAAGCGCGTGTGTATACGAATAAAAAGAATAAATTCGATGCACAGCAACTGTACTCTGTGTTTTATATATATTTTTAAACGGACTATAGACGACGACGAAGTCGTCACCTTTAGAACCGTCATGTGCATCCACCCACCCACCACCGTTGTTACAGTGGTGGTAGTTGGACGCAGTGTGGTTTTTGTTATTATGCAGCCGGCCCTCAGACAGGAGTGGTCCTGGATGTGTCTCCATGGACCGCAATGTGCGTTCGAAATGTCGATGTTCAAATGTGTCCTGCAGTTCACACTATGACGCGCAGTTAACTGCGTTCTTCATCGACCCGCGAGCCAAGTGATCCACCGTCCAGGGTAATAGTTTAATTACTCCTGATACAAATTTCATTTTAATAATATATATAATATCTTAGAAATTAGATGAGATTTCATCACCACAATCTAAACCATTTTAATATAATTAACGAACGCGTATTATAATTTTTACGACTCGGATTATGGATTTTTAATCGTCAAAATCGTCTCTCATTTATATACGCGACGCGAAACTCGAATAAAAAAATTTTATTCTAGTCTCTCTGTGTAAAGTATATATAACTTTGGATGGATTTTTATATTATAATAATAATATACGTTAATGATCCTTCCGCAGGTTCCCCTACGGAAACCTTGTTACGACTTTTACTTCCTCTAAATGATCAAGTTTGGTCAACTTCCCAGCGACGCCGACGGCCGTGAAGCCACCGCGTGTCAGTCCGAAGACCTCACTAAATCATTCAATCGGTAGTAGCGACGGGCGGTGTGTACAAAGGGCAGGGACGTAATCAACGCGAGCTTATGACTCGCGCTTACTAGGAATTCCTCGTTTATGGGGGATAATTGCAAACCCCAATCCCCAGCACGAAGGAGTTTCAACGGGTTGCCCGGGCCTCTAGGCCAGGGAGAACATGTTGATTCCTTCAGTGTAGCGCGCGTGCGGCCCAGGACATCTAAGGGCATCACAGACCTGTTATTGCTCAATCTCGTGCGGCTCGAAGCCGCCGGTCCCTCTAAGAAGAATTTTAATACGTCGCCAGTGAGTTGCGCGACAGAATCGCACACACCGAAATGACGACGCCTATTTAGCAGGCTAGAGTCTCGTTCGTTACCGGAATTAACCAGACAAATCGCTCCACCAACTAAGAACGGCCATGCACCACCACCCACCGAATCAAGAAAGAGCTGTTAATCTGTCAATCCTTCCGGTGTCCGGGCCTGGTGAGATTTCCCGTGTTGAGTCAAATTAAGCCGCAGGCTCCACTCCTGGTGGTGCCCTTCCGTCAATTCCTTTAAGTTTCAGCTTTGCAACCATACTCCCCCCGGAGTCCAAAATCTTTGGTTTCCCGGAAGCCGCCCGCCGAGCCATTGTAGTAACGTCGGCGGATTGCTAGACGACATATTTACGGTTAGAACTAGGGCGGTATCTAATCGCCTTCGAACCTCTAACTTTCGTTCTTGATTGATGAAAACACCTTTGGCAAATGCTTTCGCTGATGTTCGTCTTGCGACGATCCAAGAATTTCACCTCTAACGTCGCAATACGAATGCCCCCAGTTATCCCTATTAATCATTACCTCGGAGTTCTGAAAACCAACAAAATAGAACCGAGATCATATTCTATTATTCCATGCACGAAATATTCAAGCAGCATTTTGAGCCCGCTTTGAGCACTCTAATTTGTTCAAAGTAAAATTGTCGGCCCATCTCGACACTCACTGAAGAGCACCGCGATAGGATTTTGATATTGAACCGGCGTGTTACCGTCGGCTCACCGACGATATGCTCCGCAAACGTGTCAGTATCACCGCGGATGCGGTGCACCGACAGCGCGGCGCACAAATGCAACTACGAGCTTTTTAACCGCAACAATTTTAGTATACGCTATTGGAGCTGGAATTACCGCGGCTGCTGGCACCAGACTTGCCCTCCAATTGTTCCTCGTTAAAATATTTAAAGTGTACTCATTCCGATTACGAGGCCTCGTAAGAGTCCCGTATCGTTATTTTTCGTCACTACCTCCCCGTGCCGGGAGTGGGTAATTTGCGCGCCTGCTGCCTTCCTTGGATGTGGTAGCCGTTTCTCAGGCTCCCTCTCCGGAATCGAACCCTGATTCCCCGTTACCCGTGACAACCATGGTAGTCGCAGAAACTACCATCGAAAGTTGATAAGGCAGACATTTGAAAGATGCGTCGCCGGTACGAGACCGTGCGATCGGCAAAAGTTATCCAGATTCATCAAAATTAACGACTTTGAACGCGAGGCCCTCCGTCGATTGGTTTTGATCTAATAAAAGCACTCGTCCCATCACTGGTCAGAGTTCTAATTGCATGTATTAGCTCTAGAATTACCACAGTTATCCAAGTAACTGAGTAAGATCTAAGGAACCAAAACTGATATATTGAGCCATTCGCGGTATCGCCTTAATACGGCTTGCACTGAGACATGCATGGCTTAATCTTTGAGACAAGCATATAACTACTGGCAGGATCAACCAGGGAGCTCACATTGTTTACGAGACGAATATAGCCCGTCCAGTCACATATAAACCCCCCGTCGACGGTCCCGTTTTACCATAATAAAAGAGGGCACCGAACGAGGTCTGTGTCTTGAGGGCAAATTCATTTCAGTGAGAAATTTATTTGTTTATTGTATATTTAAGAGATATATTTCATTCTCCAATTTCGAACGTTCTATATGAACCAAGACTTTATATTGAGACTTTTTTTATAATTTCATTTCAATATCGAAACATGTACGATTCCGCCCGGAATTGTGAGAGTCGTAACGTTATTTTTTTATATTATAACGCTCTGTCACCTCGCTGTTGCGCGTTACGGCGTGTGCGTCTGGTACCTATCGTGAGGGTGTATTATGTCCTCAGGGTTCGGATACGACACACATCAACTTAACACATAATCAAAATATAAATATATTTTCATTTGAGATCGACAATCAACATAATATTAGCGTATCGTTTGACCGTACGTTAGTTTATGTCGTCTCTTTAAACACGAAAGATTTTTAGCCTCTATTATAATAAAATAATGCCGCCAGTAGTGTTCGAAGCACGTGTATTAGTAATAATATGGAGGTTATTATTATTATTATTATAATAATCCACAAACGCATCACAATACACGGTCGAAACGGCGAGGCTCGATCGACACAGATCAGTAAAATATTTCAATCTTTCTACGTTCCATTCAACGAATTGTTGCCACGAGACGGAACATTTTCATATAATATATTATATACATTTCTATAGGAAACTTGTTAATTTTGTGTTGCTGCTCTGCGCACGCTTTGCGCTGCATGGCCATCATTATACCAGACCCAAACACTTTAACCGATTTTCTTAAAGAATTGTATATAAAACAACAATATGAAGATATTTCATCTCACAAGACTCCGTTTGTATGGAACGATTTCTTCGTTGTGATATGGTATTTCTCTCCACGTCTTTCATATGTATTAATATAATATATTATATATTATATTATATTATTCAATAGACATGCGCGGCTTTAATAAAACACCACTGTTGTGAGTGTTTCGACCACACAATTTGGATAGAGGACCGTACAAAAACGAAGAGCGAACTCTGTATAGACAGCGTTAAAAGCGAGAGAGCGTCGACACGGTGCGGATGTTTAACGTATAGAACGTGTATTTACCGCCGCCGCGCCTTCATTCTCGGCTCAACACCATCCGAGTATTACACGTTCACGGTCGCAATACGTTTTATAACACAAAATAGACACCATCGCACGTTCACGAGCTCATAAATAGTGAAAAAACAAGAAAAAACCATCAAAAATTGCACATTCTATCGATTTTCTTCATAATCACCCTACATTTTCACAAGGATATCAATGACGAAACTTATTAGGGTTCAATTTACAATTAATAATTAATATAAAACAATAAAAAAAACACTTTAAAAAAAAAATATAAGCTAAAAATTGAAAAAAATATTTTTTTTCACTCACACTCAAACCTCACACCTCATGTTTAGGACAATGCCATCGATCGGTGAAAGGGTTAAATTTGCATTTATCATTAATTATATGCAATCGATACATCGCCCACGTCACGGGCGATACAAAATCGCCTTGTCTACAACACACACACAAA
>OU538799.1:11800000-12107500 GCA_912999815.1 Campaea margaritaria | reverse complement strand
TCTTTGGTTTCCCGGAAGCCGCCCGCCGAGCCATTGTAGTAACGTCGGCGGATTGCTAGACGACATATTTACGGTTAGAACTAGGGCGGTATCTAATCGCCTTCGAACCTCTAACTTTCGTTCTTGATTGATGAAAACACCTTTGGCAAATGCTTTCGCTGATGTTCGTCTTGCGACGATCCAAGAATTTCACCTCTAACGTCGCAATACGAATGCCCCCAGTTATCCCTATTAATCATTACCTCGGAGTTCTGAAAACCAACAAAATAGAACCGAGATCATATTCTATTATTCCATGCACGAAATATTCAAGCAGCATTTTGAGCCCGCTTTGAGCACTCTAATTTGTTCAAAGTAAAATTGTCGGCCCATCTCGACACTCACTGAAGAGCACCGCGATAGGATTTTGATATTGAACCGGCGTGTTACCGTCGGCTCACCGACGATATGCTCCGCAAACGTGTCAGTATCACCGCGGATGCGGTGCACCGACAGCGCGGCGCACAAATGCAACTACGAGCTTTTTAACCGCAACAATTTTAGTATACGCTATTGGAGCTGGAATTACCGCGGCTGCTGGCACCAGACTTGCCCTCCAATTGTTCCTCGTTAAAATATTTAAAGTGTACTCATTCCGATTACGAGGCCTCGTAAGAGTCCCGTATCGTTATTTTTCGTCACTACCTCCCCGTGCCGGGAGTGGGTAATTTGCGCGCCTGCTGCCTTCCTTGGATGTGGTAGCCGTTTCTCAGGCTCCCTCTCCGGAATCGAACCCTGATTCCCCGTTACCCGTGACAACCATGGTAGTCGCAGAAACTACCATCGAAAGTTGATAAGGCAGACATTTGAAAGATGCGTCGCCGGTACGAGACCGTGCGATCGGCAAAAGTTATCCAGATTCATCAAAATTAACGACTTTGAACGCGAGGCCCTCCGTCGATTGGTTTTGATCTAATAAAAGCACTCGTCCCATCACTGGTCAGAGTTCTAATTGCATGTATTAGCTCTAGAATTACCACAGTTATCCAAGTAACTGAGTAAGATCTAAGGAACCAAAACTGATATATTGAGCCATTCGCGGTATCGCCTTAATACGGCTTGCACTGAGACATGCATGGCTTAATCTTTGAGACAAGCATATAACTACTGGCAGGATCAACCAGGGAGCTCACATTGTTTACGAGACGAATATAGCCCGTCCAGTCACATATAAACCCCCCGTCGACGGTCCCGTTTTACCATAATAAAAGAGGGCACCGAACGAGGTCTGTGTCTTGAGGCAAATTCATTTCAGTGAGAAATTTATTTGTTTATTGTATATTTAAGAGATATATTTCATTCTCCAATTTCGAACGTTCTATATGAACCAAGACTTTATATTGAGACTTTTTTTATAATTTCATTTCAATATCGAAACATGTACGATTCCGCCCGGAATTGTGAGAGTCGTAACGTTATTTTTTTATATTATAACGCTCTGTCACCTCGCTGTTGCGCGTTACGGCGTGTGCGTCTGGTACCTATCGTGAGGGTGTATTATGTCCTCAGGGTTCGGATACGACACACATCAACTTAACACATAATCAAAATATAAATATATTTTCATTTGAGATCGACAATCAACATAATATTAGCGTATCGTTTGACCGTACGTTAGTTTATGTCGTCTCTTTAAACACGAAAGATTTTTAGCCTCTATTATAATAAAATAATGCCGCCAGTAGTGTTCGAAGCACGTGTATTAGTAATAATATGGAGGTTATTATTATTATTATTATAATAATCCACAAACGCATCACAATACACGGTCGAAACGGCGAGGCTCGATCGACACAGATCAGTAAAATATTTCAATCTTTCTACGTTCCATTCAACGAATTGTTGCCACGAGACGGAACATTTTCATATAATATATTATATACATTTCTATAGGAAACTTGTTAATTTTGTGTTGCTGCTCTGCGCACGCTTTGCGCTGCATGGCCATCATTATACCAGACCCAAACACTTTAACCGATTTTCTTAAAGAATTGTATATAAAACAACAATATGAAGATATTTCATCTCACAAGACTCCGTTTGTATGGAACGATTTCTTCGTTGTGATATGGTATTTCTCTCCACGTCTTTCATATGTATTAATATAATATATTATATATTATATTATATTATTCAATAGACATGCGCGGCTTTAATAAAACACCACTGTTGTGAGTGTTTCGACCACACAATTTGGATAGAGGACCGTACAAAAACGAAGAGCGAACTCTGTATAGACAGCGTTAAAAGCGAGAGAGCGTCGACACGGTGCGGATGTTTAACGTATAGAACGTGTATTTACCGCCGCCGCGCCTTCATTCTCGGCTCAACACCATCCGAGTATTACACGTTCACGGTCGCAATACGTTTTATAACACAAAATAGACACCATCGCACGTTCACGAGCTCATAAATAGTGAAAAAACAAGAAAAAACCATCAAAAATTGCACATTCTATCGATTTTCTTCATAATCACCCTACATTTTCACAAGGATATCAATGACGAAACTTATTAGGGTTCAATTTACAATTAATAATTAATATAAAACAATAAAAAAAACACTTTAAAAAAAAAATATAAGCTAAAAATTGAAAAAAATATTTTTTTTCACTCACACTCAAACCTCACACCTCATGTTTAGGACAATGCCATCGATCGGTGAAAGGGTTAAATTTGCATTTATCATTAATTATATGCAATCGATACATCGCCCACGTCACGGGCGATACAAAATCGCCTTGTCTACAACACACACACAAAACAATAATAAAATTATTACTGTTCATCCATGCATTGTCAAAATAATGAAAAAATCAATTTAGCACACTCTCGTCATCCGGTCTCCCGTGGTGTCATTACTATCTATCTATTAAATATTATGAGGTAATCGATATGTGTAATTTATTTTAATCCCGCGCCCACCCACGATGCTTCCGTTTTTTAATATTACTTTGAATCGCAACATGTTTGAATTTTTTGTACTTTATTTTGTTTTCTACTATATTATTATATTGTATCAAGTGAATTAAAATATTTGTTACAAGAGGGGTTTGTTTGAGTTATGGGGGGGGGGGCTAGGATAACTTGTTTTTTTTTTTTTTTTTTTTTATTTTTTTTTTTTAAATTTGATGGTACATTATTATTATTGTTTTGTATTAATTATACCCCCCCCCCCCCCCCCCCAATGATATCAATGGGGGGGGGGGGGGGGTTTAATTTTTTTTAAATATTTAATAAACACAACGCGACATTTTAAGAACGGTCGGTAATAGGGGGGGAGGGGGGTTATTTTATTTAAATATAAAAAAAAATAAAAAAATTATAGTGTACAGTATTACGTACCTACCGCGAACACTTTTCATTTCGTCTATTAATTATTATTATTATTAACTGGATTACGGAGAATGGGTGTTTTTTTTTTAATTTTTAATATTATCAATTAATTTATTATTAATCAAATAACTATCATATACACCTGTTCCTAAGAATAAGTATAATAATAATAATTATTATTATTATTAAAAGAAAAAATAAAAAAAATAAAAAATAACCGTGTTGCAATTTATTGAAGAAAAAACCGATGTTAATTGCAAGAATTTTATATTTTGAATGACATTAAAAGAAAAGAACATAGAAAGAGTTTTAATTGAAAAAGTATTATAAAATAAGGTATTATTTTACAACATCCGCCCTCAATGAGAGCTGTCTAAAAAAAAAAAAAACAAAAAAACATTACTAACCTAACCTAACCTAAACCTAAACCAGTTACACACTTGTTATGTGCAACTCTCCCCAAAGGTTTGTTGTAAATACATCAGCATAGTTAATCTCTGATCTGACGTACTCACTCAATTTTAAAAGTTCCGTTCCGTCAGACAACTTTTCTCTTATGAAATGGTACTTATGTATCTATTATTATTTTTTTTTTTTTTTTTCATCAGTGACATTATCAGCGAATGTGCGAATGTGCCACAGCGAAGCGTGCCAGGCAGGGCACAGCTAGTTAATAAATATATATTTTTTTTTTTTTTTCTCCTTCGATGGCATAATGTGTTTATTCACCTTTACCGTGATAAAATTGCCCTGAACAAGATGGCGCGATCTGTCAACAATGCCGCGCGAATTGACTGTCATTAATTTTTTTGATTGTTTTGTTATTTTACAAAAAAATATGGTGTGACTGAGTAGTTGTGTATATTTAACCGAGATTAATAATTATTTCTTTTTTCTAACCTATCAAAGTTACATACAAAAATTACTTACGGAGATTATTATATATAGGGTGTGGTTCGATTGCTGCTAAAGTTTTGTACACACACCATCATTGTGTAGGCTGATATGGAGACGAGTTGGCGACATCGACGACGACGACGACGGCGGCGGCGGCGGCGGCGGCGGCGGCGGCGGCGGCGGCGGCGTGATATGGTGACGAGTTGGCGATATCGACGGCGGCTGCATCAACGGAATGACACCTGAAAATAATTTATAAAATGTATGTAATCTTATTTTTTTTAATTATTAATTAATTAATCAATCAAATAATTATCAATAATAAATATAATAAAATCACACTTTCAAAGTCCATTGTTGCCCGTTCTTGATTTAAAACTGGCGACTCTACTACAACGCTACGAAACGTTGTGCGAGCGAGCGGCGCGTAACTGCCTGTTCTTGATTTTAAATATTCTCAAAAAAATTTTTATGTTTTAAAATACTAATATGTTCGTGATATGTTTTATTTGAAAAATAAACCACACCACCAGTGAGTTTAGTATCATCGTCCTCGGACGAATCACCTGGCGTAGGGCTGAGTCTCAACAGATCGCAGCACGACGCTGCTCTACCGAGCACAACACCCCGCCAGGAACGTAAGTCGTCTACAGACTATTCCGAGCCCCGACATCGAACTGAGGTAAATTCGGACCTTCGGAGCCGTGATGCACGTGTTAAACCGACCGCACCGATCTCCGCGATCCAAATGGGCTTCGACGTCGCACCTTACGAAGTAAAGCGCGACTAGTAAAGTCACATTGTTTAGAGCCTCCCGACTCTCGGGGCTCCACAGTGAGCATATCCTTGCCGGATTCGGCTAGGCTGGCTTCGGCCTTAGAGGCGTTCAGGCATAATCCCGCGGATGGTAGCTTCGCACCACCGGCCGCTCGGCCGAGTGCATGAACCAAATGTCCGAAACTGCGGTTCCTCTCGTACTGAGCAGTATTACTATCGCAACGACAAGCCATCAGTAGGGTAAAACTAACCTGTCTCACGACGGTCTAAACCCAGCTCACGTTCCCTTTTGATGGGTGAACAATCCAACGCTTGGCGAATTTTGCTTCGCAATGATAGGAAGAGCCGACATCGAAGGATCAAAAAGCAACGTCGCTATGAACGCTTGGCTGCCACAAGCCAGTTATCCCTGTGGTAACTTTTCTGGCACCTCTTGCTGAAAACTCTTCAGTACTAAAGGATCGATAGGCCGTGCTTTCGCAGTCCCTATGCGTACTGAACATCTGGATCAAGCCAGCTTTTGCCCTTTTGCTCCACGCGAGGTTTCTGTCCTCGCTGAGCTGGCCTTAGGACACCTGCGTTATTCTTTGACAGATGTACCGCCCCAGTCAAACTCCCCGCCTGGCAGTGTCCTCGAACCGGATCACGCGGGAGTTGTACGGCGACGAGCGTTGCCGCCACGTCGCCACTCTGCACGCTTGGAACGAAACAACCGCGCGCGTGCGCCTGCGCCTAGCCCGGCGCCGGCAAGTACGACTCCGACATATTATTTTTAACTAATATTTCATTTTTTCTATCCTTTTCAGACAATTCGTCAAAAATTCATCCACCAGTACAACGCCCGCAACCTCCTCTTCAAAATCAATCCAAAAACTCGCAGCCGACAGAAGAAAATTCTCCCGCAAATTACGTAATTCGCCGTTGAAAGGTAATTTTGAAAATTTTCTCTTTCCTTCAGACGATCGTTTTCCCGCATATAAATTCATAGAAACGATCCGTCCGCCCGCCGTCCTCCTCCTCCTCCTCCTCGGCCACGGCGAACAATAAAACACTTTCCCGTGAGCCCGCGGCTCCTGCGCGGCGGCGCCTCACGCCGTCCGCGGCACACTATCACTATGAATAACCATATATCATAATAACACCCTGATATGCACCGCTATATTTATCGATGATTTTCCTAAACCAATTAATAAATTTTCAATTGTATAACTAAATGTATAATGAAACAAAAACATCACAAATAATAGATTCCCATGATCTATAAATAAGTTATAATATGGCATGAAACATTATTTAAATTCAATGACAGTAAAATCAACAATAAATATCATGGTATCTGCCCAAATGTATAATACATAAAACCCTTTTAATATATCCAGCTATTTATTTACATACCGGCAGCGGCGGCCGCGGCGCCGGCGGGGGCGCGAGAGTCGCCGGCGCAGCGACGCCGCCCAAACTCCTACATTATATTCCACATAATTTAAGGTGACCCCGTTACCTCACTTCGGACCAAACGTACGCCCTTTAAGGTTAAGCCTTAACTATATAATATTTCATTTTAACTAAACTAACCTTAATAGTTTTTGCGGTTTCTGTACATCCACCGACTGCGGCCTCCGCCGTACTTAAGAAATAAACTAATTCACAACAACAGAATGCCGTTTAAAGATCCTCCCGGCTAACATTACAATAATTAAAATATATTATCTCATAAATTTCTTTAGAATCTGCTCCATTCGCATGACTTACTTGTCACATAGAGAATTCCGCACTGGCGCCGCGTATTCCATCACGCTTCTACAATAACAAAAGTACACTATAGAATTTATACATATTGGCATCATGAAATACTGCATAACTTAGGTATAATCACAAATCCTAATTATTTAGATGCCTCTGTAACAATATTATTTGTCCTTGTTAAATAATAACTTGGAATAAAGTATACCCCATCTTAACATAATTCCATGGCGTTAAAGCTTCTGAAAATACACAAAATATTTAAAGCCCTTCAAGTAGACTAGCTGTGGGCGTGGATCCAACCGATCGCTTCACAATCGCAGAATCTAAAGCGACCGATAATGTATTGGGACATTTTCAGGTGGAACCTCCCGCTGCCGCTGGCGCCTGATGATGGAGTGCGTGACTCCAACTGCAGACATCACCACGTTCCTGCAAAATATGTTACTGACGTTATGAAAACTGTACGAACACTTAAGGCAACCGACAGGCTTTCGACAACTGTAAACCTCGCGATCACTGTCAAACATAGTGATGTTAAGAGTGCTTAATAACCGCACTAGCAGTAGTGTGCCAACATTACTGTGTTCCGGTTTGAAGGGCACTGGTTCCAGCGAAATTACTGGGCATATGAGACTTTAGAGCCGATGTCTCGGAGTGACGAGCGCAATCCAGTGCCACGCAGGATTATGCAATGCAGTATTCTGGGTGGTGCTATGACTGTCATGGCCAGGCGTAGCGCTTACCGTCAGCTGAACGGCTTGCTCTGGAAACCAGAAAACGGTTGTAAGATGTGCCTACCCGTAATATAATGAGTGAAATTAACACTAAAGCTATAACACCTGTGCTGATGTCCAAGCGATGCAGGAGTTAGTTGTGAGCTATAATGAGCTATTCGTTTGTATGCAATCTAAACTAACATGGGTACCATGGGTATATAAGTTGTTGTAGCTGAATATGAATTTAATCTGAAATAAACGATTTGTTACATTTTACTTATTTGTTTATCTTCTTAAAATGTTCACGCTAGGTCTACAAATATATACATTTTAAAAATTCCCTAATAATATGAATAAGTTAAAAACACTGAATCAAGTAATACACTGAGTCAAATAAGTTAATAATTGAAATATCCGTCCTCATCGTTTGACCTCCTTAAAGAATGCGCCGTGTCGAATGCGTTCTGCATCCTGCCCATAATCCAGCCGACTAGCAAAAGGCTAGCCCCCACGCACAAATAGGGGTGTTATTAGCTGTAGGTATGTGATAATATGGGTATCTGTGTGTTAGTGTATGGCAAGGTTTCTAAAAGTGGGGTCGCAAACCCCGAGGAGCTCGCCATTCGACGGCAGAGGGTTCGCGACAAGATTTACCTAATGGCGGCTTGATACGCGCTTAGAAAAAAAATAGAATTTGGAAAACTTGCTTGAGATCACAATAATATCTTTGAATATTTTTGAGTTTTCACATCTGGTCATGATAAAAACTAAATACAGAAATCGACTTGATTCTGAATGTGAATTAAGATTAATATTGTACAAAATTACTCCTAAAATTGACTCCATTTGCGACAGTAAACAAGCACATCCATCACATTAATATTAAAAAAATATTTCTTTTGGTACGTTTTTTTTGTTTCGTTGTGTTGAAATAATAACCTTATGTTCTTCAACAGTCAATTTTATCATTTCATTGGGGGGATGGCGGATTTAATTAGTTAGATAAGAGGTTCAGGGGACAGATAAAATGCGATGATTCATGATTATAAACAACGCACGTTTTTGTAAATTAAGGAACATTTCTACTAAATCTACAACAACGTGCACATTACAACTAGGTACTTTGTAAAATGAAACTCGTTTGCGATACGAAAAAAGATTATAATAGAGTAAAGAAAGTTTTGGCAACCATAAATAGCTACTGACCACGACTCGACATTTTGACTACCTACAGTATGACTATGAAAATATATAAGACTTGAAAAATATTCAAATCAAAAAATAATATGTAATCAAATCATGCCAAACCAAAACGAACAAAAAAAAATAGAGTGAAGTAAACTCTAGGCAACTTGTTAAATGACTCTGGTTAGCAGAACTGTTTAATGAATGGAATAATTGGAGAATTGCAGGCAAGTGCTGGTCAGCCGATTGCAGATCATCAGCTCTTATCTTGTAGACTAATACATAGTATAAGTGTCGGGGTTTTATTAATCTTTAATTCATACATTTGTTATAGGTAATTCTTATTAAAAACAATTATCAAAATTCAAATAATCGTATTGCTAATAAAATTTTGTCAGGAGCTTAAGTGGTCGAACGTACAAAAACTTATTGGTTTTTATTAAGTTACGAGACTTACAGGCACCTCAAACAAACAGGATTATATAAAACAAACTTAACTGTCCCCTTCAAAAGTGTGAAGATATTTTTCAAATAGGTATTTTTCATTCTAACACTAAATTTTTACCCTTTTACTAATTTGTGATTTTCTTTGATGAAAAAAGATTTACTTCGTTTATTCCACTGCCTAAAAATAAAACTGTAAGTTCTTTAGCCTTTGCATAATCATAGAACTGTCAAACAACAAAGAAAATCATTTTTTGCGAGAAATCCACATATTAGAAACCTTACAATATCTTAGCGTATTGAACTCCGGTAAAGACCCACAGCAAATAAAACTCAATAATCCAAAATATCGCACCCGAATACAAATGAGAAAAATAAGTTCTCATATTGATTAGAAAAATATGAAAATTCTCTAAATCTACTTAATTTTTAGAAGCGCTCAGACTTTAAGTTTGCGCCATCTAGTGTCGTCGATTTGTGGTTGCGTAGTATCGAGAAATCAGTACCAAATTATATGTATTGTGGTAATAATAATTAATTATGGTACTTATTAGGTAAATTCAAATAAAATCACATTATTATATTATGTGGGGCGTAAACATTTTATATCATTTGTGTTCAATTATTATTGCTATAATCGTCGATCAATAATATAGGTTTACTGTACTTGATGTAATCAAGCAGTGATCGGAGATCGGAGTAAAAGAGTTAATTTGGGCATTTTCGTCAGAACATATGTACCAAAATCTTCGATTTCAATTTTTTTTTATATAATAACATCATTTTGATTTTTTTGCATCCTCACTTTTATAAACCTTTGTTCGAAATAGTCATTTCTTATGAATTTGAGTTAATTGTATTTTATTTGAATAAAAGTTAAAATATTGCACTGAATTATGTCATATGTTCGTTACTAACCAAAGATTGTTGATAAAATAAACAAATTATTCATTTGACGTTTTATAATTACTTCAACGTGTTTTAATTGCGTTGTTTGCCAATTATACATTAATCATTGTTTTGTTACATTTAACTTATTTGTCATTTTTACAATAAGTGTGTCCGTACCGTTACTTTTCGCCACACATAATATTCCATTATTGATGTTTTATATCAAAAAAATTAACTAATATTAAAATGTTTGTTTCTGGTATTCTCATAAACATTAAATTGTAATGATAACAGAAATATATTTCTAATGGAAGGAAAGGCGTGATGTGAAAGTCAGTTACATTTTAATTGACAATCACAAAAGAATCATTATAAAAATTAGGAATAAATGATACACAAAGTCAGTTAGGTTTTAACGGTTACGTGCGGGGCGGGTGATTGTCATTTTATCGCTGATGGGGTTTATTAAAATGAGTTATAATCAACAAAATCAATAAACTTTTTAGAGGGACAGTAACGTAACCTGACCTCTCTGTTACAGACAGGACACAGTAAAGTTGAGGTCACACTTCGACATTTTAGATATATAATAAAATGCAAAAATATTTGAAAAACCACAAAAAGAAACATAAATTACTTTATGCTGTCCTGTTCGTTACTATTTTGGTCTGGCACATACGTTACCGATTGTATGGTAACGGACAGTAAGTAACGGAACCACATAATATTACTTTTTATAACTTTACTTGTTAATTCTTTGAATAAACTAAAATAATGTTCGATTTCTTATACTGAGTAATGTATCTTAGCGTGGAAATAACTAACCTGTATGATACTATTAATGTTAAGCTGAATATAATAGTACTTGTTTGATAAATTCATGATACCTAGTGAACCCCACACTTAGATAAGTTTTGAATTATCGCAATATGGCTTACTGTTTTACTTTGTGTACTTACATAAAATTATGTCTTCTGTGTGGAGAATCCATTCGAACGAAAGCTTCACAACGACTCAACTTAAAATGATTATTTAATAAATGAAGAAAGTCAAGCACATGGTAACTGACTTTAGACAATGACATTTCTAACTACCTTCTTTACTTTTTCGAATATTCCTATGGTTGCACGGAGCGGAGGTTCGAGTCGTTTTCGGAAATAGGTAGGAAAACGACTCGAACCTCCGCTAAAGACCTCTTGGGGAACTCTTTTCTATTAAAAACCTACCTAGGTTTTTAATAGAAAAGAGTTCCCATTTATTATTGTACTAGGACTATAATTATTTAATACTTGGATCGTTCTTGTTTGCTGTTGTCCAAATTACGAAATTATGATGGCTTTGGCCTCGTTCTCCGCTGGGTGCGTCCCGGAACAGTGAAAGTATTACCTATATTAAGAGTTGTACTAATTGAGCTTTAGCTCGGATGGCGAGGCTGTAGTTTTGTAGAAGATAATCTTAGGAACTCAAATCCAAAAAAAATTGCAATCAGCTATGTTATTTTGTGTTTCCCATCTTAGCTTCATACTGTTTACACAGAACTACATAATATCTATGTTTTGCAAGACATTTTTTAAATTCTTGTAAATATTTTTTTTTTTTTTTTTTAAATCTTTATTTATTTATAGAGGGTTTTGTTATTAAAATTAACATGTCACCCTCATAGGTTCTTTCTACAAATTATCTACGCTTAATACCTAATTTAACAATTTTATACAATTTCTTAGCTTGCCTTGATAGTGGCTCAGCCAAAATACACATAAATGCCCCAACATCTATCAAATTAAACATATTTTCAATTATGAAACTATTCCTCGCGGCGTCGTTCCGGACACACTCCGCTAAAATATGAAACACATCCTCAACAACATTACACTCTGCACAATTTGGCGAATCCGACTTTTTCATAAGATACGCGAACTTATTCAAGGGGATATGTCCAGAACGAAGTCTAAAGGCAGTCACTACATCACTGCGAGGTGTATCTGCACCCACAAACCAGGGGAATCGGGAAAGGCTCGGTTGGATCGTCCTATACCAGATTCCTTTACTTAAGGATCTCTCGTCAAAATATTCTTTCCATAAATCTAAACATTGACAACGGACCATATAATTGAGATCACTAAAAAAAGGTAAACATTCATAAAACATTCCATCCGTGACGGCCTCCTTTGCAAACCGGTCTACTTCTTCGTTCCCATTCAAGCCTATATGAGACGGAACCCATTGTAGTACTAAACTCTTATCTTGTAGCTTACTAACAGAGTCCAAGATTTTATAGGCTATCGGTGAACCTCGAAAATTCGAGGTGCACCGAGCCAGGTGCTGCAGTGCACTCTTGGAGTCTGTTAGTATTACATACTTCCCAGCCTCAAATGAACTGATGTATGATATAGCCTCTGCAATTCCTAATAATTCAACATACATTATTGATACTTTAGTGTTAAGTTTAAATTTAATAGAGGTTTTTGTTTGTGGGTCAAACACAGCAAATCCCGACTCATTTCCTTCCTGGGAACCATCGGTATAAATTGGATAATAATTTGAATAATTATGAGACAAAAACTGTTCACAAATTTGTTTTAAATTGCAGCTTCTGTACCGATGTTTCGGTTTATTTATCATATCTATGTCATGCTTAATTATATTAGATAAGTTCACATTGCTTACCCATGTGTCTAACGAAAAGCGGTCTAATATATATGACGAGTAAATAGGATAGGTATTAAGAGACTCGTGTACTTTAACAAGCAAAAGTTTTTTCTTACGTCTCCAATACAGGTTTTGATTCAATTGAGACAGTTTGTCTATCGCCTGGATTATTTCACTACCTGTAAATGACCTCGCTCTCAACCAATATTTGCCAGCCAAGTAGTATCTGCGTACATGTAACGGTTGCAAGTGCAGCTCACACTCCATCACATGTATCGCGGTACTCTTCACAAAGCCACCAATAACTCGCATACATTGATTTTGCAATCTATCTAGTTTTACTAAGTTACCTTTAAGGCCACTATCAAACAGAAAGTTACCATAATCCAATCTAGATCGAATAATAGAAATGTATAGTCGTCTCAAATGACATGGATGAACTCCCCACCCTGACCCCGCGAGAATTTTAAAAATCTTTAGCGGTTTTGAACATTTTCCTACTAATTCTCCAATATGTTTTGTCCATTTCAGCGAGCGGTCTAGCCACAACCCCAAATATCTGATGTTATCTACTACTTCTAACGCGGTATTATTAATTGTGAGGTTAACACGTTCCCTTTTATAACCTCTTTTAAAAAGACAGACTTTACTTTTTGATGACGAAATTTCCAAACCTAAATCCAAAAGCCGTTCAACTAAAATATCCAAGGACTCCTGCAAATTACGAGCGCCTACTTCTACGTTCCTAGATACTGAGTACAAAACGAAGTCGTCCGCATACTGTGACATCATTACGTCACTGTTTACAATATCCCTACATAATTTGGACGTACTTATATTGAAAAGTAACGGTGAGAGCGGGTCCCCCTGAGCCAAGCCACGACCTGTACTTCGACATAAATATGTGTTATCAACTAAAACTTTCAACTTCCTTTCCTTTAAAAAATTCCAAAGATATTGACATATTTTCGAACCCACCCCAATTTGATCCAAAGTTCGCATTAATGAATTTATATTTACGTTGTTATATGCGTTATCTATATCCAAAAAACATCCTATTGTAGTATTATTTTCCGTAAAGCCCGCTTGAATGTGAGTAACTAAACTAACCAGATTGTCTAAAGTAGATCGACATTTCCTAAACCCCGTAGTATAAGAAGATAGAATATTGTTTTTTTCTACGTACCACTCAATTCTATTAATTAAAACACTATGAAAACATTTACATAAGCACGACATCATTGAGATAGGTCTGAGCGAGGAGGTAGACTGTGGATCACGGCCGGGTTTAGGTATCGGGGTAATCGCAATGTCTCTCCACTGATTAGGTACAAAACCGGTAGAATAGAAATTATTATAAAGCGTCAGCAATATATCTTTACCGTTCTCAGGGAGATATTTTATCATTGAGTACGAAATATTGTCACACCCGGGTGACGTATCCTTAGTGCGAAAACAACGATCTAATTCTTGTCTAGTGATTGCAGCTTCCAGTTTTAAATTAGATGAAACAAAACATGGGTCTTGCGGTGATGCGTAATCAGGAGTTAAACTACGAAGTAAATTATTAGCCCTCTCATTATCAACATACTTTCTAGTACTTCCGCGTCCTTTAAACCATCTCATTTTTTGCCACACTTCGCTTTGCGAAGTAGTTTCATCTAATGACGTACAGAATCCTTGCCAAGCTTTATTTCTTTCGCTGCGTACTAATTTTTTTGAATCACTAATTTTTTCATTGAGTAAAGATAAGTTATCCGGAGTTGGATTACGTCTAAAAGCCGAAAGGGCCAACCTACGTTTTGCTACAGATCTTGATAGTTCTACGTTCCAATAAGGCTTAGGAGTAAAAACGCTATCAGGATCAGTATTATACTTTATATATGGTATGTGTAAGTCTGCTGCTATATTTATATATTCCACAAAATTATCATATTCGCCTTGAAGATTTCCTAACCACTCAAACTTTGTAAACAATGCTTCTAATAATTTATTATAGCTTTGCCAGTCCGCTTTCTTATAATTTCGACGTATAATATTTGTAGGCGTAATGTTGAAGCTAGTAGTAATTTTAATTATAAGGTAGTCGCTTCCTAGTGTTTCATTTAAAACTTTCCAATTAAATATCAAAGCTAAATCGGAAGAGACCAAAGATATGTCCGGCGCGGATTGTTGAAGTTGGTTATTGACTAGTCTTACACGAGTTGATGTGCCGTCATTTAATGTTATATATCTGTTATCTAAAATTGCATCGAAAATTTGTGCTCCTCTTAAATCTGTTTTGTAAGACCAATTAGTGTGATGACCGTTGAAATCCCCGACGAATAGTGTTTTAGTGTTAACTGCAGCGAATACCGAGTCCCAATCTCGCTGACTAGTACGCACCGATGGCGAACAATAGACAGCAACAATATGTTCTAATTCGTTACAATTGTGAACTTTGATACCTATAAGTTCAATACCGCTATTAATACTTTGAACGTTGAAGAGTTGCGAATTAATTGACTTGTGTACAAAAATGGCGACTCCACCATACGCGTCATCCCTATCCTTACGGTAAATATTATAATTGGTGACCTTGAGATGGCTATTTGGCTCTAGCCACGTTTCAAATACGGCCACAATGTGAGCTCTTTCCTTAATTAAAATATTTTCAAAATCCACTAGTTTTGGCCTTAAACTTTGTGCATTCCATTGGAGAATAGTTAATCTAAGATTTTTTTTCCTTCTATCCATAGTTCATAAAAAAGTCTAATATTTGTTTTAATATCGGCCAGTCCGTAACATTATCAACTACAACTAAAATCAACCATTCGACGCAGCACTTCAAAATGTTTTTCACTTTAGATTGAATTGAGTCACCTCTCAAAAAAATTATTTCCTTCAACCTGTTAAATAATTCACTAAAATTAACTTCTTTTTCTTTCTTCTGGTCAACTGGAATATCCTGGCCTAGCTCTGTATCACCTGAGGTCTCCTGGCGTACTGTATTTGGGGAGGGCTCACACTGGAACGGATCTGCTGTCTTACGGCGCCTTTGCTTCTTTGGTGCTGGTCGCGGACTTGGTTTGACCTGCTCGTCTCCACGAGTATGTATGGCATCAGCTTCCGGGGCCAAAAAATCACATAAAGAGGAGGGCACACGTCTTTCAAGAGGGGGAAACAATGACACGGATCTAGGCGTCGGGGCGAACGTGAATATTTTAGGTACAAAATCTGTGGGTGAACTTGGAGTTACATAAATGGTGAGTGCTTTTCTGTACGTGCAATTAAACTCCGCCATTATTTCCCTCAGCTTTTTTTCTTTAAGGAACGCAGGACAGCCTTTGTGCATGGCCATGTGAACACCATCGCAGTTGACGCATTTAAACGAGGTGGTTTCGCAATTGTCGTGGTTCTCGCTACATTTCGGGCATACCACTTTACTGGACGGACACCTCTTCGCCATGTGTCCCAGCTTCCAGCATCGCGAACATTGCGATACTGGGAAAACGTATGGGTCGACTCTGATTCTTAAACCATCAACAGATATATACGACGGTAAAAATGCTCCCTTAAAACATAATCGTACTGTTTCACTTCGCGTCCATCCTTGACTCGAACCACGGCGATTAAGACGAAATATAGATACCAGCTGCGCTGGTTTAGGGCATGAAATCCGGTTAAATACCTCCTCATCCGACATCTCTAAATCAACATCCCGTATAACACCGTATGATAAATTCTTTTCCATCGCTCTGTGTACTTGCCAGCCCTTATCAGTTATCTGCCTACAGTTTTCTAATCTATCTGCGCTGAGCTCATTCCGCATATCGAGACGCACCTTGAATGGACTAACATATTTCACTCTCTGTATGTCGGTAATGTTATTATCTTTAAATAATTTTGCTAATGCAAATTGCTTAGGTAGTTGCTCGCTGCACGAAATGTACATCTCTATTTTCTCCACCTCCGGTTTTTGTTTCTTTTCTTTTGACTTAACAACAGTCCACTCATTCTCACAGCCCTTTCTTTTCTCCGGTCTCAAAACTTCTGCATCGACGCATTCCATCTGCGCTGTCTCCACATTATATTGTGCTGCATCCTCCTCATTGTATTGCACCGCATCCTCGTCGTAACATTGCACCACTTCCAGACCTACCATCTCATCCTCACTCAGGGAACCGCTTGGTTCCATTGTTATCGCCGCGCGGCCCACAGTGGACCGGCGCGCAGGCAACAACAATAACAAACGATGCGCGCGTGACGTAAACGCTTAAGCTTTTACATACGAGCACCTCGAACGAATGCCGTATCGAGACTCTTGTAAATATTGATCAAATATTGTGTAGATCTCTAGCTGATTCTTGATATAATAAGCAAGCACTACAGTGCCCGCCTGGCTAGCCACCACCTCCCACCCTCAAGTGAAAAATCGCAAAAACGCTCGCTTGCTGTTGTCGAGTGGTCATCGTCATATTATTACGAAACACCTCATCATGTCTTGGAACATTCATATTCCAGTGTCCAAAATACGGGCTGCTGCAACTATCCTGCGGGAATCCAGAAAACTACCCTCGACTACGGCTCGGCAGCACCTTCCGCCATTAGTGCTGGTCCGACTGGCTGCTCGTCCGTCGACAGTTCTTCGTTCGAGGACTCTGCCACCGCCACCGCCGTTTCGTTAAACTATAGTTAAAAAAAAAAACTAAAAATTGCTTTAATAGCAAGCAGAACTAAAAAGTGGAAGGGTAATTAATTTTATGCTAAAAAAGCGTGGGGTGCTTTTGACTTTATATTTGTTATACCTTTGATATCAAGCACCCCCCATTTTTTACCATAAAAGTAATTAGTTTCTACTTTTTATTTCGGCTTTAGTTTTTTTTAATTTAATTTTTTTTTTGAAGTGAAACTTCTTATGCGATTTTCAACAAGGTTGCGTTAAACGTTTAACACTACTGTACGAGGTCCCAAAAAAGCCCCCCAAAGCAAACAAGATCGAGGTGCAAATTATGAGTAGTATAATTCAAAGAAACTTAAATTAGCCGCCGTTTTTGCGGAACGAGACGCTTGCGCGCGATGCAGGAATTTGGCGCTCAAGCACAGAATAGATAGTACTGCTCAAGTCGACCTGCCATCTGTTATCGCTCTTAGGAACTAAATCTTAACCAAAGTGTAAGCGACACGAACCTCTTTAGTATAACAAATCTTTTTTGGTTAGGAAAACCTTTTTAGTTTGAAAGACTTTATTTTTGATATTAGAAAAAAGGAGAAATACAAAAAAGTATTTTTTTTATTATGTTTTCCGTTATCCCTACTTCCCTATATTTTTTATTATTTTATTATTTATTATTTTTTATTTTATTATTATTTGTTATTTTATTATTTACTAGCTGTACCCTGCCTCCCTTCGCTGTGGCACATTCGCACATTCGCTGATATGTCACTGATGAAAAAAATTGATAAAAGAGTGTGTGTACTTATGTACACGCGTTAGAAGTTATACTTCTTTGGCGTATGGAAAAAAAATAACTAAAATGCAGTAGTGATTAACGATAAATATTAAAATTAATCAAAAAGATTTTATTTAAATAAAAATGGTTTTAATAACTTAAAAAATATGACAACACAGTAAAAATATACAATCATTTATCATTAAGGCAATGAATCAAATATATTAATAAATATTTCAAATAAACTATTTTACATTCGTAGATTCTTCTCGTTACTTCTTCTCTCAAATTTTAACGAATAGTTAAGATCAAAGATAAAATAAACATTCAGCATTTAAGGTTAATATAAACAGGTATAGAATTTTTTTTTTTTTTATTTATACATAAAATTTGTTAATATACCAGAAATAAAACAAAACGAAAAAAAAATTTTTTTAGATAATAATGTAATAATTTTTAATTAACGATGTAAATAAATTATACATACCGACAATTAACCTCAAATCTATAAATGCACTCAAAACAGTTTATTCAAATCAATTTTATCACTAATATTCAAAATATACATATATAAATATACATATATGGGATATATATATATATATATATATAGATATAATAATAAATAATAAATTATTAGTATCACCGTCGTATATGAAATTGATTTAATAAAAACACCAAAATAATATTTATTTATTCACACTGTTTAATTGTACCCTTACGAAACACGTGTTCTACATATAAAAATACTAGAATATACAACTTTAACTTAGTTATCAATTTTCATACCAACCTAGAACTAACTTCATGCTGTTAAATTTACGTGTCGGTGTGCGCGCGCATCGTAAAAATTCACTCTCATCATTTTTCTCCATCGCGCCAAAAGAAGTATAACTTCAAAAACAATCCTTGATGCGGATTATATATCATGCTAAAATTTCAGCTCGATCGGTGCAGAACTTTTTGAGTTTTTGAAGCGTACACAAACCGACATAACATTTTTATATATATAGATTAATCCCTATTTTTTTTGCTTCTAATTAGATATAAATAAATATGACATTCTAAGTTTGTAAAAAATTACCATTGGGAGAGGGGTTAAGTACCGATAGGGGACGAAAGTTTGTATGTAAATATGTAAGGTTTCGGCTAAACCACTGCACCGATTTAAATAGTAGATTGTACCACAAGGGAACAAATAATGTATTTACGGCGAGAGCGATTTTTGAATCCAGAGCGAAGCGAAGGATTCTATAGTAGAATCCCGAGCGTAGCGAGGGGTTCTAGAGTAGAATCCTAAGCGTAGCGAGGGAGTCAAAATACTTCGCTCGAGCTTAAATAATTTTGTTACCGTGTGGTACACGATACTTTTCATCCCAAGCTATGAGAAAATATTCATCATACGAGAAAAAAATCTTTTGACATGACAACGACTAATAAATCGATAAACGCCGACTGCATGCACGAAAAAGTTGAAACATTGTCTCGTAACTCTTATTGTCCTGTTATTCTCATTGTACGCTTGCGCCGCATCTATCTCTCTTCTCTTCTTGACAGGTTCATTATTCTTGCATTTTAAAAATCTGATTACTAGTATAATTTTAAGTAATTTAATTTAATTTAATAAGAAAAAACAAAAAAATATATAAAAAAATAAATAAAACAAAACTAATTTAAAAAAATATATAATACCAACAAAATAAAAAAGAAAATAAAAAAATTCAAAATATCTAATAAAAACAAAATGTAAAATATTTCATAAAAACAAAATAAAACAAAAACAAATAAAATATTTATTGATAGTTAATTTTTATATTGTTTGGCAATAAAAAGTTTTTTATTGATTCATTAATTTATATTATTACCACTCTTTATTGAAAAAACTCTAAAAATTAAGTTCGCGGAAATGACCCACTTTGCTCGCACTTAACGAGGAGCAAAATGCCTCTTTTCGAATACATGGGATGAAAACTTTATTTTTACTATACTTATAGTTTTTATTTCATTCTTGTATTGTGATCGGTCCTTGAGATATTTTCTTTCATAATTATTGTAAGAGACATTATTAATCATTACTTAAATCTAACCAAGTTATTCAAAAATTAGCAAAGAATTCACTAAGACTATAGTAGACCTTACACATTATAACCACTCTATTAAAATTCTTTTTAATAAATTGACAATTATAACAATATATTTTTAAAATTAAAACAAAATAAAAATAAAACAAAATAAATAAAATATTTATTCATAATTGTGGGCGACAGACCTTTTTTGTAAAAATATTCGAATTTAGTTTCTTTTCTTTTTAATAGTGTCAATGTCATAAGTGAAAAATAGTGTTTTGTTTTCGAGTTTTGTTTCGTACGCTGGACAATATAGTAATCGTTTATGAGAAAATATCGTTTTCTTACGTCGTCTCTCACATTTCCTTCGAGCCGGATACTGCACCAGCGCCCGGAACAACTCCAATAATCGAGAAGATAAGTGGCACACCCAGTTTTTTGTCGGATAATCGAAAAAAGAAATGCCGGTCACGAGGTCGGTCACGTCGCGACGTAAAGCCCCAGAGGTTGAAGCGATCGAGAGGCCTCAGTCATCGAAGACCACATTTCCACCAGACAAAAGAACTTCGCCGTGTGAATCGGAAAAGTACGTCGAAAGTGTAGCGGCGCAATCAGTAGGCTCGAGAAAGAGTACCTTGCGTGCCAAAGCCGTAAAGCAGCTCGCCTGGGCTAGGCTGGAGGAAGCACGGGCAGCTACTGCATTCGCCGCTGCTGAGGTCGCTAGTTTGAACGCGAAGAGCATCGACGGCAAGAGTGTCTTAAGTGACGAAAAGTCACTACTAGTCGAGACTTGGCTAAAGACGCAGCCAAATATCGAAGACCCCATCGAACATCTCACCAGCGTCCCTCATCATCACCATAACATCACCGCACAGACATATGTTCACAATAATGAGGTAATGAGTCATCGTGCGCAGCTAGACGTCACGACGCTCGCGGCAGCTCTAACTGAGGCCGTGCGAGCCTCACATGCACCAGCTAAGCTGCAGGATTTACCGATTTTTAGTGGCATCAGTTCTGAATGGCTGGCATTTAGAGCAGCTTACCGGGAAACCAAGCACCATTTTAGCAAGGTGGAAAATTTGGCAAGGCTAAGGAAATGCTTGCGAGGTGCCGCGAAAGAAGCCGCAATATCGCTTTTCATCGCCGAGACTGAGCCTGACGAGGTAATGCGGCTGTTGGAGGTAAGATTCGGACGTCCAGACGCATTAGTCATAGCGGAGATGGAGAAAATTAAAATGCTTCCACGGCTTACCGATAACCCACGTGATATTTGCATTTTTGCCAGCCGCATCAACAACATCGTAGCTGTAGTACAGGCGCTGCGCAAAACATACTACCTTTACAATCCCGAGGCAGTGAGGACTGTGGTAGACAGGATGACACCAGCTCTGAAATACCGATGGTATGATTTTGCAGCAGTGAGACCAGAGGATGAGCCTGACCTCCTTAAACTTAACTCTTTTGTCAGCAGAGAAGCCGAACTTTGTAGCCGATATGCACAGGCAGAGAACGTGCGAGATCACACGCCGACACCTCAGAAGAAGCCACAGCGAGCCTACGCCACCACGCCTACACCATCGATGTCACGCTCGCCCGCCAACAAGCCAAAGAAAGCACCGGTATGTCCAGTATGTGAAGGTGAACACAACGTGCGTGACTGCACACGGTTCAAGGATTTAACCGTAAGTGACAGATGGAAACATGCAAAATAGACCAACTTATGTTTCCGGTGTCTTAGTAAAAGGAGTTATCGTCATCGTTGTAGCTACACAGCCTGTGGAATTGAGAGATGTGAAGGTTCTCACCATCCTCTTCTACATAGTTCGACCACAGAAATCTCTACTAAGCCAGAAACTGTCATTGAACCAGCTGTAGTAACTTCAGCTCGACCACAGACATTGGAGAGAGCTTTGCTGAAGGTGTTACCTGTCCGTGTACGAGGCCCCAGAGGTACTCTAGATACTTTTGCGCTCTTGGACGAAGGCTCTACCGTTACTCTCATAGAGGACAACGTGGCTAAGATAGTCGGTGCCACAGGACCGAGAGAACCCTTTGATATCGAAGGAGTTGCTGGAGCACGAGTCAGCGCAAATTCATCAATGCGCGTGTATTTAAACATCTCAGGGCGATATGCAGACAAGGAACACAAATTCATAGCACGCACCATCGATCGACTTCACCTTTCAGCTCAGACCATCGAAAATAACATTTTAGAAAAATGTACTCATTTGAACGAAATCCCCCATGACCTCACTTATCATCGCGGCACTCCAACTTTACTGATCGGCCAGGACAACTGGAACCTGATAGTATCGAGATCAGTAAAGAGCGGTATGCAAGGCCAGCCGGTAGCATCACTCACCGAGCTCGGATGGGTTTTGCATGGGCCATGTGGAGGCATAAAACACCGAACACACATAGTTTCGAATCTTACAGTCCACAAAACCGACGAAGATGAAAGAAAAGAAGAAATGGCGGAGAACGATTTTGACCTCGAAGCTATTAGAATCGAACCCAGGCCTAAGAACGATCTTAACGAACGCGCTCTGGGATTACTCGAAGGGAAAAGCCGCCGATTTCCTGACGAAGCACTGCTGTTGCGGAAAGACTCGCGCACGCTCTTCTGGTCGAAGAAACCTGAACCTCCACCACCACGAGTCACCGGAGTAGAACGTGTCGCTACAACCACGCGCGGTTCGCTACACCTTATCGACGTGCGTGACGTAAGCTTATCTCGCAACACCTGGGCACGAGGAGTGATAACAGGAACAGTCCCAGGAAAAATCAGGGCTTATGCGAAGAGACGTAAAAAAGGTAGTCGTGCTCACCAGATGAGGTGCAGGACCTGCACCGGCAGGAGAATGTGGGCGACAGACCTTTTTTGTAAAAATATTCGAATTTAGTTTCTTTTCTTTTTAATAGTGTCAATGTCATAAGTGAAAAATAGTGTTTTGTTTTCGAGTTTTGTTTCGTACGCTGGACAATATAGTAATCGTTTATGAGAAAATATCGTTTTCTTACGTCGTCTCTCACAATAATTAATTTTTATTTGTTTTTGGCAATAAAAAATAATTTTTATACATTCTTTCCTTTATATTACCACTCCTTATTGAAGCGAATTGCGTTCAAACTTTTTAATTAAACAGTGTTCCAACCCATTTTGTTCGCACTTGTTGAGGAACAAATGTTTCTTTTCGATGGGATGAAAACATACTGGCCTGTTAGAATAGAATAGAATACGTTTATTGTTAAAAACTGTGTAGGTACAAAACAATATTGAGGTCTTAAAATTTAAAAAAGGTCCATCAGCCTGTCCATTTCGAACATGCAATAATTATTTTAAACATGTGGTAACATTATACAATATTAATTTACAGTTAGGCCAAAGTAGCAATGAATTCTTTAAATTCCTAACAAATATAAACCATAATAACATATTAATTAGTGTTAAAATATTCATCTAAATTATAAAAAACCTGGGTTATTAACCATTTTTTCGAATTCTGTTTGAATTTGTCGCCTTGTAAAGTTTTTAGCTCTAAAGGCAAGTGGTTAAATACTTTTATTGAACTTACAAAAGAACTCTTATAAAATAAAGTATTATTTACCTATGGAATGTACATATTGTATTTGTGTTTGGTACGTAAGGTACCAGCACGACTAGACTGTTGACTAAAGTAGAGTTCTTCATTGGTTTTTACAAAATTACATAGTTCTAATATATAAATGCAGGTTACAGTCAGGAAATTATTTTTGAAAATATCACGAAGAGTATCGGTACTGTCTAAGTTGTAAATGTTACGCAGACATCTTTTCTGCGTTATAAATATTGAATTAACATGTACAGAATTTCTACTAATGGCTACAGATTTAGACGTGATATTACTCAACACCGATAAAGCGTAGCAATATTTTGTCAATCGACTATTTATTTTATTAATATGGGCCTTCCAGTTTAAATGGTTATCTAAAGTAACTCCTAGGAAGTTTGTCTCAGTAATCTCGCTTATTTTGTTACCATCATTTGAAATATTTAGGTTTAGTGGGGTGGTTTTATAATTTGAGAACTGTAATAATTTGGTTTTGTCGATATTCATTTTTAAATTAATTGATCCTAACCAATTTGTGACCATTTGAAGTGTTTTGTTTACTTCAGCTTCAAAATCAGTGTAATTTAAATTATCTTGAGGAATGAATATAGTGGCATCGTCAGCAAACAATACACAAAGGTGTTTAGTGATTTTAGGCAATTCATTTATGTACACAAGGAAAAGCAGAGGTCCGAGAATACTACCTTGTGGCACTCCAAGAATATTACTTTCAAAACCTGACATTACATGCTCAATTTCTTTTGTACCTCTGTTGTATACATCAATGACTGTAGATTGAGTTCTGTTTTTTTAGGTATGATTCTAACAATGATAGTGACGTTTCTCTGATACCAGCCGCTTCTAGTTTGCTTATTAAAAATGGCGTGTGAGACGCAATCAAACGCCATGGATAAATCTAGAAATAGAGCAATACCCGTCTTTTTATTATTAATTTCTCCCCATACCTGTCTTAACATTTTAAATATAGCTAGTGTTGTGTTCTTTTCTTTTCGAATACCGAATTGATTATTGTCGAACATGTTGTTCGTGTTTTACATATCAAAAATCGATTTCGGAAAGTTGAAACTAATATTAAAATTTGTTCTTGTATAAAACTGGGACAAAACATTTTAGAACTAACCCTTACCGTGTCTTGTGGTTACAAAAACCATTTAAAGCTGAAACTTTAGTCTGTTCTTGTTTTGAAATATGGACAAAAATGTTTAGAGGCTCAATCCTCAGCGACTTCATTGCACGATCAATGCAATTGGTAAATATACCGAAGTCGCCTGACGAGACCTTTCCCACATAAGGCCTAAACATCGAAATAAACCATTAGATGTCCATCCATCACAACAGCACCTTGTTTAGTATACAGACTGCGACGACAATGTGAAACAACAAATTACTCGTTGCTACATGATCAACGACCAACGCATCAAATATTGAATTCCTCCACAACCACTGTCAAACAGCCATTTAGCAAAGCGACCCATGAACTTTTACAAAATTGACCTATTGACTTAAGACAGCACAATGTGTGTTCAGAGTAACTACTCACCTAATGATTACGGGCAGCGGAGCAAAGCTTCGACCTTTCATTAAACGGCCACTTCATGTAAATCGCCACCCAAGCCCTAAGCGGTATCTACAGTGAAATGACCCTTTATAGGATCAAAGCTCTTGTATGGCCTTCTGATAGACTGGAATCAGTCCGTGAGACTGCTATATAAAACTTAATCAAACACCAAGCAGCACTGTCACGTTCCTCTTCTCGCGAGAAACTCTTTGTGTTATGGCAGTCACCATTTACTCATAAGGCCCTCGTCCGCGCTCCGCAATCATTTAACAAGCTCTCGCTAAAGTCATCAAGCGTACCCATGCACACCACTCTATGCAATGTGAACATGGCACTTGACGACTCTTCAGAATCATGATATGTACCGCATAGACTGTTCGTCGTAAGTCGTCACATGGAAAATTGAACAGATACAGACCCGTGCCACACTGAACATTCCTCCTCCCGTTCTCGTCAAATATCGAAATGTTCAATGGCAAGTCTCGCGGTCCACACAGCGCAGTGAAATGCATAAAGTTTAAGGACACCCTACATCACATGTAACACTTGTGATCCACACACACGATTCATATATTAGTCCTTCCAACAACTGCCGAGGTAGACAGCAACTATCAGGCAGATCATAAACAGAAAATGTATAGATAACTCCTCTCTGGCCCATGTCACGATCCTCACTTATATTATAAATGCGAAAGTAACTCAGTCTGTCTGATGCTCTTTCACGCCTAAACTACTGAGCCGCTTAAATGGTATAGAGGATGTGTCTAGGGCCTGAGAGAGAACATAGGGTACTTTTTAATGCAATAGTTTGATATAGGTGATGAAAGATTTTATAGAGGTTTCATCAATTTCGAAGCTAGAAGCTTGATATGTATTCTCAGACTTTTGTTATATACACATTTACCCTTGAGCGGGTAAATTGGTCATACTCTATCCGCACATTCCCGCATTAACAGGAACTCCGCGGGTGAATTAGCGAGGTGTAGCTAGGACGACCCATGATATTTGCGCAGGATTTGAGAGTGGATTAGGCAAAACCATTAACGTGACGCCATAAGGCCACTCAAGCCTATCGATATCGAGGGATTTTGAAGTATTTTGATATAATGACGATATCTCACCGCGTGTAAGTTTGCCGACCATCTCACCAGCGTCGACTTTTCCTGACAACATAAGACACGTATATTGCGCAATGTATACAGGTTTTAGTAAAGTCAATCATTTAAGTTTTTTTTTATATTTTTTTGTTTAATTTAATAATATTTAATTAAACCTCTATTAATCTAAAAGCAAAAAGGTATTTTTTTTATTATGACTTCCGTTATCCCTACTTGCCTATATTTTTTATTATTTATTATTTTATTATTTACTAGCTGTACCCTGCCAGGCTTCGCTGTGGCACATTCGCTGATATGTCACTGATGAAAAAAATTGATAAAAACAATCCTGGATGCGGATTATATATCATGCTAAAATTTCAGCTCGATCGGTGCAGAACTTTTTGAGTTTTTGAAGCGTACACAAAACAACATAACATTTTTATATATATAGATTATCCCTACCTCCCTACCTTATTTTATAAATGCGAAAGTAACTCTGTCTGTCTGTTGCTCTTTCACGCCTAAACTACTGAACCGATTGAAATGAAATTTGGTACAGAGATAGTCTAGAGCCTAAGAAAGGACTCATGGTACTTTTAATCACGAAAAAAGCATTGTAAGGGTTTGAAATAGGAGATGAAAGTTTGTATGGAAGTTTCTTCATTTTTGAAGCTAGAAGCTTGAAATTTATTTTTTAGGCTTTTGATTAGATATAAATAAATATGGCATTCAAAGTTTGTAAAAATTTACCCTTGAGGGGGTAAAATAAATATAGGGGATGAAAGTATGTATGGAAATATGTAAGGTTTCGGCTTAACCACTGCACCGATTTAAAAAATTATTTCTCTAATGGAAAGCTACATTGACAGCGAGTAACATAGGCTATATTTTATCCCCATATTCCTGCAGGAACAGGAACTACGCGGGTGAAACCGTGGGGCGCATCTGCGCCCCACGGTTTCACCCGCGTAGTTCCTGTAGTAAAAATATAAATAAACTATCTAGTTTATTTATATTTTTAATTTAATTATTGTATTGTCATCTGCCCTTGATAAGAGTGCCAAACAAACTTTATTTTTAGTATACTTATAGTTTTTATTTCATTCTTGTATTGTGATCGGTCCTTGAGATATTTTCTTTCATAATTATTGTAAGAGACATTATTAATAATTACTTAAATCTAACCAAGTTATTCATTAATTAGCAAAGAATTCACTAAGACTATAGTAGACCTTACACATTAAAACCACTCTATTAAAATTCTTTTTAACAAATTGTCAATTATAACAAAATATTTTTTAATTAAAACAATATAAAATATTTATTCATAATTATTTTTTTTTGTTTTTGGCAATAAAAAATATTTTTTATACATTCATTCCTTTATATTACCACTCTTATTGAAGCGAATTGCGTTCAAACTTTTTAATTAAACAGTGTCCCAACCCATTTTGTTCACACATATCGAACATCAAATGATTCTTTTCGATGGGATGAAAACATACTGGCCTGTTCGTGTTTTAGAAATCAAAAATCGATTTCGGAAAGTCGAAACTAATATTAAAATTTGTTCTTGTTTAAAACTGGGACTAAACATTTTAGAACTAACCCTTACCGTGTCTTGTGGTTACAAAAACCATTTTAAGTTGAAACTTTAGTCTGTTCTTGATTTAAAATATGGACAAAAATGTTTAGAGGCTCAATCCTCAGCGACTTCATTGCACGATCAATGCAATTGGTAAATATACCGAAGTCGCCTGACGAGACCTTTCCCACATAAGGCCTAAACATCGAAATAAACCATTAGAGGTCCATCCATCACACCAGCACCTTGTTTAGTATACAGACTGCGAACGACAATGTGAAACAACAAATTACTCGTTGCTACATGATCAACGACCAATGCATCAAATATTAAATTCTTCCCAACAACTGTCAAACAGCCATTTTGCAAAGCGACCCAAACTTTCACAAAATTGACCTATTGACTCAAGACAGCACAATGTGTGTTCAGAGTAACTACTCACCTAATGATTACGGGCAGCGGAGCAAGCTTCGACCTTTCATTAAACGGCCACTTCATGTAAATCGCCACCCAAGCCCTAAGCGGTATCTACGGTGAAATGACCCTTTATAGGATCAAAGCTCTTGTATGGCCTTCTGATAGACTGAAATCAGTCCGTGAGACTGTTATATAAAACTTAATCAAACACCAAGCAGCACTGTCACCTTCCTCTTCTCGCGAGAAACTCTTTGTGTTATGGCAGTCACCATTTACTCATAAGGCCCTCGTCCGCGCTCCGCAATCATTTAACAAGCTCTCGCTAAAGTCATCAAGCGTACCCATGCACACCACTCTATGCAATGTGAACATGGCACTTGACGACTCTTCAGAATCATGATATGTACCGCATAGACTGTTCGTCGTAAGTCGTCACATGGAAAATTGAACAGCTACAGACCCGTGCCACACTGAACATTCCTCCTCCCGTTCTCGTCAAATATCGAAATGTTCAATGGCAAGTCTCGCGGTCCACACAGCGCAGTGAAATGCATAAAGTTTAAGGACACCCTACATCAAATGTACTACTTGTGATCCACACACGACTCATATATTGGTCCTTCCAACAACTGGAGAGGTAGACAGCAACAATCAGGCAGATCAAAAACAGACAAAGTATAGATTACTCCTCTCTCTTGCCCATGTCACGATCCTTACTTATATTATAAATGCGAAAGTAACTCAGTCTGTCTGATGCTCTTTCACGCCTAAATTACTGAACCGATTGAAATGGTACAGAGATAGTCTAGAGCCAGAGAGAGGACAAAGGGTACTTTTGAATGCAATAGTGAACGAACTATAACAGGTGATGAAAAGTTGGTATGGAAATTTCGTCATTTTTGAAGTTTGGAATTAATTTTTTAAGGCTTTTGATTTGAAATACATAAACATGACTTTTAAAGCTTGTACAAATTTACCCTTGAGCGAGTTATGTAGTTTTCTCTCCCGCATATTCCTGCGGACACATGTTCGACGCGGGTTTTACCGCAGGGTGCAATCAGGATGGTATAAAATGTTTGATGCAGGAATTTGAGAGCGTATTAGGCAAGACGATAAGCATTGTCGACCCAATAACGCCGCTCAATCAAGCGTGATGTGTTAAACTGTTAAATCTTAACTAGTGGCGATATATCGACCATATAATGTTTGTTGACATCTCACCAGCGTCGGCTGTTCCTGGCATCGTAGGACACGTACATTATGCAATGCATACAGGTTTTAGTAAAGTCAGTCTTTTTTTTTTATACATTTTTTGTTTAATTTAATAATATTTTATTAAACCTCTATTAATCTCTATTATTATTACTTTTACGTTCACCTGATGGTAAGCGCCACGCCTGCCTGTAACAGTTTCAGTGGTACCCAATACTTTGTATCATCATGGACGACACTTGGTCGCCCATTGCTTCTAATAGGTACCTTGTTTTGTAGGTATTTGTTGCTAAGCGATTTGTCTCAGGCGCACAGTGCGTTTCTCGTATCACTTTGTTTTTTTTTATTTCACTGACTGAATAGAGGAGCAGGTCTTTCACCTGACGGTAAGCGCTACGCCTGCCCATATCAGTTACAGTGCCGGAACTGTGCATTGCATAATACTGCGCGGCAGTGCACCGCGCTCGTCACCCTGAGTATTTGCCCTGTGCGGGATTCGAACCCGTAACCACGGAACAAATAACAGTACAATTGTAATCCCATGCTTGGCTCATCATCAACTTAGAAACTAGGAAGTAATGATCTGAGCCCTACGAACGGGAAGGCGCGTGGTAGCGGCGGCGGCGGCGGCGGCGGCGGCGGCGTCGGCTGCACCAGCGAGTGCATATGCGTGCGCGGTCCGCGCCGCGCAGGTCAGAGCGTGCCACGCGTCGGAAATGAAACAACTCTGTCGATACTCTCAAAGAGTTTATTGTTTTGTTCTTGGAACTCGTAATTGAATCCTACATTCTTCAACATTTTCTCGGCACATAGTTACACACGTACTCTTATCGTAAGTCACAGACGTCGATCACAAACTCTATAGCTACTCAATATGTATAGATATCATTCAGTTTATCATTACATCTCCAAAATAGAACTATATTTTAATTTAAGTAGGGTTTAACAAAGGATCACAATGGTGACGCGAGCCGCGCGGGGCCGCAACGGCCGCGCGCGGCGTCGCGCCGTTCTACACTACTCGGCCTCGCCGGCGGCGTCGCGCCGCTTCTGCTTCCGGGCCGCGGAGCGTCCCTCCGCTGGTGCCGGGCCCTAGGGACCTCCCATCGCCGCTCCTCTTCATAAAGCTAGTTTATCTCAAAAATAGACCTCCCACCGACACGTCCCCGACACGCGACGGATGCGCGGCGCGCGACGCCGGCGCGGCCGCTCCACACTAGGCCGCTTAAAGCTTCGCATCTCAACGTAACGACACGTTTACGATTACTCTAACTTGTACTTCGATTACCTAAAAATAAATAGATCAATGTTAAACGGGTACGCGCACGTACGGGTCGCGGCGGAGTCAGACGCGGCCCGGCGGCGGCGCGGGCGCGGGCGGCGGCTTGCCGTCGCGCAGGCGCCCGTCGGCCGCCAGGAGGCGGTCCAGCTCCTCGTCCTCGTAGAACACGGTGAAGTGCTCCGGCTTGGCGACGGCCTCGAAGATGGAGCACACGCTCGGCTTCACGTTGTAGAAGTAGAGCGGCTGGCGGCGCGCGTGGAAGTCGGCCGTGAGCTGGTCGATGCTGGTGGCGGCGGTGTAGTCCGCGGAGTAGATGTGCGTGCACTCGATGACCACGGGCACGGCGCTGCCGGCCGCGCACTTGGTCACCAGCCGCCGCACGTAGTCCACGGACGGAAACATCAGGCACCGGTCCGGCGTGATCATCAGGTACTCCACGCCGTGCTCCGTCTGCAACCACGCCACACCCGAACCTCCATAAAAATGCTGATTTGGTAACTCACGTATATAAATGACGTTAATACACGCGTCAAATGTGTGTGTAAGTACAGAATCAGAATATACGAATAGTATAAAAGTTCATATAAACCGTTTGTCTTTCACATTCGACATGGAGAGAGCGACCACACTGTATGTAGCACTACATACTATAATATGTGTTTTGCAATCACCCTCACCCCCTTGCCGACACGACGGCTCACCTTGAGCAGCTCCACGGAGAACTTGGGACGGGCCGCGTGGTACAGGATGAAGACGATGTTGACGATGACGCCAATGAGGATGCCGAGCTCGATGGGCAGCGTCAGGCACAGCACGAAGGTGCACAGCCCCGGCACCAGGTCCAGCTCTGCGGGAGGGGGGACATTCCTTTTGTAGAGTCACGTGCGAATTCCACCACCGATCTTATGTAATTGATACATCTACCGGCTTCAGTAAAATCTCAAAGATAATAAAACGCCAAGTTGAAACAAACGCTTAGTTATAGTATATCAATGATTAAATGCCGGCTAGCCATCGGATATTTTAATGCGCTTTGTTTTTGAACAAGAATCTCTATGGCAGACTTAACCACAAAATCATGGTAGGTTTTGTTCCTTTAAAACCAAACTTATGTTAGCAGAAAAGACCTTTCGCGAGTAAATCGATGCAACGTAAAAAAAAAATCCATACATTTTCTTTGAAAATATTTAATCTTCTTTTTTTACAAGAAACATAATAGAGATCCCTGTTACAAAACTCACTTTATAAATAAATGCAAGTACCTAATATACTGAAACAAATATCATAAAATGTAGCAGTAGTGTATAAGTACAACTCACTCTTAGCTCGCCACATCGGTTTGATAACATTGTACTCCACCATGAAGAGGATGGCGGAAATGATGACGGCCGCCAACGCCGCCTTGGGGATGAACTCGAAGTACTGCGTGAAGAACTGCAGCGCCAGGATCACCATCACGCCTGTGGAGCGGAGCGAGTGAGGGTCAGCGGGGTGGTGCCGCGAGCAGGAGTGGGGGCGGAACAGTACACTCACCTGTGTACAGCCCGTTCAAGGGCGTCTTGACGCCGGAGCCGTTGGAGACAACGGAGCGCGCCAGCGAGCCGCCGCCCGGGTACGCCTGCATGAACGAGTTGGCCACGCCGGCCACGCCCAGCGCGATCATCTCCTGCGTGGCGTCGATGGTGCGCCCGTCCGAGAACGCTTTGCAGATAGCAATGTCCTCCAGCAGCACGATCAGCGGGATCACCAGCAGCCCCGAGCCCAGCTCCGACACCATGTCCACGAAGTCGGCCGTCGTGTTGTCGGCACGCACGTAGCTGAACGGTGGCAGCGACGGCATTGGCACGCCCGACGGGATGGCACCTGTAACGAGTTGGACGGCGCGCATGAGCGGCGATCTGGAGTCGAGGCGACGCCAACTCCCGACGCTACTAACCGGAGCGGATATTCTCGGCTGCGGGCCGCACAAACAGAAACAGACGGTTAGCGAGCGATCGTCAGTGCCGGAGGGCTGGTAGGCTTCGTTACACGTACCCATGAGGCGGACGGGCGAGTCACCGTGCGCGGCTACGAACCAGTAGCCGAGCACGCCCGTGCACACCACTACGATGGCGTTGCGGCAGGTGCCTACCATCCACAGGCACTTGGTCACCACCTTCTGCCGCGAGCTCGGCCCGTTTTCCGATTTCGTTCCTAACTGGATCATTCCGATTTTCTGCAAAAATACGATAACACATTAGACCCGGGGGTGGTGGGTGGAAGGTCCCGGGGAGAGGGAAGGCGAACTAGACACTCACCCGCATGAGAAGCAGGAGCGCGATGCAGGAGAATCCTAGTACTGGGTCCCAGAGAGAGGCCCCGTGTAGGTTGCGGAAGATGGAGATCCACTGCTGCAGAAATGTGTCACCCGTGACGGATATTGCGAACAGGTCCTTGACCTGCGAGGTGGCGATCATGAGTGCCACGGCCGATGTGAAGCCCGAAGACACGGGGCCCGACACAAAGTTGATGAGGAAACCGAGCCCCAGGACGCCCATGAGCAGTTCCACGAGCCCGGCCAGCAGCGTCAGCAGCACGGCTTTCTCCAGCACGCCACCGGCGACCTGCCACGTGAGCAGCGAAGCAATAGCGGTGGGGCCGGCGGGCACCGCGCGGCAGCCGCCGAGCACGATGTACACGAAACAGCCCAGGAACGAGCCGTACAGCCCGTGCTGCGGCGGCAGCCCCGCGATGTTCGAGTAGGCCAGCGATTGCGGGATCACGGTCAGCCCCACCGTTACGCCAGCAATAAGGTCGCCCACCGCCCGCTCCATATTGTACCTGCACAGGGCACACACATCGTCCGTCACTGACCGTTCGACCGGTGCTCTCTGCACACCCACGCGCCACTGTATACTCACTGCGGCAGCCAGGCAGTGATGGGCAGGCGCTTGTGAAGTGTTTTGCGGTTGAAGCGACGCCGCAGGGCGGCGCGCCATCCCTCGCGCGACTTCGAATCAGACACTGAAATGAAAACGGTAGACAATGTAATAGGAACGTTGGCTCCAAACGAATATCGCACGCTGCGTTGTTGTGGCGGCCGGCGCGGCGGGGTCGGCGGGCGCGGTCAAGTTCAGGTGCGCGCGCCGAGCGCCGCCGCCGCCGGCGCAGCGCCACGCTAGTGCGCACCTCGCCACGTGCTGGCGCGCTTTTTTCTAGAGAACGTGCCTTCATCGCTTATTTCACACGCACGCGACCTTCATGTCATGTTACTGTTTTTATTGTAGAATGGTAAATAGATATGGCTTACTCATTCCAAACAATCCAGGTTAGTAGTTTAAATTAAACATTCCTTTCACCAACGACAAAAATGTCACTTCAATCCTACTCGTAGATGAATGTAATGTTGCTTCAGTTGTAAAATAATTAGAACAGAATGCGAGGTCGACCTTTCGGCGGCGTCTCGTGGTGTACTCACGGATGTAGTCGTTGCTGGCGTGCTTGTCGTCGGGTGGCGGCAGCGAGCCGGATGACGCATTGTGCTTCCTCCGGGGGATCATCCTGCGACACAGAGACGCGTTAGTGCTGACACACGCCCACCAGCGCGAGGCAGCGCCGCATCCGCGCCGGCCGGCGGCGCGGCGGTGGCGGCGGTGGCGGCGGTGGCGGCGGTGGCGGCCCTACCACTTCAATGTCTGGTACTGACCGATTTCAAACCAATCGGTACCCACATGTAAGTACTAGATAGTTGTCCACCTAATTTGCGCTAGCTCCACGTGGTCTATAAATACAAGTACCTGGTGTTTTGATATCGTTTTTTGATTTATTACTACTGTTATTGCGAAACACTGTTCGCGAACAATTCGTTTTGTTGTCAACTTCGGACCAATCAAGATTCTGCAGTTTTGACAATTTTGACAGATTCGTTCTGAATGTATATTATCACTTTTACTCGTATACCATCAATATTGTTTGGTTATTATGTGTTAGGTTCTACAATATGTTTCCATGCATTGTTGCTTTCTTGATGATAGCCGTGAAGACCTCTTAGTGGTATTCTGTTTCTATAAAATTGTCAATTACTTTAAGTTCTGATGTTGGTCTTCCGAATGAGTAAATAAATATATAAATTAATATAAATTGATAAAAACCGAAGGGATGGATACCTATCCAAAACTTTCTGAGATTATTGGGAACGTTTCGGCTTTGTGAGCTCGAACACTTGTTCCGTTCAATAACTATTCAGTAATCCAAACAGAAACTTAAAGTTCCAGTTTATTTAACAAAATTGTGTACGAGACAGCCTCCCGCAGGCGATCGGAGTCAGGTCGTCTCGTGTGACGCCACGGGAGGCGCGAGGCGCGTGGCGCCGCGTGCGTGTCGCGTCTCTATTCCGCGCTCGTCAGTACCACTGAATACTGATACAGCTTTAATTACGCATTCTGTCACGCCTATCCCTGTTTAGTTACAGTTTTTACATAGCCTTGCTATTTTCGGTTCACATTACTCGAATCGAACGACGAAATTGGTCTTTTAATTGCATTTTTTGCCAATCGTCATCTGGCACGATACAATATAGAACTGCACGTCACTGCGCCCGCGTCGGGTCTCCGCGCCGAATCTCTTAGACGTGATTCATAATAGGAAATAATGAATTGAACTGGTTTTAGGGTCCCGCCCGTACACGACAGATTCAAATACGCCAACTTTTGGTCAGTCTGTCGCAAGCACTGCAAGCTTCTATGCCGGAATGGTCAAATATGGTATGGGATCATCACGATTTCAGAAAAACGCTTCTTAACATACGTGTGGTCGGAAGATGGATAGTCTATCCTACGACGCCTGAAAGCCTGAAGTACAACCCATATGGACACAGGGCTAGCGCTGTCGAGCCTGCCGACTACTGCCGTCGACGTGACATGCGGCAGCACTCGGGAGCCGGCAGTTATCGCGACCTTCAGCTGAGAGTGACATTGATGCTGTCGAGTTCGTCGTATCGGATAGATATCAGATACGATATAGCACATGCGGGTGCGGGGCGGGGGGCGGCGTGCGCCGGGAGCCGTCAAGATAGCGACCGACGCCGACGTAACATCAATTTCAACGAATCGACGATTCATCAGATCAATTTACGGTCCATCGAGCGTCGATAGTAAACACTGCAATAAGAGATGATATTATTCTTCCTAGTAGCTTCGTACTTCGTACCTACCTATATTCCATGAAGTGGGAAAACTACTTACTTTACTTGTAAAAAGTCCTTGTGAGAAAAGATAAAGACAGAATATGGATGAATTTAAAAAAAAAATTAACAGACTTCAATTGGATATGATGTCGATAATCATAATAATATATTGGTTTAGAAATGACGAACGAATATATTGATTTAAAAATGTTTATACATAGTCGAATTACGACTTAACAACTGGGAGCGCGTAGATCGGAGAAATTGTTAGTTCGTTATCTGTACACTATTCCATGTAGGTATATTACGATATGACTTGAAACTACCTACAACAGATGAAGCTGTGACGGCCTCCGTGTCGTAGTGGGTGATGAGCTGACTCCGAAGCGTGAGGTTGCGGATTCGATTCCCAAAAAGGAAAATATTTGTGTGAACCACCCGTATTTGCTTTGAGTGTAGGCTGAAGGACCATAGTCCTCGTAGTTCAAACGTCAATTGAAGACTTTTACCAATACTATGTAGATCACCAGTGTAGGGACAGACCCCCGTAGACCACCGGTACATGACATTCATATCATATTTAAAATGTCGAATTGAATACGTTTACCATCACTATATAATATAGGCGGTCACCCTACAGGATCTACGCATATAATCGTGACAAAATAAAAATTAGGTAGACGTTCTAAGCCTAGCCATTGCTAATTTTTTGCACCTTACTTGCCGCTAGGTACTGATTACAAAATAAACCGTAACACTTCTATCTAATTTTCCGTTTTTGGAAAAGCTCCACTAGCTCTTCGTCGTCGGCGTTGTCGGAAAAGGCAACTGCAGATCTCATATTTCAGAAGGCTCCTCAGCTTTCTAGTACCTGGTCTCCTCACACTTGACCGGCAATAGCTTCCTCTCCGCACTCTGGTAGGAATCTATATCTGTCAAAAAACCCCACGCACGACTGAATGTAACCTTCTCGGAAAAAAAAATATTCCAACAAATGTAAAAAATTAGCTCCACTAACCTCAACAACAACAAAGCTACTATCGTTCCAAATATGTTTTATTTTAAGGAGTTACGAAGTGTGTTCCGTAAAATTTTAATAATTGTTATAATAATTTATCGTATCGCTTCAAAACGACGCCTACGGTCGCGTCGCGGGTTTCCGCAAAACTTTAAATTATTCAAATAGATGTGTCAGGTTTTTTTTATTGGTAATTTAACGTTTAATGATTTTTTCTATATGGCAATAACAACTACGACACAAATCTGACGACATATTATTAGATTTATTAGGTTTAGTTCGGTCGGAGTACGAGAGACGTAGGTTCAATATCAAAACAAGATCTTGATGTCGAACAGTATTTTGTTTGACTGACGTGAGTAAAATACATATTTAATTTAATATAATCTAATGGGATTCTTGTAAAGGTAAAATTGGAATTAGTTTGAGTCACAATAAACAAGTATTTTATCCTGGTAGGTAGGTTCCCCGGGCGAGCGGTAAGCCGACGCGGCGCGACGCAGCGGGTACTTCGCAGGCGGCCGGTTATAACAATAGAATTTGCAACTTACAAGAACATTTAACTACACTACGTTGAGAATTAATTTCAACCTACATATTTAGTGCTAAAATATTCTTAGTTAGACTGTAGGTAGATATTTGACTGTACAGTTATATTAGCGAGTACAAAACGCGTCACTTATAAAATACTTATTAAACCTACTTAAACCCGTTAAAAATTTTAGGATTTTGTTTAGTTAATGTAACCTATAAATGATTGTTGTGGCATACATCAGCTGTGATTGTTAGCCACAACACTATGGATAGTCGACCGCCTCGCCCGCCCGCCGCCGCGCCGCCGCGCGCCGGTCGGTTCCATCCATTACACAGTAAGTAGCTAATCTGTAATTAATACCCAAGTGTCAGTGACGTACGAGTAGTATTTGCCGATGACATTAGTAGATGTAGAAATCCAGCGCGGTGGATTATACTTAGCGAATTAAATAGTTACATGATGTTACTTAGGAGTATTGAATTAAATATTTTTGAAGTTATACTTCTTTTGGCGCGATGGAGAAAAATGATGAGAGTGAATTTTTAATAAGTCGGGTTTTCCTTCCTGACGCTATAACTCTAGAACGCACGAACCGATTTCCACGGTTTTGCATTCGTTGGAAAGGTATCGGGCTCCGTGAGGTTTATAGCAAAGAAAATTCAGGAAAAATTTCAACAGAATTTTCTCTGCTCAGTTAATTTCATGAGATAAACCGGTATTGTGTTCACTGTGAAATTGTGAAAAAAAAGTAAAAAAATTAAGTTATATAATGCTTGGTAAGCGTTTATTCCTCACCACAACATTATTTTTTTCGTTTTGTTTTATTTCTGGTATATTAACAAATTTTATGCATAAATAAAAAAATAAAAAAAAAATTCTATACTTGTTTATATCCTTGTTTATATGAATGTTTATTTTATCTTTGATCTTAACTATTCGTTAAAATTTGATTTATTGATATTTCAATTATTTTTTATTATATTTTTATTAAAACAAACAAATTTTATTAAATAACTCTAAAAATAACGAGCACTGAGCTTAACATGATATATTTATATAAACATATATTTTCAATCTATTAAAGTAGTACTTGAAATAATCAAAAATAAATTCTCATAAATAAACTTAAATAAATTTTTATAAATAAATTTAAAATTTAAATAAACTTAAATAGAACAATATAAATAATTTTCTATACTAATTCGTATCTATCTACCTATGATCTTTTGCAGGTTTCTCTGAAACTAATAATACTACATGATTAAATTTCAATTTCTGTTTTAGTTTCCGAGATGTCTGAAGATATTATTCAAAGAAATGCACAATACTGTAAAAAATATTATACACGAAAAAAATCTGCAAATCAGGGGGTAGTGAAAAAAAAAACTAACTCTGAGAAGTGTCGACAGTATAGACAACGAAAAAAATTGCTTGCACAACAAGTATAACTTCTAACGCGTGTACATAAGTACACACACTCTTTTTTTGTTTCTCTGGTTTATTTAATTATCACGTAAGTACGAGTATATACCTACTCGTACTTCTTACAATATTTATTTTTATAGATAGACTAATAATAAATGTTAAGTTATTAGTTTTTGTCGACTATGACCAACAGAGGCGAGACAGTTGTCTTCTAATCCCACTAATATGATAAATGCGAAAGTTAGTGAGAATGGATGGATGGATGTTTGTTCCTCTTTCACGCAAAAACTACTGAACGCAAAATCACAGATAGTTTATAACCAGGATTGAGTAATAGGGTACTTTTTATCCCGATAGTATGTTCCCGTGGGACAAAACGGGAACTATGCGGGTGAAACCGCGGAGCGCCGCTAGTAATAACTATAAAGTACTACACCTACGTGAACAATTACGTAGATGCTTTATAATTATTATTATTATTAATTAATTAATAACAGCATCTCATTGGAACGAATCAGTATTTAATATGGTTCCCTAATTACGGTGCGGAACCGTTCTCAACGCCGGGCACGTTCGACACGCGAAACATACTCGGCAGATTATTTATTTAGTGCAGGTTGAGTTGTTCACAAGATTAAATTATATTTAAGTTTTCTGATTTCCCACTTGAAATTAAAAACCTCCGAAATTACTAACAATAACGCGACACAACCCATACATTTTATGTACGGTTACTCGGTGGTTCGATCTGAAATTATATATTTAGCAAAAAAAGTTACGAGATCGATGCTACAATTTGAGAGATCAAAATTTTGTAAAATCAACGACGTAATTGACGAGATCGAGAAACGAAACAACGCCGCGCCGCCGCGGGGCTCGCTCCCTCATCCGAGCGGGCTCGCCGCGGGTGCTCATCGAGAGCTACCATGAACCACTCACAACAATGTACCTACCCACTTGGACACTTTTAATTTATTTTTGAACGACCTGCTGGTGGATTAATTTAATATTTTCGGAGAAACTCAAAGCGGGCCCTACCCGGGTAGGGCCCGCTTTACAAAGCGGGAGTCCTGCGGGCACTCACTTATGGGGGTCTCTGTGGAAGGTGGTGTGCCGGTGGTGGCGGGGTCAGCTGGGCATGCCGCGGCGGGCGACGGCGAGAGGGCGCGCGGGCGCGGACGTGGTGTCGGCGGAGAGAGCGCGGCGCACGCGGGAGCGTGCGGAGGAAGGCGCGGTGCGGGCGCGACTGCCGAGAGAGGTGCCGATGCCGACTGTAGCGCGCCCCGAGCGGTGGATTCGGTACAGACAGATGCGCAGCGCGGACCGCGGAGGCTGCGCCCCGCGCCCCCCGCCCCGCGCGCGCACCTGGCCCGGGGGTAGCAGGGATGAGCTCTCTTCTACTATGGCTAGCTCTGTGTCGACATCGTGCTTACGTCACACATCAAGTTTTACCGCTAAACTCCCGTAGACGCCGCGGCTCCGCAGGACGCCCGCACGCCCCACCGCCGCCGCCACCCGGACCGGCGGCGGCGCGGGGCTCCTCGCACATTCGAAGCATTTCGGCGAAAAGTAATAACATAAAACCAGTTTTATTTTTACCACCCTCATTTTTTGTTTCCTTTGTTCCTTATGAATCGAGAACGGCGTGAATACCTCAGGTATACGCGCATTTCTAAACAAAAAACGTCATTATCGATAACTATGTCCGGGGCTCGAAGCGACGGCGTTCGGGCCTTATGAAGTTCAAATACAATATAAAGTCCATTTTATGATTCCGTTTGTACACAACAGAACTATAATTACTGTGACCATGCACGCAGTCGTGTCAGTCTATCGCGGGTTTTTAGCTCAAAACATTTATAGTTAAGTCAATAAAAAATTTAGAAAAAAGTAACGTTCCTTGGCAAAACAAAATTAAATTAAAACTTTAATAAAATGTAGGAATGAAAAGGGCTCCTAGATATTTTTTTCCCCTACTTTACTTACACTATATCACGTAACGTTAGTTGTTTAGACTCAGATGACTTTATTAGCTGAATTTACTGTAACTATACGAGGAAATCTTACAACTGGCTTACTTGCTACTTTCCAAACAGTAGTGAGGCAGCGTTAGTCAAACTAGCTAGTCATCCATTAGCAGCCGGAGTTTGATTTGTCGACGCACATTCGCACTAAACTTGTCTAACCACTGTTACGCGCATTGAAGCCAGTAACCAGAAAACCCCACAAAGTAGAGTATTCACCGAATAAATAAAAGGTAAACCGCAGAAGCTACGTAACCTACTTCTACGTACTACCATTTGGAAGTTTCGAGGCCGCCTTGGAGGAGTTTCAGGCGGCCTTTTTATAACACGACTTTCACGCGCAACCTATCCTTAGAACAAGTAGGTTTAGAACTGTCTGTACTAAGCATTAGATATGCGGTGGTAATACTACAATGTGAGATGAATAAAAAAAAACGTATTCGATACTGCAAGCTGATCAAAATGAGTCTAAACACCATCAAACTAATGTTAGTCACTGAGGAGTTCCGCTGTCTATTTTCCGTTTCCATCATCAGATCATCCCGCTGTCACCATAATATTGTATTGTCATCGAAACTAGATAGGCATGCAAAATTTCATCTCAGTCGGTTGAGGATAACTGCTTTAAAATTCTGTTGCAATTTGATCCAAGTTGCAAGTTGAATAAAATCTTGTGAAATAAGAATACGTTTAAAATATTAAAAACCTCCGACACAAAAGAAAACCAGAGCTGATGACTTTCAAACGGCTAAAAAGATTTTTTTGAACCACTCGCGATCATGTCACCTTTCAGCATAAAGATAGATTTAAATCAAAACCGGTTCATTTGTTTGAGAGCTACGAGGCAACAGACAGACACACAGACACACGCGTTATACTTATAAAAACCCTTCTGTTCGCGTCGGGGGTTAATAAAATGTCCGTTAGGAAGCCAAAATAATGCGAAGAGCGGGGCGCGCGCGTTGAACTCTTTTGTAGGCGTGCGCGCACCCTAGCCGCGGGCGCATCGGGACCGCCAGGGACGCCGGCTGCGCCGGCTCCTGGAGCGGAATGGGACAAAACAACTGCTATGGACTCACCTGAATTATCACTTAGATCGTTCAAGACTTGACTCAAGAAACTATTAATGAAAATAATTGGAACATAACGCTAGTAGTACATGAACAGCTCGAGCAGTGTATGTCTTATTGTCTATGCAAGGAGGACTGGTCCGCTATCCAATCGGATCTTGAAACGGTCGGTCTGCAGGGTACCAGCGTGGGGCTGTAATTTAATTTAGGGTTAATTGAAGCTTGTTAATAAGTGCATTTTACATAGCACAGCTACAGGTCGCGGGTGCCTGTACAGTACATGTATATCGATTACTTGTCTTATCTAATAATATCTGATCAGTAAATACCCACGATATTTCTTTCCATTATTACAACAACTTTACATAGGATGATTTATAGCTACGAGTATCTAGAATAGAATATAATAGTAAATACTTAATTGTACACCAGTTCAGAAATACACAAGGTACATAAGGAATAGAACTTATTGAAATAAATAATATATCTACGTGTACAACTTTACTCTAGGCACCTTTATTTTATTTTATTTAATGTAAACTGTCTGGACAAACCGCAAATAAAGGTTGGTTATTGTTAGCAGTCATGTGCCTACTTACTATGTGTCATGTAAAACGTGGAGTAGGAACATAAATATGTATTCATGTAAGTATACTTGTGGCATTAATTCTGACTCGTTGAGGTAATTCGATGTATACGAGTACCTACTTGGTAGCCATCGGTTATCTGGGAGTCGGCGGGGCCGCGGCGACACTCCGCCTAATGGCGATCTGCAGACAAGGGCCCACTGTGGTGCGTCGCGGTCGCCGCCGCTCGCACGCACATGCCCGCGTGCTGCGCCTGGCTAAGGACTACCTACTTCATAGTCTGACTGATCCAACTACTGGGTACTACTTACAGTCGGCCTCACAAGTATCTAGTTGAACAAGCTCTATTTCCAATTAAATTTTACACACGCACAATATGATTTTTCATAGAACAGGAAAGTATTCTGTTACGCGCTGCCACCTACCTACGGGTAGACACGCATAGCTACGGCACGCGGGGAGTGCGGCGAGCGGCGGAGGGGGCACGGCCGGCCGGCGGCACAGCTCGGCTTGGCGCCACTGGGTCGGACACAAAGCTAGACAACGTCTGTGCGCGCACGCTTCATTGTAATATTGTTGATGGAAGTAAATCATTTGTGCTAAATCAAGTAAATCAGTAAATAATTCATTAAGTTCCTAGTTGTTTCTTTTACTGTGAATGTTAGGGCTTAATATTCAGAACTGGGATGTAAATAATAGAACCCAAAAATGAAAAGATCGACGCCTAACAAGGACAGTGCGTATACCCGTGCGTCAAAAAAATCGAGACTGGCTTCGACTTCTACCAGTGCTGGAATTTTACGTGTAGAACATGCATTGCCGCGTTCAAGTGTTGCGTCATCCCCCGGAAGTGATTCCGACGACGATACCCATCCGGACGCATTACTGGAACGCCGGCTGTCTCAAAAGTTACAGAAAATGGTAGAAAAATTTTGTGTTGGATCACGACCACTGCGGAATATTTCTGGTGAGAAAATTATACCCACTTTTGACCCTGATGATCACGAAAGCAATGTAAAAAACTGGCTCGCTAAAATTGACCAACTTGGATTAGTTCATAAATGGGACGATTACTCTAAAATAGTCATCATGCAAACTCGCCTAGCTGGACAGGCACAGTTATGGTTTAATCGTCTGAATGAATACGACCATACATGGGAGCAATGGAAGTCCTTACTTATGCAAGCGTTTCCAAGAAGCTTTGAATATGCTGATATGCTAGAGGAGTTGGTAGGTAGGAAAAAGTTGAATACAGAAACAATTACGCATTATTATCATGACAAGTTGGCGATATGTCGTCGTTGCCGATTGGACGATGCTGCTTCTCTCTCCTGTTTGATTAAGGGCCTACCCGCAGACCTACAAAATAATGCAAAGGCATTTAAGTGCGAAACACCCGAAGAGTTTTACTCGGGATATTTATCTACGTTTGAAAACTACCGTCATAAACAAGAGGGAAGAAAATTTGAGATGCCAAGTACGAGTTACTCTCGGTTTACGAGACCTGAGCCTGAGAAAAGGCGAATACCTGAACCGTCAATCCAGTCTAATTCACGGGCATTTTCAACTACTGCGCCACGTCGTTTGAACTGTTTCAGGTGTAATTCATCTGATCATGTTGTAAAGGATTGTCCAGTACCTGACAGAAGAATATGCAGATTCTGTTCAGATGTTGGCCACAATATTAACCGTTGCCCAAAAATTGAAAACTTACTGAAAAAAGGGAAAGGTGAGACAGTACCGATAAATATTGTTCAAAATTTAAATGACATTTATAAAAAAGATGTAAGTATTGGTGGAAGAACATTCTGTGGATACTTAGACACCGGGGCACAGTTGAACGTGGCATCTCTAAAAATGGTTAATTCGTTGGACTATACAGTGAGAGCAACAGATGCTATTTTGAAAGGATTTACAGGAGATACTGTACCAGCTATGGGCCAAATCAACCTAACAATGACAGTTGATGGTTTGAGTTTTGAAACTACTGCCGTGGTTACACATATGAAATTACCGGCTGATGTTGACATACTTATCGGACAACCCGTAATTAATCAGGATGGAATTTCGCTGGTAACCACTCAAAAATCAGCTGTATTAAAGGAAGATACGGGTTATGAAGCTGACTTATCAGACAATAAATACAAAGTTACCACCTGCACTGACATACAAATTCCACCACAAGAATCTGTATTCGTTGAAGTGAATGTGATAGGAAACACTACTGATTGTGATGTGTGTACATCACCAAGACTCCACAACTTGGGTAACAAATACTTTGTTGTACCTGCCACGGTACTAACTGGTCAGAGTGGTTACGTCAAGGTCTATAACATGGGAAGGGAAGGCGTGTTCTGGCAGAAGGGAGATCTGATCACACGTGCTGTACCATGTGAGCAGATACCCAACGAAGCAACAATAGCTGTTGAAAACAATATTCCGATGACTGATGGTGGCGTTTCTTCTGAGCCTCGGGCCGATAACAATAAGGTGCGTAATATTCAGAAATATTTAATCTGTCTGCAAGCTATGAGCTTTCTGGTTTTTGAAACTTCTGTCTGATTTATATGTACCTATTCAGAAATATTTAATCTGTCTGCAAGCTATGAGCTTTCTGCTTTCTGAAACTTCTGTCAGATTTATAATGTATTATTTATTATTTATTAGTACGTATATTTTATGATAAAAACATCAATAATTATTATTATATACACATAATATATATGCTAATGTTGCTATGTTTGAATGCTAATACTGTTCTGCTGATACTGCTAAATTTCTGTTTTGATACTATCCTGATACTGTTTTTTTTGGCTGTTCTGTTGCTGTTCTGCTGCCATTCTGATACTGTTCTGATTTGGCTTTATACGAATCTACTGTTTAGAGGATTCACAACTTTATCTGTTTACCCATTCTGCTATGATTTTAGAAAATCCGACCTAATTGCTAAATCATTATCTTGACGAATATATAGCTAACCTACTCATATATATCTTACAAATTACAAATACCTTAAAAATAGTTTGCTAAACATGCACATCTTTAATAATAATAGTTGTTATTTCTACTTTATTGATTACCGCCCAAAACTGATTTGACTGTACCAGATCGGACGACGAGGTTTTTCGAAAAGTGAATGTCATCATCAGCAAGAAACACGTGTGAGCAGCATTCTGGAATTAGCGTCAGAACATAGCTATGACTATCTACGTACTTGCAAGGTTGCTAATACACCACTTTCGGATATTGAAGTAGGAGATTTGTCAAAACAGGACCAATGTCGGTTGTTCGAGCTTCTACTTAAATATCGAGATTGTTTCGCTGCTGGTACAAAAGATCTTGGAAAAACTGACTTATCAGAGATGAATATTGAACTGACTTCTCCGATTCCTGTCTTTCACAAACCATATAGACTCGCACAAAAGGAGTTAGATGTAGTGCGATCGAAGGTAAAGGATTTATTGGATGCAGGGATAATTAAGGAATCAAAATCTAATTATGCTTCACCCGTGATTTTGGTGAAAAAGAAAAATGGTGACAGTAGACTTTGTGTGGACTACCGAGCTTTAAACGCTGTAACAGTTAAGGACAGGTTTCCTCTGCCTCACATCGATGACCAACTAAACAAACTTTCAGGCAAGTGTTTTTACACAAGTCTAGATTTAGCACAGGGGTATCATCAAATTCCACTCTCTGCCGAATCTACGAAATTCACCTCGTTTATTACACCCGATGGTCAGTGGGAATACACACGGGTCCCTTTTGGTCTGGCCAATGCACCGGCAGTGTTTCAACGCACTATATACCAGCTGCTTGGAACACTTCGTTACGAAGAGGTGCTAACCTTTATGGATGACCTATTGCTGCCATCAACAGACGTTGATAATGGACTTAAAATACTCGAAAGGGTATTACAGCTTATGAGAAAATCCAACCTCAAATTGAATTTGCAAAAATGCGCATTCCTGAAGTCTGAGGTGAATTATCTAGGACACGTCGTAACTCCTACAGGAATACGTCCCGGAGACAGAAAGTTGGATGCGGTTAATAATTTTCCTACTCCCCAGAATGTTCATCAAGTTCGACAGTTTATAGGGTTGAGCTCGTACTTCCGCAAATTTATTCAAAACTTTGCAATCATAGCAAGGCCTCTAACGGAACTAACGAAGAAAAATGTTGAGTGGACTTGGAAGGAACAACAAGAAGAAGCTTTTACTAAGCTGAAGACATTACTCGTAAACAAACCGGTCTTAGCGTTATATAATCGGGAATATGAAACAGAAATCCATACGGATGCCAGCAAAACCGGTATAGCGGGCATTCTTTTACAGAAGCAGTCCAACGGCGAGTTAAAGCCGGTTATATACTTCAGTAGGGTGACAACAAAGGAGGAAATGGTGTACCACAGCTTCGAATTAGAGACGCTGGCTGTAGTAGAGTCGTTAAAGCGTTTTAAAATCTATATAACTGGGATCCATTTCAAAGTCATTACTGACTGTTCAGCCGTGAGGAGCACGTTCACTAAACGCGATTTAGTGCCAAGAATTGCTCGTTGGTGGCTTCAAATCCAAGATTTTGATTTGGAAGTTGCCTACAGGCCCGGTACTAGTATGAGGCATGTCGACGCACTGAGCCGCAATCCGGTTCCAGAGATTTTGAGTGTCGCAAATACTGATGATTGGTTCTTATCAGCCCAGCTACAAGATGAGCAATTACAATCTATTCACAACCAGCTAAGAAGTGACAGTCCCAATACCGATGTTAAAAATAATTATTGCTTTCGAGATGGACGTATATATAGAAAGGCTTTGAATGGTGAACGTCTAGCCGTACCTAAATCTGCTCGATGGCGTATAATGAAGATGTTTCATGACGACATTGGTCATGTGGGATTAAAGAGATGTGAAGAAGCTATTAAAGCTGATTACTGGTTTCCTCGTATGACACGATTTATAAAAAAATATGTCAACGCCTGTTTGGAGTGTTTGTTCAAGAAAGGAAATTATGGCAAAGCTGCTGGTCGAATATACCCCATTACTAAACCGGATCAACCCATGCATACTGTGCACATTGATCATATGGGACCCTTTCCAAAATCTGCGAAAGGAAACCAATATGTGTTGGTCATTGTGGACTCATTTACGAAATTTGTCGTAGTAAAGTTAGCAAAAAGTCTACGTTCTACTGAGACTGTAGCGGCATTACGTGAAGTCTTTGCTATTTTGGGATACCCAAATAGAATTGTTTCCGATAGGGGATTATCTTTCACAAGTCGATACTTCAAGGACTTCTGTACTACTCATAAGATCCACCACACTCTGAATGCAATAGCTGTGCCACGCGCTAATGGTCAAGTCGAACGGGTAAATCGGACATTATTGGATGCTCTGCGGACAAGTACTCAGGAACCAACTACATGGGACTGCGCAGTTCCTGAAATTGTTATGGGCATCAACCATACTGTCCACGACACAACCAAGTTTAGCCCTTACGAACTTATGTTTGCACATAAGAAGAGTCTAGTGCCCGAAATGACTGGTAATAGATCAGAAATTGATTGTACAGAAAAACGTAAAACTGCTACTGAAAACATTAAAAAGAAACAGAAGTATATGGAGACAAAATGTAATGAAAATAGAAAGGAAGCCAGAAAGTACAAGAAAGGTGAACTAGTGCTGTGGAATAACGCGTTCACAAACTCTGAGACTGGTGTTAACCGCAAGATAGACAAAATATATGCAGGACCATACAAGATTACACAAGTGTCACAGAATGATCGTTACAAGATTCGAAGCGTCAAAGGGATGAAGGGATATAAAAAGTTTATTGCTGTGGTACCGGCTGATGCGTTGCGGCCCTACAAAAGTTCTGTTAACTATGACACAGAGTCTGAGAGCGACCGAGACATCGTAGATACACAAGACCTGATAGATCTTCTTGAGAGTTAAATCTGTCTGAAACTGTCTGTCCCATCTGGTTAAGTCAAATCTTCACTGAATATTCGAGAACCTGTACCCCCCCCCCCTAATGCTTATTTTGTGAATGCCTGGTGGTATTCACTTTGTAGGATGGCCGATGTTACGCGCTGCCACCTACCTACGGGTAGACACGCATAGCTACGGCACGCGGGGAGTGCGGCGAGCGGCGGAGGGGGCACGGCCGGCCGGCGGCACAGCTCGGCTTGGCGCCACTGGGTCGGACACAAAGCTAGACAACGTCTGTGCGCGCACGCTTCATTGTAATATTGTTGATGGAAGTAAATCATTTGTGCTAAATCAAGTAAATCAGTAAATAATTCATTAAGTTCCTAGTTGTTTCTTTTACTGTGAATGTTAGGGCTTAATAATTCAGGTACTTTAGAGGCCGACCGTTCAGGGATGTCTTATGCCGGTCCGTTTCGAGCCCGTTTGCCTCCTATTATGAAGTCGGTTAAAAACGGCCTTTATGCATTGGTATACACGTATGTAACCTACAAATATAAATCTACGATTTGTAACTCTCGAGTAACATCCAGTCGAATAGCCAAAGCCGCACAGACGGATGGACTGGACACTATGGACTATGATGAAACTTGCGTCCGAGTGCAGTGTCTCCGAAAGATCCTGAATTCCAAAAGGAAACGCTTCCGACGCCACCGACCCGCCGCCCCAAGAGGCGCGCGCTATGGGCTAAATAAAACGTGCTTGCCTACTTAGCGTGAGACAAAGACGATGCGACAACAGAGAGCGGCACGGACAGGCGGCGGCGCGGCGCGGCGGGGCGGCGGCGGCGGCGGCGATTTCAAAGTCAAGATCAAGGGGCGCGCGGCGGTGGAGGCGCCTGGCGCGGCGCGGCGCGGCAAGGTCGCACCACCTGTTGCAGGATCGATACCGCGCCGCGCCGCACCGCCCAGCTGACACACTGAAGGAGACATTGCTGGTTACAAAATTTCGTTAATAATATAGGTCAAGTGTGCGACTCACACTCACGCACGAGGAGAACGTTCCATAGCTTCGTGTGTAGGTATAAAGTGCGTGTTTGAATTACTATTACAACAACACTTTTCTGCGCGTACGAAAGAGAAAATTCATTATACATAATAATGATTAGTGTGGCATGCGTGTGCGGTGTGGCGCCTTCCTCCCGCGTCCTCCGCTGAAACATCACGTGACGCCGCGCCGCAAGCCGCCGGACGCGAGGTCGGTGACCGCTGCACCGCATGCACCACGCACCGCAGGCGCAGGGGAGGGTGCGTGCAGGAAAGTTGGCCCAACGAGCGACGCGGACGCACGGCGCGGCGGCGGCGGCGCAGCGCGCGCGGCGTAGCGCGCGGCGGCGGCGCAGCCGGTTTCCGCGCGACTGGGGTGCGGGAGGGTGGGATCGTCATGTGACTCCGGGGACCGATGCGGGCGCGGGGCTGCGCTCATTGATGGTCGGATGAGTGTTGCAGCCGTCCCCGCGGGTGACGTCACGCGCAGCTCGCGTCATTGCATGCGGGACGCCACGCACGGGAGCCGAGCGCGCCGAGGATCATCTGTTATCTGTCGATCGAGCTGGCGCCAGCCTCTCCGCTTTCAGAGTTTACCAAGCCACTAGAGGATCATATCATTTACTTGTATCCACTTTGGTGATTGTGATGCGTTAATTGGTGCGCGGGCGCAACGCGTGTGTGCTTACCTACCGAATTTAGTAAGAGCTAGACAAAAATAATCAAATATAGTCATCTTCGAGCTTTTATGAGATGATTTCCTTTTTGATTAAGTAGCTGTGGACCTATAAGGAGTTCGTTCAATAATCTATGCTGAAACGTGACCGGATTAGTACACACCAAACAATAAGAAATAGATGCGCGGACGGCGCATGTCATTGTTATCGTACCGCGCACGTATCGACATCCTCTCGAGCCGCCCCGCGCCGACTGCGCTACCTCTTGCATGTACTGCCAACACCGCGACCGCAGCCCGGCCTGGCACACTACCCGGCGATCTGACATAATGATCGCGTTCGTCTGTTTACTGAGAACGTCATATTATGTTGTTGCGACCCTGCCCTGTATATGATTGCGTCTATTGATAAAACAGGCGAGTAATACGGAGGTGTAATCTCAGTGGTGGTTATCTTTATTGCGGCTATTTGCAGCACGCAGCTACAAATAAAGTGTCGCCAAATAATGCGGCAAACTGAGCGGCAAAGTGCCTCGTCCTCTGAAACGTCACGGCGAGGCCGCCGCCGCGCGCCGGGCCTGGAGCGCAGGACGGGAGCTCACTGTCTACAGCAGTCCACACCTGACCGTGTCGCCATCTCTCGACGATTTTAACCTTCACTAGAGCAGCTCTCGATCTTCAAGTGGAGACGTCAGCGGTCCCGGTGCGCCTCCACTATCTTAGAGCTAGGCGCAGTTTATCTCGACAAGGAGATTAAGTTCTCAATAACACAATACATTTGGGTTTCTTGTGACGTCTTTCGATTCCAGTCTGATACTGTATGTAATGCCACTTTGAGATAATTTCAATTGCGTGTTGTTTAGCACGCTTCTCGCATGGCGACTTTATCCTGAACTCTGGGTCGATACCAGCGTAAGGTCCTTCCCACGAAGCCAGTCAAGTAGTCATGTTATAAGATTCTACAACAATATTATATTTACGTGATGCGAATACAAGCATGCAATTAAACCGTTGTTGGGGACATATTCCCCATTAGAGCTTTTGCTTTAGTGCCGGAAACTACGTTATAGTTCTGAACTGACGGAAAGTTACGATCGTAAAGAAATCTGCGACTTTGGTAAAAACCCTTCTAATTACAATACTGGCAGCCCTCTATATATCCGCATCACACGGTATTTCCAACCACACATTCGTACATTTGCTCACCATCATGTCGAAAAAAATATGTAATCCTGATCAATTGCCTTTATACGTACACCTCCATAATTTGACGATTACTACTTATTATTTCGTGCGATTACGATTATGCTATACCAGAATAACCCAGAGTTAAATGTTGTTCGATAGAAAAGATCAAACAGGTTCCTCCGACTCCTGGTGATTTTTATACAAGCGTACCACCTGACAGCGCTTGACTTCATGCGCATGGAGGCACTACCACAAAATACTACCTACAGGGTCAGTGCGTCTACAACCCCATGCGGAGTATCATAAAAGTAGGAAAAAGCGCCGCGAGGTTAAAAAAAACTCATAGCAGTATTTATACATATCGGGCAGTCATTGAATAAAGATAATTTATGTCGACTGAACCGTGCACTCAAAACGACAAACGTATCTACATACCTACCTACTTTATTCGTACTAATAAACATTACTAAACACAAAAATAATATTTCCATTCGTTTTTGTGACAAAATATCATATTAATTGATTGTGTAGGTAGGGTACAGAAATAGTACAGATACTAAGCTATTATTGTGTAGAAGGGCGAGAAGCGGGATTAGTTATCAGCAGATAGAGTGGAGGCAGTCGAGTGTCGTCGCCGCAGTTTGCAGAAGGCTTACCGGCTTAGCGCCGCGACATGACAGCGAGACATTCTAAACAGAGATGTTCTTAAGTTTTCTAAGTTCTAAGTTCTTAAGTCATGTATGGCTAGTAGGCAAAAATAATGCATTTTTACAAGGCAAACACTTGAGTCTCATATTATCGTATATACAATATCTATCTGTATGTATAAAAATGTTATGTTGGTTTGTGTACGCTTCAAAAACTCAAAGAGTTCTGCACCGATCGAGCTGAAATTTTAGCATGATATATAATCCGCATCAAGGATTGTTTTTATATATTTTTGAAGTTATACTTCTTTTGGCACGATGGAGAAAAATGATGAGAGTGAATTTTTACGATGCGCGCGCACACCGACACCTAAATTTAACAGCATGAAGTTAGTTCTAGGTGGTATGAAAATTGATAACTATGTTCTTCAAGTTGTATATTCTAGTATTTTTATATATAGAACACGTGTTTCGTAAGGGTACAATTAAACAGTGTGAATAAATAAATATTATTTTGGTGTTTTTATTAAATCAATTTCATATACGACGGTGATACTAATAATTTATTATTTATTAGTATATCTTCTTCTTCTTTTTTTTATTTTACTATATAAAAATAAGTCGGGTTTTCCTTCCTGACGCTATAACTCTAGAACGCACGAACCGATTTCCACGGTTTTGCATTCGTTGGAAAGGTATCGGGCTCCGTGAGGTTTATAGCAAAGAAAATTCAGGAAAAATTTCAACAGAAATTTCTCTGCTCAGTTAATTTCATGAGACAAACCGGTATTGTGTTCACTGTGAAATTGTGAAAAAAAAGTAAAAAAAATAAGTTATATAATGCTTGGTAAGCGTTTATTTTTTTCGTTTTGTTTTATTTCTGGTATATTAACAAATTTTATGTATAAATAAAAAAAAAAAAAAAAATCTATACTTGTTTATATTAACCTTAAATGCTGAATGTTTATTTTATCTTTGATCTTAACTATTCGTTAAAATTTGATTTATTGATATTTCAATTATTTTTTATTATATTTTTATTAAAACAAACAAATTTTATTAAATAACTCTAAAAATAACGAGCACTGAGCTTAACATGATATATTTATATAAACATATATTTTCAATCTATTAAAGTAGTACTTGAAATAATCAAAAATAAATTCTCATAAATAAACTTAAATAAATTTGGATAAATAAATTTAAAATTTAAATAAACTTAAATAGAACAATATAAATAATTTTCTATACTAATTCGTATCTATCTACCTATGATCTTTTGCAGGTTTCTCTGAAACTAATAATACTACATGATTAAATTTAAATTTCTGTTTTAGTTTCCGAGATGTCTGAAGATATTATTCAAAGAAATGCACAATACTGTAAAAGAAGAAAATAATATAATAGAATATAATAATAATATAATAATATAATATATATAATATAATTAGAAGTATAACTTCTAACGCGTGTACATATTTTTTCATCAGTGACATATCAGCGAATGTGTGAATGTGCCACAGCGAAGCGTGGCAGGGTACAGCTAGTACATTATATATCGTCTTATACGATATAATATTATTATCATTAGGCGTAGTAGAATAATAGGTAGCTTTAAAAAGATAAGCTAAATGCAACCTACTTTGTTGTTCTTTACAAAGGGCAAGGTATCGATGAAATATTTCATCGATGCCCCCATGTCACATCGCAACTAGGTATGCTGCGAGCAACAAGCGCGGCGGCGCGGCAGGAGCAGCGGCGGCGGCGGCGGCGGCGGGGCGGTAATGATGCAAATCAATACGAACCGCGCGCAGTTACGCGGTCGCGGCGGAGTCACATGAGCGCTTCATCAGCTCAATGATGTTCAATTGAAGGCTGGAGCGACTCCCGAGCGCGGCACGCGCCCTCCTGCCCACGTGGCGACAATCAATCACCGGCTGACCACAGCTCCGGTGGATCGACCGCATTCATCAATGCCACTGGCACAGTTATATTCATCGATCTTCAATTTGCTCATTGATCGGACCAAAATAGTATAAACTAACGACTCTGCATGCGTGGTGTACAAAGTACAGACTACACACAGAGCGTAGACATATTTTGAGCGATCTTTGTTCGCCCTCTCCTATTTAATACGGAATGCACCTCTGCGCTACACTATGGCGCTATAGACTGACGATACACTGGCGAAGTAGACAAGCAGATGGTTTACCAAAATCACCTTCGATCTTTATTTATTATACGATTCCGTAACCTGAAAGTTTTGATAGATGGAAGCCGACCACTAGCTAATTCCTGTGGCCGGAGCAAGTAGGTACCTTCATACGAGTACATTTTATATTATTGCCATTAGAATGAAATATGTCAATTCTCCTTTCTAAAGGAGTCGAATGCGCCGGCAGCCCCGCTCCGTAGCGCGCCGCGCTGCGCCGGCTGAGGCGAGGAAAACGTCGTCACCGGTTTTACCTCATCACGTGCAAAACGATTTGAGGAAAGTTGTCAGCAATCGGATTCGATCTTTGAAACTAGGGCACTTAGCGGGCCGCGTGACGCACCCGCCCACCCGGGGTGACCCGGGAAAGGGGGACTGTGTGCATTGTTTTTTTATGGAAATGAAACGGCGGCCTTGACCCATCGGACGGCGCTCCTCATTCGCGAGCGCCGCCGCCGCCACCGCCATACGTATACATGTGGGACTCTAGCTGATTCTTTAACATAAGCCAGCCTATGTTGTATAGGTATATAGTTACTTGATATAATACAGTACAGGAGTAGATACCCTACGCGCCTGACTGGAGCGGCTCGTGCGCTTCATGTTCATGCACCATGCACCGCTGTGGGTCCGAGCGTCGTCAGCGCCCCGGGCGCCGGGCGGAGGCGGTGGGGTGGCGCGTGCCGCACAACTAGGGTCTAACTTAAAGCGACCTCTACGTGCTGTCGGAAGTAAGCGGATTCTCCTTTTGAGCTGTGGTGTAGGAGTAGAGGGCCGCGACCGCGACCTGTCACATGCGTGCCGTCGTACGGAGCGTCCCCGCCGCCGCGCGCCGGTCTGCCTTGTGCGGCCCGCTCTCTTCCTTGCCAGCTGGTTTATTAGCATTCCTGCCCATTAAAGGTAGACATTAAGCGCCTGCATTATAAGGTCATTTAGCCATCCGTTGTCCTGCGGAAACATTATGTAAACTTCGCAGTTGATCGCCGGCCGCGCCGCCCACCACTAAATAATTTGTGCTTCGTCTCATCTTCAGCAACAGTAACGGCAACGGAAAAAGAAATCGGATAGGTAAATACATTTTCGTTTACCTGTCGTCGGCTTGAGGAAAAATTGAAGATGGCAATTAATTATGTATTTGTAATCACTTCTCGGAGTTGGTGGCGAAAAGTGCGCTTGCGGACACATTGTGCAGAAAGTGTCGGGGACATGGCGCCCACGCCGCACCGTCCGCGACTTCTGCGATTCAACGCACGGGCCGCACGGCTAGCGGCGACAGCGCCCGGACGAGCGCCCGATACTCGAATGGACCGTGCCAAAACTAAAGTAATAGACACTTATAAAGAATATTATTTTCTGTGCTTATATCCATCTGTGGAAATAAAGCTGTCGTTACAGCAGCGGTGGCGGGCGGCGTCTCCAAATCGGCCAAGGCTCCGTCTGGCCGCGGCGGGTCACGTGACGCTGCTGGATACCTGCTTACATTATGTCACCGCCAAATTACTACTTATCGCAAGTACGCACTTCATATCGAATGGCATAAAATAAATGATTACGCAATACTCGACTGAACGAGAACAGCAGTTGATCTTGTACCTGGTTACAATACCTACAACTAAACTCTTCGTACCTAATGACACAATTGAGGTAGATACCTACCTAGAGGAACTACGGCACGGTCGTCACAGAATAGCCAAGCTTCGGCACGTTCCAAACAATTGCCAATAAACCACACAATAGACAATAATGGACATTTCCGAATATCACCTAATAAATTACCTATCGGGTACGTGGCCGCAATAAGTATAGACGACTAACCGTCTTGGGAGTTCCTAGCTCCAGGACTAGTACCTAGTGTACTTGTTCTTCTGTGCTTTGAATAGAAAAAGTATTTTCTGAAACAGAAAAGCGTACACTGCAAAGTCAGCTAAACGCTGGCGCTGGCAATCCTATGATGACATTACTAGCGCTCCGCTGCTTTTTACCGAACTTTTGAGAATTAATAAAGTAGGAACCCCCTCAGCCAACTTCCTTGGCTTGACAAACAAGTTTAAATCCGACCAGCCGTTATAGCGTGATTGGGGAATTAAATGTATAGTATCATAACGTGAAAAGCATAACCCTCTCCAGGCTGTTGCCTGGAGAGGGTTCGCTGGTGGAGTCGACACCGTGTTGCCCCGCATTCACCACCGCCGCGCCCGCGCCGCCTCGTGCCGGAAATAGTTCCAGCTATTGTTTTTCGATTTGTTTTCAACATTATTTCAGCACCAATAAGAGAAGTGTACTAAGAAATGAAGCGGCGATCGTGCAGTGTCCTCAGCCGGGGCGGCGCTTCCGTTCATTGTCGCCTGACCGCCGCCGCTTGTTTCGTCACCAACTGCGGAAACATTGTATACCACGCAGATTGAAGAAACAGCTCGATTATACTTTACTAATCATTGGACACTGCAGCAGTACACCTACCTGCTAACAGTTGCGATATAAAACGCCAACCGATAGCTGTGAACTCCACGGCCATCGGCTGGCATTTATATCTCTAGTGTGGAGTGTACTGCAGTTGCTTTGTGTTCTTTGGCCGCCATAAACTCCTACTTAGGTAGGCCAGTAAATAAAGACTGGCAGACACCCACAATGAAAAAAAATAAAGAGTAATAAAGAGTTAATAAGGAGTTTTCTATTCTATTCTAGGTACGCGTAAAGTTAAATCGTTAAAACAAACTCTTTCTTCTCACTGCAGATCAAGACGCAGACAAATGGAAACAAATCTTTCAGATTTAAATTCCAATACGTTTTATTGATTTCAATCGCTCTCGAGAAATGACGCCTAGAAACTGTGAGTCACCTAGCAGTTTCTGTTGTTCAATTGAGTTGACATTTTGCATGCCTGTCAAGTGCCGATAACAATACAAATGATGGTAGTAACGAGCTGTATTTTTTGCTTTTTCTAAATAGTGTGCCGGCCAAAGTAAAGAACATCCAAATATTATATGATACCCACCTACGCCGTGCCTAATTCCGTAAACTTTATTATCTTTCTTCCTATTTATCGCATCATCGAATGCCAGGAGTGACGGCCATCTCCCGATAACGGCGCCCGCGCATGGAAAAACACTCGCCGTCGAAAACTACTGCGCCGCCGCGCCGCCCCGCGCGGCGCGGCGCTCCTCTCGTGGCAAATAAACAAACGGCCGCCCCGTCTTTATCAGGCGATATCTAACATCAATTTAGGATCGGCACATAAGTGTAAGTAGGTAGGCACATAGATATTGTCAGGTTCAGAATTATTATCAGCTACATTAACGTCATCCGATCTAGGCACATCGATGTTCATAGCCCTGTAAGGTGAGGTATAAGTTACCTACGTAAATTTGACACGATAAATCGTACGTTCAGTTAGGCTTTTAAAAACCTCATAACAAAACTCCACTTTTTATCAAAATAAGATAAAACTATTGGTACAGTTCGACAGGTAGACGTTTGGATACCTACTAAATATAAATTAATGAATAATTTATGTCCGCGCGTCAATGAATCAGCTCAGTTATGGTAATAATAATAAGTAGGTATATGTTTACATTACAGTGGCTGCGGTCATGTGACGGTGCCGGCGACGACGCAGCCGCGCGCCGCGCCGCGCCGGCTTGGAACGCGCGCGCACGCTGCGCAGTGGTGCCGTGCCGCCTATGGCTTGTGCTTGTGCATCAATCCATAATTTTATGACCACCAAGATCCATGGTATTTATATTTAGGTATACAATTTAATATCAAGGACTTCTAAGAAATATACAGTACAGTCGACATGAACAAGGCTTTTAGGATTTTCTTGAGAAAGCCTGGGAGGAGTTACACGCGGCCCCGGCGGCCCCGGGACGTCGCGTCGTGTGGTTTGACACCGCGCGCCCGCTATACCAATGATGACTGCATCACTATTCATCAGTTAAACTACAATAGTCAGATCGGTTAGCACAGTTGCTTCTGCCACAAACCTATGAGTAAACCCGAATTCAGGAGATTGTCTCATTGAAGCAGCCAAATGGTTACCTATAAATAATAATAAATAACGTTATTACAGTAGCTGTTCACGGCAGACTCGCCTAGGCATCACTGCGATCGGTCATGGTGTCACGTGTCAGTAGAAACTAGAAAGTGACGATGTGATCCAAGATCGTCATTGATCATGATCAGGCTCGCTGATTTTGCAGCAAGTAGGTACAGACAGGTTTTTTTTTGCAAAGTTAATGATTTGTTTCTACTTCTACTACCTAGTCTCTCTCTGCTCCAACACGCTGACAGGTAGCTAGGAGTGTACAATCGAATCGAACACAGCACCATGAAATAGATGGATATAAGCACTAAGCAGTGTAGGCACTCGTATGTACCTACCTACTTCGTTTCAGTGGATAGAAGGCGCTCGTGGACTCATCTTCAAGTTCTATCTGGTGAATCGTTTGAAAGCAAACATTTAACAGTCGACAAGAGATTCTGAAATAGACCCTAACTAGAACTAATACTAATCTGTGCATTAACTCCGTCTATATACCTGGTACATTGGGTCTCTGTTGTCTTTATTTGTATAGGTAGTGTCGCACAAGGTGCCGCCGATCAGCAGCGTGCGGCCAGCAGCCGCATGCACTTGCGATAATAGCAGACAATTAACACAAATAGCGGCGGAAGAGGCAGCCCCATTACGGCTCGTGTTGCACCGCCGTCGTCCCTCCGCCGCCGGATCAAGATAAGGCTCGACACGACACCGTAATGACTGCGCGATACTGAACAAAGCTGAACGTGCGATGTGACTGTGAACTGAACTTCCTCCAAGCTGGAATGCACAACGTGCAAGAGTAGTCCTCAAATAAAACATATCTGCAGAAAATTTTTTGATTAAAGCTATTCCAAATGTAGTATATTTCGGATTCACAAAATCACTAACGCATGATCGTTGGGTTCGTCGATATTCTATAAGCTCTAGTTAGATATAAATCATAGATAGGCATAGACTTGCTACATACGTTGGCTATTTGATTTAAAATCGGTACTTAGGTGATAAGTTACCTATGTGTTGTTTAAGGACGAAAATAATCTATAGTATGTACCCATTTGAATCCGGTCAGCCTTAACAAACACATTGGTAACTTTCGACCACTATCTCCGCTGGTAGATGATGGTAAACAGACGTGCTGAGCCTAGAATATAGTTACGACGCAGGCCCAGCGGCCGAAAGTAATCTCTACAAACAATCTTGCTGAGCGCGTGGCAGCACACCTGCGCCCGCGTGCTTCAATGCCGCGCTATCTCCCGGGCGATAGTGCGCCGCCGCCGCGTCTCTACCTCCGCAGCTGGAGATACGACCAGTAGACGAGCAAACAACCGCTGTGTGTACTCGCGATCGTGACCTTTTCTCTCAATGCTTCGCAGGTATCATGTGGGTAAATAAATCACAGATGTACTCAGATTGGTTTCTCCTCGCGTGCAAGGCGACGCTCGTTATCAGACATGCGCATTGCACATGCGCAGCGCATACCTACACACGGTTAGGTACTTAGATAATCTAGGTGTACAAAACAAACATAACATATAAATTTATTGGACACGTGTTACGTCATCGTGCCCATACAAATCCGCTGCATAAGACATACCTACTGATATTGCGACACCGAGCCGCAACTAGCAACGAGGCGCTGCATCAGCAGACTTCGCGGAAACCTTTCGCAATCGGAAACTTTTGTTTGTTCGGTTTAGTATTCCAATTTTATTGCATTGTTAACCTAACATCGGTAGCATTCGCTAGTATTAGAAACTTATATTGTAATTTCAATTTTTAATTAAATTAGTTTAAAACATTTTTGGTTTTTTTTGGATCCTTCGGCTGAGGCCTACGTAATTGGCGCAGTCGGTAGGATAGGGTAGGTTAGCTAGGAGTGCTCTAATATCGACTACTTCTACTCTGCGCGTCGCGTCAAGAGTCGTGGCGTGCCCATACCCGCCCTTATCCTGAAAGAACCTAGGACCGCGGCTGGAGGACAAATCCAAACATCGATTCCAAAGGAACCAAGATGAAATATATGTAAGTACTTGAATTGCTCCTGTACTTGCTATCCTTTTAATTTTAATCCTTGTGGTGTTATAATATTCCAAAATTTTCCACCCACGTAAATTATCTTTAAGGCCTGCATCGAGTAGGCAATCTCGTAATATAATAGCTGATAGACTTAGATACTTAGATACGATAGAAGAAGTTAAAGGTACGATGGCGGACCTTGATACTATTTTCAAAGCCTTACGTGTGGTGCCTGAATTCGATGGCAACCCCAACGTACTAACTCGATTTATACGATTATGTGACCAATTGTGTGCTACTTATTTGAGCGCGGAACCAGGCAGTGAGCTTTCCAATCTTGGTTTATTAAACGGGATTCTTAATAAAATCACCGGGCCCGCCGCCCGCACTATAAACTCAAATGGTGTTCCGGAATGTTGGGCCGGCATTAGATCCGCACTTATAAATAACTTTTCTGACCAGAGGGATGAAACTGCCCTCTATAATGATCTTGCTCTTGCTACTCAGGGCAACAATTCACCCCAAGAATTTTATGACCGCTGTCAAACTCTCTTTAGCACTATCATGACATATGTAAGTCTGCACGAGGTGATTCCCACCACCATCGAGGCGAAACGCACCCTTTATAAAAAGCTGACCATGCAAGCGTTCGTGCGCGGATTAAAAGAGCCCCTTGGCTCTCGCATACGATGCATGCGTCCTGATAGTGTGGAAAAAGCATTAGAATTTGTACAAGAGGAACTAAATGTTATGTACTTGCAACAGCGAAATGATTCTGTTAGTGATCGTAAAACTAACTCTTTTAATTCTGCACCAAAACCGATGCAAATGCAATCATTCGCTATGCCGGGACAAAAATCGTTTGTTCCTCCTGCACCCGTATATAATCACATGCCATTTAATATGCCCTTCCAGCGACCATTGCCTCAATTCCAATCTCAACAACCGTGGAGGCCTAACTTCGCTATGAACCGACCTCCTCAAGGTCCTTCACGCACTCAACAAATGTTCCGTGCAACGCCACCGAATTATAACGCTCAAAATAATTCTTTTAGAATGCCACCGAGGCCACAACCGCAATTTACAGGCCCTAAGCCTATGAGCGGTGTAAGCCATTATGTGTCTCGACCCTTACCAGCTACTGGTATGCCAAGACACGACTGGACGAAGTCGGGAAACCCGCCGCCCAGTAACTACTTTAAAACCCGCGAAGCTAACCTCAATGAGTGCTCTGGCTACGAAGGATATTATTATCAGGACTACGAGGCCTATCCATGCTATCCTGAATATGACTATAACTATGACTGTCCGACTAACTATGAATATGACGAGACTCAATACTACCAGGACTGTAATGTGAACGAACAGACTGACAGTGACAACTTGACTGATCCTCAGCCCTCAACTAGTGGCTGTGACCATCAGGATTTTCAGAAGGGCCGGACATCACGAAGTTCAAAATAGAAGTCAACCTCCAAACCCAACGTCAACTTCCTTATATACAAATTTCCGAACCTCCCTTAAAATTATTAATTGACACTGGGGCTAATCAGTCTTTTATTAACCCCGAGGCTATTGAAAACTACTTTCCACAGATGCCTCTAAATTTTGATCCTTTTGAGGTAACCAATGTGCACGCGACTACTCGTAATAACTATTCTGTGTCATTGCCATGTTTTACGGAATTTCAGGACCCTGACTTTATAAAATTGTTTGTGTACCGTTTTCATAATTACTTTGACGGACTTATTGGACTTGACTTGTTGGAAAAATGGGAAGCTAAAATTGACCTTAAGAACAAAGTACTTATTACTCGTAACGCGACGAATCCTATTCAAATGTATAACTCTCAAAACGTAAATTTATATGAAGACGTTATCCCCGCCAATTCATCAAAATTAGTAAAAATTCCAATTAACGTTCATGACGGAGAAGCTTTTATACCTGAGCAAATTATTTCTAATTGTGTGATCCGGGACTGTTTAACAGTAGTAACTGACAACCACGGCATTCTAGAGATCGCGAATCCGTCTCCGCACGATTTAATATTTTCAATAGATCGCCCCATACTGGCCGAAGTTCATACGACTGAGTTCACTTGCACCGAACAATCGCCCGCACGAGTCGACGAAGTTTTATCGCGATTACGTACTGACCACTTAAACGCTGAAGAGCGCGCTAATTTAAAAACCTTGTGCGCTAAGTACGCGGACGTTTTTTATATAGAAGGAGAACCTTTGACTTTTACGAATAAAATAAAACATCGCATTCGAACCACCGATGAGGAACCGGTGTACACGAAAAGTTATCGGTACCCGTTTATTCACCGAGACGAGGTTAAACAGCAGATAGGTAAAATGTTAGAGCAGGGGATAATTCAACCCTCTGAATCTGCGTGGAGCTCCCCGATATGGATCGTCCCTAAGAAAGCCGATGCATCTGGCAAAGTAAAGTGGCGGATTGTAATAGACTTTCGGAAAGTCAATGAAAAGACAATAGATGATAAATATCCCATCCCTAACATCACTGATGTGTTAGACAAGCTAGGTAACAGTCAGTACTTTACAACCCTTGACCTAGCCAGTGGGTTCTATCAAGTAGAGATGAGCTCTGAGGACATTCCTAAGACTGCATTCAATGTAGAACATGGGCATTATGAATTTTTACGTATGCCAATGGGATTGAAAAATTCTCCGTCCACATTCCAACGTGTGATGGATAATGTCCTCAAAGACCTCCAAAATACTGTTTGTCTAGTATACTTAGACGACATAATTGTGTACAGTACCTCACTCCAGGAACATATAATAAATCTCCAGAAAGTCTTCCAAAAACTCCGGGAATCTAACTTTAAAATTCAGATGGATAAATCGGAATTTTTAAAGTTAGAAACTGCGTACTTAGGTCATGTCATTAGCAGAGAAGGTATAAAACCTAACCCCGATAAGATCTATGCTATTCAAAACTACCCCATACCTAAGACCCCTAAGGAGATTAAGCAGTTTTTGGGCTTAGTTGGCTACTACAGAAAATTTATACCTGACTTTGCTAGAATCACGAAACCTCTCACTTACTGTTTAAAGAAAGGTAGTAAAATAACTATGAGCCCTCAGTACGTTGACAGTTTTGAAAAATGTAAGACCCTTTTAACCAATGACCCCATACTACAGTACCCTGACTTCAACAAAGAATTTATTTTGACTACAGACGCTTCGAACGTGGCCGTTGGCGCCATTTTGTCCCAGGGCCCAATAGGATCAGATAAGCCTGTGTGCTATGCATCCCGAACTCTAAATGACAGCGAAGTCAACTATAGCACAATAGAAAAAGAGCTATTGGCAATAGTTTGGGCTACCAAGTACTTTCGACCGTACCTGTTTGGTCGAAAATTCAAAATCCTTACTGACCATAAACCACTTCAGTGGATTATGAGCCTTAAGGAGCCGAACTCTCGACTAACAAGGTGGAGGCTCAAACTTAGTGAATATGACTACACAGTCATATACAAAAAGGGTAAAGCCAACACAAACGCCGATGCACTTTCTAGAGTCGAAATTCATAACGAGGAGATAAGCTCAGTAGCCGTGAATCCTTCAGATAAACCGGCTAGTTCTGTTCGTGGTTCAACTACATTAACAGCACATACTAGCCTTGAAAATCCAATCCTTGAAGTACCCATAACTGACGATCCTTTAAACAGATTTCATAGACAACTTATTTTGACAGTAGTAGGTGACATAAAGAAACGACCAACGGCGATTAAGCCATTTGACACACATACTAGGACTTCTGTACAAATTTCTGAAAGTAACCTCGCGGATGACATAGTGAGTGCTATAAAGGAATTTGTTAACCCCAAAGTTAAAACAGCCCTTTTCATAAATCCACCCTGGCGAATGTTCGATATAATTCCCATCATTCAGGAGAAATTTCGTAGTTCAGCAATGAATTTGGTACTAGCCAAAAAGGAAGTCGAAAATGTTAAAGAGTACCTCAGGCAGCAGGAAATAATTCGAAATTACCACGATGGTAAAACAAACCACCGTGGAATTAACGAATGTTTTTTATCTCTCTCAAACAGATATTATTGGCCCAAAATGAGAGATCATATAACTAAATATATTAATGATTGTACTCTATGTGGCCAAGCTAAATATGATAGGAACCCGATTAAACAAAAATTTAATATAGTACCGCCAGCAACAAAACCTTTTGAAATAGTCCACTTAGATCTATTCACAGCTCAATCTGAGAAATATTTAACTTTCATAGATGTGTTCTCTAAATACGCACAAGCCTATCATCTTCGAGATGGTACTGCTGTCAGTATAATCCAAGGTCTTCTCCACTACTGCACTCACCATGGCCTTCCTCTGACGATAGTGACAGACAACGGGACGGAATTTACAAACCAGTTATTCTCAGAATTTACTAAGTTACATAAGATTAACCACCACAGAACTTTACCCCATGCACCCAATGACAACGGTAATATTGAACGACTCCATTCGACTATCCTAGAGCATCTTCGCATCCTTAAATTACAACAGAAGGACGAGCCCGTGGTAAATCTTATGCCTTACGCAATCCTTGCATATAACAGCTCCGTTCATAGTTTCACAAAGTGCCGACCTTATGACATAATTAACGGACATTTTGACCCCAGAGACCCAGTTGACATAGACTTGACTAAGCATTTACTTCAACAATATACCCAGACTCACCGCGAACAGATGAAAACCGTATACGAGATGATTAACGAGACCTTATTAGCTAACCGTTCTCACCTTATAGAAAATCGTAATAAGAACCGTGAGCCCGAAGAAGAATATGAACCGAATCAGGAGGTTTACATTAGTAACCCCTTTGCTACTCGACAAAAACTCGCACCGCGTTACACGCAGGATACCGTTTTAGCTGACTTACCGATTCATTTTTATACCTCGAAGAAACGTGGCCCCGTAGCTAAAGCCCGTCTCAAGAGAGTTCCTAAATCATCAAAATTGTTGCAGATTACTACTGACTTTGACCGTGATAACAAGACTGGAAGCTCAAGAGATCAAACTTGAAAGCTTAGACGAAGGACCTGGACTCTTGCCGTTTAGACTGGGACCGACTACATTAGTAACCCATTACCATACATTTTTACAGTACATTGAACTTGACAATATTGAGAATCAAATTAATAACGTACAGACTCAACTCTATGACTATAAAAATAGACTCGAAAATGACACATACTCTTTATATGAATTACAGATTGACTATTTAAATACTAAATTACAAAGGATCCTTAATCATTTACATAGCCTAGAGCCTAATCGTAGCAAGAGAGGTCTAATAGACGGGTTAGGTTCTATTGTCAAAAGTATAACTGGTAATTTAGATTATTCAGATGCGATTAAATTTAATAATGCCATCAAGATTTTGGAAAGTAACCAACACAAAGTAACAGATGAATTTAATAATCATATCAGTATTAGTAAAGATTGGATGGCCCACCATAGTAAAGTCATGACGCAAATAGTTCAAAATCAGGAAAGAATAAACGACACATTAGAACTTCTTTTAGATCGCGAAGCGCATAAGGATACGAGTTTAATCAAGTATGCTAGATTCGCTCAATTATTAATGATTATCTCTGAAAACACAGATGACATTATGGCAGAACTTATGAGAATAGAGAATATTTTAAGTTTCGTGCGTGCATCGAGCACACACCATTCTATAGTAGGCGTAGATATATTAGCTAGAATGATAGATAAATTAGAATTAATATACCCTAAGGGTCATATACTAGGATTAGATTTAAGGGAATACTATGATATAATTAAACCGGGTTATTATTTCTCAGGCAAACGTATAGTTATAATACTCAAGTTTCCTATAGTATCTCCCATAGAATACGATTTATTCAGGTTAGCTGTCCTTCCTAATAAGTTAAACCAATCCATTTTACCCCCATATCCTCTCATAGCAAGTAACAGGCAGGCATTCATGTACATAGAGACAGAATGTCCGAAGTACGGTAAAAGGTTCCTTTGTGAAGAAACCCTGACTCACCAAGTACAGGCACAAGCGGACTGCATCCAGAATCTCATCGTGAACCAATCACTTGACGCGACCTGCGAGATGACCACCATCAAGCTAACCAAGGAGGCTGTGGACCAACTAGACGAGAGACATTATGCCATTTCTTTCCCTCGTCCTACGCAGATACACACCATCTGCGGACACGAAAGCTACGACACTGTACGAGGAAGCTTCCTCGTCACCATCCCAGTCAGCTGCTCACTGAACACAGAAGAACTCACCATCAGTAACAGTTACGACAGGATCAAAGGACAACCACTGAACATTATGAAAATCTCCATGAAAGTCGAAGTATCAACTACTTCGCCGCTACCGCACATTAAATTAAACTCAATAAACCTAAGAGATCTACATGACTACCAAGAGAACGTGATGCTGCAGCCGACAGTACAACTGGACCACACTTCATCTGATATCGTATACCATACCACGATACCAATCTACAGTATATTATTCACCGCTGTGGTACTAGGAGCCGCCCTGATCCTACGCCGATACTACATTCATCTTAAGAGAAAACCAAAGGGCAAAGCTGAGGAACACCACTACGAGGACGCCGAGAAGCCTGCAACCCCATCGAGAGCTCCGGCAACATTTTCCCTCAAAGTTTTAAAATAGTTGCCGTTCTAAGGGTGGAGGTGTTACGTCATCGTGCCCATACAAATCCGCTGCATAAGACATACCTACTGATATTGCGACACCGAGCCGCAACTAGCAACGAGGCGCTGCATCAGCAGACTTCGCGGAAACCTTTCGCAATCGGAAACTTTTGTTTGTTCGGTTTAGTATTCCAATTTTATTGCATTGTTAACCTAACATCGGTAGCATTCGCTAGTATTAGAAACTTATATTGTAATTTCAATTTTTAATTAAATTAGTTTAAAACATTTTTGGTTTTTTTTGGATCCTTCGGCTGAGGCCTACGTAATTCACGTCTCCCACGCAAAGGACCAAAAATTTAAGAAATTGTTATTTATGGTTATTGCCTTATTTTTGCACCTCAGAGCGTTTTTATTAACTCGCGTTTATGTCTGTCTGTTTATTTATTTACCTGTTCTGTAAAAATCAATTTAGGTAACATTAACTTTTCGATAGGCTATATCTAGAGACTTGGCGTACCAGGCAAGTAGAAACAGAAAGGATCTATAGTCGCTCAAGGCGGCGGCAACGGTGGCCGCCGCGGCGGCCGCTGTAGAAAGCGCCAGTACTGGGGCAATGCTCACTGGAAAACGTTGATCTGCACAACTCCAAAACGGGTCCTGAATTGCCCTAGGAATTCATTTTGCACCCTTAAACCTCTACGCGGACATCCTCGCAGAGTGTGCCCGCATCCACGCCGCCGCGCCGGCGCGGGCACGGCACGTCTTGTAGCTGAGCTTCAAACATAGACTTATCTGTTCGTAGGCTTCTCTATACGATTTACGAAAGCACACTGTGATTGTTTCTTATAGGTAAATTTTTTACGTGTTTGTGTCACTGCCATCGATCGTAATTGCAGAGCAGACCATCTTGCCAGAGTAACTTGGGTAGTCTGTGGGTAATGTTTGCCAATTGGCAATCAAGAGTACATAATGTTGGGACATCATCCATGTACTGGGCCAGCCTGTTGGACCAACTTGGCCCATTCTCCATCTCTACGAGGTCTGCATGATGGCGACCCTCTGACACCAATGTTTGCATGCATTTGCCGAAGAAAAATCTGGAGCATAAACCTAATCTCCTTCTAAATATTAATGTCGGTAGGCGTGAACAATAATAATTATGATTGTAGGTACGTAAGCATGCGGAACACGGTAAGTAGTATTCCAAACGATTCCAATTGTTTTGGTGTAAAGAGCTTAACAAACAGCGTATCGTAGCTAAAGTGATTACGAGTATTTATTAGTAAACACGTAGTGTTATCGGTGACAATTTGCACGGCCTCGTTCCACCAGCGCCGTCACAGCTCTCACAGACCCACGCCCGCGCCTGCGGTGGCGTTCTCTGTCCGCGGAGTCGGGTTATCCTTTCATCCCACCAGGAAATAGGGAAAAAATCAAAACTGTATGAGCCTTCTTCTCGATAAGGAATAGCCCTCCGTCGGGGGTTCAGCTAAACCTCCTCCAACATCACATTTGGGGTCTCAAAAATATCACGTAATTTTTTTCCGCCAGAAGCAGTACAAATTAAGAGGAAACTAAGTTAAATTAAGTAAATTTATAGAAATAGCGACTCTTGCTTCTAAGCAACAAAGTGCAATTCAGCTCACATAAAAAAATCCTAGCTAACCGCCTAACTTGCCGCTCTCTTCTAACGTGTAACTCTGTCGTTGTCTGGCGCGGAATGACACGCCAGGTTTTGCGCTAGGGCAGTGAGCTAACCAAATTCTTTTAATCATCCAATTCTTACAAAATTTGGCTTTATATATGGGATAAACAATTATTGTCACATTTTTCATTAAAAAGTTCGTAAAACAAAAACATCAAAAAATCTGGTTGTTTACATTTTCGATATACTAATATTCATTACTATCTCCTAAACGCGTGGACCGATTTACATTATTCAAAGGGATAAAATAGTTTTAGATCCAGACCTTTCGTTTTACACCAAAATCTTCAAAATATCTCAACAAACAAAAAATCACATTTTCAAGCTGCTCTCGTAATTATATAAACAACTAGCTGTAGCATGCCACGCTTCGCTGTGGCACATTCGCACATTGGCTGATATGTCCACTGATGAAAAAAATAGATAAAAAAATCCTTGATGCGGATTATATATCATGCTAAAATTTCAGCTCGATCGGTGCAGAACTTTTTGAGTTTTTGAAGCGTACACAAACCAACATAACATTTTTATATAATATAGATAAACATGCAGTAATAATTATTTTACGTATTTTTTATGGTAATGCAAACAATTATATTCTCTCATCTCCTCTTTTCGACACATCCGTCAAACGATTCTTGTTATTTATTACGTGAGCCGCGCGTGCGACTGGCAGAGTGGAGCCGGCGGCGGGCGCTCGAAATTTGTAGGTATAAATCCCTACTTCCCTACTTTATATTATAAATGCGAAAGTAACTGTCTGTCTGTCTGTCTATTGCTCTTTCACGCCTAAACTACTGAACCGATTGAAATTAAATTTGGTACAGAGATAGTCTAGAGCCTGAGAAAGGACATAGGGTACTTTTTAATGCGAAAAAAGCATTGTAAGGGTTTGAAATAGGGGATAAAAGTTTGTATGGAAGTTTCGTCATTTTTAAAGATAGAAGCTTGAAATTTATTTTTTAGGCTTTTGATTAGATATAAATAAATTTGGCATTCAAAGTTTGTAAATATTTATCCTTAAGGGGGTAAAATAAATATAGGGGATGAAAGCTACGTTGGCAGCGAGTAACATAGGCTATATTTTATGCGGGGTGCGGGCCAGGTAACCTCCACGAGTGCCCGGCTGTTGTTCGTCCCTCTTGATGCGTTGCATCCGGAGGGAAGGGCAGCAGCTGGGCCGGTGCACCCTGGGGTTCGGTCAGCAATTTTCCTAGGGGAATTGGTGGCCGTAGCAAATAACCTGGCGAGAAGAGGTCCTTCGCGTGTCCCTCTGATCAGCAGAGGGCACAGCGAGGGACCAATAACGGGGACTTTTGGGCCGCGGATCGGGGGTCCAACGCCCAAGTTAGAAGTCCCGAGCTGAGGTGCGGCCCGTGTGTTCCGGGACGTACCCAGCGGAGAAAGAGGCCCAAGCCTCACGTGTCGAGCCCAGGAGGGCGCCCGCAGAGGTGGTCGCGGAAGCGCCGTGCGAACCCGTAACCACCTCCATAATGCGGAGAGGAGAACACCCCGGGGTTTTAGTGGGTAAACCCCGCCAGACCAGCTGGCGGGGGAGTCCCACATAACACCCCCCCCCCCCCCCCCCCCAGGGGGGGCGGGTGGTATGCCTAATGCATTTCCCCGGGAAAAAAAAAAAAAAACAAGAACTACGCGGGAACAAGAACTACGCGGGTGAAACCGCGGGGCGCAGCTAGTCAGGTATAAAATAGGTACGCCGGAGTGGTGGAGGCTTCGCCTGGCCTGGTCTTACTTCAAAAATGTTTAAATAAATCCAACGCAATCAAGACCAGATTATGTATAGCATTTTTGAAATCTCACGACATCTCACCAAGGGGAGATGGGAGTCGAAATCGGCAAATATCGTTCCACATAATTAAAGGACATCCCCTAATTAAGATACTACCGTACGCATACGTCTGTACCTACGTGGTACCTACTCGTTCATTCATAGTGTTTGGCACACGTTTTTTTATAGGAGCGTTTTTGTAGCAGATCAAACGAGCCCAACACATACAGCTGCGTTGTGTTCATCTGTACGTAGGTACGCAGCTGAAGAAGTTCAATGCACCCAAATAATATAGCAAGGCTTATAGCATGCCAAGTGTATAGTGGCTCTTCGAAAACCTACTCATATTTTTTGCTGAAAATGAAGTAGGTACCTACTTATACAAATAAAGGTATCTACTGTAGTATAGTGTAGTAAACTCTTGAGTGGGTACCCACCTACCGTCCGTCTCGTCATTGCTTGTCCGCAGGTAAATATTGGTAAAAAGATTATTCATTAGTTTCATTACGTTCATTACATTACGACCACTGCTGACCACAGTCTACTGACTGTAGGTAGGTAGGTTTGAATAAAATTGTATTATTAAGTACCTATAGGTAGGTACTTATAGAGGTGGGTTTACTTCCTTACTTTAGTCATTAGCTTCAGTAGATCACAAAACATTTACTTAGGTACCTACCTACTTCATTATTTTTTTAGGTGGAAAAGTATATACTTAGTATAGTCAATAGTCTATACTATGATTTGTACTTCGTGTGCAACTTACCATTATTACTTACAGTATTTTTATTTTTCTGGTACCTATAGACTATACTTAAGTAATTCAGTGCTTTGTCATTTTCTTCAGTAATATCCGCGATCACGGAAATAAAATGATTTCCATAAATGGAGCAACTTATGATTATTGCGGCTCGATTTGTTGCGAAGCGATGTCAGTAAGTAGGAATAAAACGTAGGTAGGTAGCAAAATGGGTCACAATGGGCTTTGGACCTATGGGAATGACTCGCGCAACAGTCAGAACTCTGACTCACGCAGAATATCTGCTCTATGTGAGAATCGGAGGTGGGAAACGAACCCTCAACGTCACACTTCGCGGTCAGTTCGTCACCAACCTCACTACACAACGGAGACCGACTCTTTATTGCCTGACTGCGCGACGCAAAGGAAGGTATTGCAGATACGCTTGTTTGATAAATGAATGTTCATAATGTCGCAGGCAGCGCAGCGCTCTGATAGCTGCGGCCGACGTTTGACGGACGTGGTCCAGCCTCGATCTTGAAGTGTTACAAATACAATCACATACCTAGTCGGTGGGGTAATTGCGCCTGTTATCGACCAGTTACATTTACGACGAGCGCAAGCGCCGCTCCTGCGTTTTGGACAACAAAAAAGATTGTTAGGCCTCTAGTATTTTAATGTGAGTGTATTTCGTTCGAAGCACGTCATGTTTTTGACTACATATGGGCCCTTCACTGCGATCCTTTACCTTAAAACTCGGATGAAGTACCTACTATACCTGTATACAGAAGCAGGTAGGCAGTTAGGCACTCGCGCCAGGCAGCGCCCTGCGAGTTAATTGAGATGAATAATCGTATTTTGAATTCATTTTCCTCAAAGCAGTTATACACTTGGTGAACTTTCCAGTCCTACAATATTGTTGATACGATTAGGTACGTTACGTCTAGGTACTAAGTGGGTATTAGTTCCACTTACTTCTAAGTAAGCAGATTGACTTCGTTGACACATGGTTTACGACGCGGCGGAGCAACGTAGTCCTGTCGCACCTTTCTCTCTATTGAATACCTACCTACCTAAATTCTTAGAAGCCCCCAAAACGTTATACCTACCTGAGTTTATCTTCGATTGACCGTTAGATTTGTTAAGAATAAGCGAATTCCTTTAAGTAACATTTTTAAACTAACAATGTTAAAGCCTGTCACATGTAGCGGCGCATGGCTACGGCTTATACGACTTCATACGAAAATGAAAGATGTAAGTTTGACCTTATAGGTAGTACTATCTATTCTGTGCTTATAGTTCAAAGAAATCGTACCTACGCGTAGTCGTGGGCGTACACCGCTATGTAGTGTTCTGTTAAGTTAAGTCATATTTTTAAGCCAATAAACAAATAAGGTATCATTGTAATAATACTACCCCAAGATTGATAATAAGAAGGAACCTATAAGAGTGTTAAGGATAAATTGCGTCAGTTAGAATTAATTAAATAAATTTAGTGCAAAACCTGTCCATACTCTAGAAAACGCGACGGACATAAACGCGCTATGATAACCATCATAATATTATAAAGCATCATAAAACATTTTTTAATCTCTTCAGCTATTTAATCTAAGCAGCTAGGTAATATTGGAACCAGTTTATCATAAGGAAGAATAAAATGCTATCCTCTTAATAATAATAATCTGACGCTAAGTCATGACCTTTAACGTTGAAGTTTTTGGCTTAACTAATAGTTCTGTGGGTACCTAAATATTACTTCCTATATACTAAACTACTTAGCTGTTATACGCGATTTCGTTCACGGTGTTTTTTTAAACATAATAGGTATTAGAAGGTATTATTTTCTACGTGCTAGGTAGCTAATCCTCCTCACGAAGGTAAAGGGTAGTGGACAGTGGGTCGATATAGGTCGATGTGGTGACGATGATGTCCTGCCAAAGCTCTGCAGCTGGTACACAGGCGCGGGCACGCGGCTTAGAAATTTATTTTTTATCAAAATAGCTCTGCTACTACTTTCCAGATGTTATTGAGTATGTGTGGGTAGATGTAATATAATAATGTACCTTATTATACCATTACACAAGTTACAGTATATGCTGCCCAACAGTGAAAACCGCATTGAAATTCGTTCAGTAGTTTTACCGTGAGGCGAAATCCAACAAACAGACCGACACTATTTTATAAAAAGTTATTGTTCAATAGCTTATTTTATCGTAGACCAATTTTTTAAAATAATTATATTATCCATGTAGAGATTTCATGCGAGCGTAGGCGTGATGATTAAATATTAATAATACCTACATAGACACCATCATATTTTAGAGATACCAAAAGAGATCGGATGTGTACATAAATAGCTATACGAATGTGGCACGAACCTACAAAGGCATTTTGTAGATTTTCTAAACCAGTAAAACCCATGCCGAAATAATAAATGGTTTTCACAAATGTGGCGCGCGTCCACAACAACACAACGCGATATCTTTTTTTATTTGAATGAGGGACGAGACGAGCAAGTCGTTCACCTGATGGTAAGCGCTATAACAGTCGCAGCACCAGCCAGAACCCTGCATTGCATAATCCTGCGCGGCACTGCACTGCGCTCGTCACCCTGAGACATCGGCTCTAAAGCCTCATCATAATGATGGCCAGTAATGTCGGTCCCGGAAGCAACACCTTAACCTACTAGTAGTATTAGCATCAGTCGGAGCATTCAGTGACAAGGAATTCACTAGGTTTGCCATCATGCTGACGTCATGACGGCAGCAATATGACCGCGGTGCGCAACGAGGGGGTTTCCCCTTGCTTACTCTGCACAGTAAGCGTCAACCACTAACCAGGAAACATGCCTTTGCCTCTGAGACAAAGTGAACCTCGAGTGTCAGTTTGTCAGGCCTCTGACGTGGCTTAATGATCGCTATCATAATGTTTTTTGTAGCAGAGGTACGTCAGGCAGAGCCAAGCAGGGATACGGTAATACGAAAACACAAATGAACCAACGACCTCTTCGATTGGGGCCGATGACACTAACTATGATTAGAATGTCCCATGATCCGCACCAACTGACATTGAATCTTTTGGTGGGAATTATGAGAAGTGAAACGTGTCATATTCCCTCTGGTGGGACAACTTGGTGGAGATTATGGGGGTAAAATAACTTTGAAGGGTGGCTTTGCGTATATTATGTATCTATACGAGTATACATACACAACACCTGCCTCGTCATGTTATTATTTACCGAAGTGTAGGTTCCGACGCCAGTCGCCAAACAAATACCTACTCCATCTGGCCTTAAATTGATGGTTCATTAAAACAGAGTAACATCATAAGTTTTCCATGTTTATAAGATTTGTAATTCCCACTGGTTGACTTGCGTAACAACTACATAATTGTCATTGTTTGTCAACAGTTTTATTAATAGAAAGGATTCCCAGAAGCACGAACGCCTCTGAGATAAGGAAAATTGGCAATCGTTGAATCACCGAGCCGAGGCGATCGGACGCACATCTGAGTCCGCTACTGACCAAATAAGTAATAGACAACTAGTTCATAATCTCCGGAGCTCCATGACGCAGCGTCGTCGATAACGCAACACGATCACATATATAAATCCTGTCCCCTAATTAAGAGTCCAGTATCTAGGGAATCAGGAACCGCGACGACTATGGTCCCACAAACACCCAAACCCAGAGCAAATATTTGTGGTTCACACAAATATGTCCTGCGCGAAGGCCATCATTTCTCACTGGTTGCTAAGCAATGCTGGTGCTTAGAGCGAAGAGCAAACTCCAACTGTATTGAGGATAAGCTTCGAAGTGAAGAGTCGACAAGTTGATTGTGGTGCTAGGCATTTTGGGTCGAACTGAGGCAAGTTTGTTCTGTCAAGTCATGAACTGGGCAAGTCCCATCTAACGCCTTGCAGCAGGGATGAGGTTAGCTTTTTCAGGGCAGATATGAAACAAGGGTTAACGATCAGGCAGGTTTATTGCGGCTCTTCGTTTTAGCAGCCTTGAGCGCGCGGTAGGCATCCACTGCGGCGCTCCGCGCCAGCTCCCGGCGCCGAGCCTCCGCCGCGGGCGCGGCGCCGCCCCGCGCCAGCAGCGAGCCCAGGAGCAGGTCGCGCCGCCCCGGCTGAGGGATCAAATAAAACTGTCAGCGAAGAACGACATCGCAGGACACGAGATTAACCTAGACCTGGCCGAGTTTTGGCGGGAAACGGAAAATGAGACATTGTTTAATTTTTTTTCGCAATCGCAATGTTATATCAAACTCAAACTCAAACTCCCTGAAAATGTCTTCAGACCTGACACTGGCTAAATGCACAAATAGTGTGAAGCCAAAACATATACAAAAATGAAATGACGACGCTCGGCAAATATGCAGCGCCCACTGACCCTGGGCGCCCCGGCGGCGGCGGTGGCCCCGCGCGGCGCCCGCAGCGTCGGCGGCGCGTGTGATACGTCCCCGAACGCCACGCGCTCGTACACCACCTCACGCCTCTCCCGCTGCACCTGAGAACACACATCACTCTCGTATAGAACGGCCGTATAGTCCATTGCTATCTCCGTAGCTCCCAAACATTGTTTTGCTAAAAGTATCTTTTTGTTTTAATTTGTATGAATTTATCTGATACTAAAGTAACCTTTGCCAGACTTTATTGATCGTGTGGTTTTCGTGTAGTCTATGTATATATCGTTGTTAGGATTGATGTTCTTTGTGTGAATGACACCACCATGTATGGACCTTCTCTGGAGTTCCAGAAACCAGTAGAGGGTGTCAAGGAGTTGGTGTACTGCTTTCCGCTTGGATTATTGCATGTGGAAAGGTGTTGTATCTGCCTATCCCAACGGGAAAAAGGCGTGACTATATGTATGTATCTATTCATAGTTTTCTCGGCTTCAATTTAAGTGAACAATCCATCAAGCTAAACCATATCAATCAACATCAATAGATGTATAAACTCTTTACTCATACCTCTTCAGCCTTATCTTTCTTGGCTTTCTTCTTGAGCGCCAGTTTCTGCGTGTGCGTGAGTCGCGGCGGGTCGGAGGCGCGCCCGGCAGCGCCCGTCACGGCGCCTCCAGTGGCGCGGCGTAACTTCCGCGCGCGCCTCTCTCGCAGATCCTCCATGCGCGATCCCTTGGTGTCCTCCTCTTCTATATCTTGCTGGAAACATAATGCATAACAATATTACAAGGTGTTCCCAGCAAACAGAGCTCTCTTCAGTGTTATGCAAGAAATGCAACTAAAATGCTTGGTACTCATAGATGTCTCTTTTATACCAGCAGGAAATCAGAATACTTACCAGGTACTCATCTTGCGTGACGTCTCCATGTAATGCTCGGATGGCACTATTGATGCGTAGGGAGAACCCTCGCCCAGACTCCCCTGGCAACTTGTGCAGGCGGGATATTGGATTGTCCCCTACTCCGCTGCCATCTGTCAGAAACAAAATGTTTAAATTTGTTGTTCGCTCTGAGCTGACACATCGCTTTGTTTAATTCTTTAATTATACTTTGGACAGTTTATGAAATACACAACTGAGCTTGTTGTCTTCAAAATAAATGTATATTTCCATACAGCCTCCGAGGGTACACTCTGGCCCAAATTTCATGAAAGCTGATGAATTCATGGAGCTCCACACAATTCAGTTTTGTGAAGAAGTATAAAGTGAACAGATATAACGAACAGATGTTTTAGACAATATTTATGTATTAGAAAAACTTAGACCTTTGGTGTGTATAATTTTCTTGATTTTCTTCTTAGAGATGGGTTTGGCATCTGAGTTATGGTTGTCTTGGAGGCCGAAAAGGCGCACAAGCGACCGCGGCACAGGCTGCTCATCGGGGTCCTTCGGCGGCGCGTTAATCTTTGACTTTAAACTAAGTATAAATTAAATATTTTGGACCCCCTAAATATCTATCTATATTTATATATATATAAATGTAATGTTGGTTTGTGTATGCTTCAAAAACTCAAAAAGTTCTGCACTGATCGAGCTGAAATTTAAGCATGATATATAATCCGCATCAAGGATTGTTTTTATCTATTTTTTCATCAGTGACATATCAGCGAATGTGCAAATGTGACACAGCGAAGCGTGGCAGGGCACAGCTAGTCTATATATATAAAAATATTATGTTGGTTTGTGTACGCTTCAAAAACTCAAAAAGTTCTGCACCGAGCTGAAATTTTAGAGTGATATATAATCCGCATCATGGATTGTTTTTATCTATTTTTTTCATCATTGACATATCAGCGAATGTGCGAATGTGCCACAGCAAAACGTGGCAGGGTACAGCTAGTAATCAATAAAAGTATTTAGATTTGAGGTTATGAGACATGTTTTTTTTTTTTACCTTTGTAAACGTCTTGCTTGTTGTTCTAGTGGATCTTTAACACCGCGATGCTTTTTAGCAGGAATTTTACGACCCATACTGAGGTTGTTATGATAAAATTAACTAAACGTTGAATCGAATAATAAAGTACGAACCAACAAAACTACACTATGACTATGTCAAATTGTCAACATTGTCAAGTGTCAAGTTGTTGTGTTTTCATAAGTTTTTAACTTTTCCTTCACTCATTTATTGTAGACACACACAGTCAGTTCACTCACTTACGTCACAATTTGATAAATTGGTTGTTGACACTTATTTGACACTGACAGACAACATTGATAATTTAATGTTTAGACTTTGCATGATTTGTGCATTGGGCCAGTGTCAAGTGCTAGGATATTTTTTCACACTAACTATGCCCGCGACTTCATTCGTACTTGCGAATTTTTATATTCATTTCATTATCTTATAAGCCTCGCAAGACATCAAAATGGAACATACATAAAAATAAATTAAAATTCTTGATATAACCCTTAATTGAAAATTGTTGAGCCGTTTGCGAGTGTAATCCAGACTAACTTTCAGACAGATAGGCAAACAATTTAAAGCGATCATAGCGACCTTGGCGTACTTGGGTGACGAGCCGTCTAGGAAACGTGGGGTTTTAGGTTCGATTACCGCACAGGGCAAAGATTTACGTACCACAAATATTTGTTGGTGTCTGTTTTGTAGTACTATGGTATGGTACTATGGTCTTCTTAGTTCTTGATCCCTAGATACAGGGAATCCTAGTTTTATGGGTCAAGATCTATCAAAATTAATTGTTTTTATTATAGAAAACTATAATTAGGTACATCATTTCATTTCATTTCACAGATTTCTAGCTTCTAGCATCTCTCTGAATCTAAAGCCAACTACAGACGTATGCTATCTGTGGTACTTGGTTTGCTTTGTTGTTGTTTGTTTGGATTCGATTGGTTGGTTTATGGTTCGTGAATTGTGTGAGTGCGCGGGAGGGGGCTTGTTTTTAGAAGCAAGGTCGTTCTTTGTGTCAAAAAAAATTACTTCTTTTGATGTTAATTCTACAAAATATCCTGTAGCTTCAGTGTGTGGTAAATTTGTTTGAAAAATAAAACAATCGTGATTCGTGTATGTCGCGTATAGTCATTATATCTTAGTGAACTCCGTACACTTCATACGTTCCAATGAGTTTGGGAGGTCAGAACTCAGACGGTACAAATGCAGGAGGGATATTTGTTCAATTCAACCAGGATTGCACGTAAGTAGCGACATATTGTCGACATAGATCGGCGAAGTGCAGCGAAGGCCTAGTCGGAGGCGCCGCGGGGCGTCAAGGTTTCCCTGGCGACGACTTTGTGAAAGCGCTGTCTCGTGAATTAGAGTCGATTCTGTTAGCGAGTGCGTCGGAGCAGCAGCGCGATGATGCAATGTAACTGGCAGGTGTTTCGTAACTTGGCTCCCGGACGGAGAGCTGTAAACAAACATGGCGCGGGAGCTGTGACAGCTGGCGCGACCGTCCTCCTGAACTGGTTTTTGTTGTCAAACAGGCCAGCTGCTTTGTCTGAAACAGCTGATTACCGTTAAAGTTGTCCTCAGAGTTATGACTCACGGATCACATAAAAGAAATCATGATCCTTTATTTCTGACATCTTTTGTTTACCCAATTTTCAGCAAAAAATTTGAGTATAAATACACATAGCCAATGTATTTTGTGAAACTTTTATTATTCTACTGCATGGATGGTAATTCATTTGGCTAGTGGTAATAGTAATTGAGTTGGCTTTAGAATACTGTGAATTTTTTTACTATACATTCAAAGTAGCTTTTGTTAAGTTTCACATAATGATCAAAAAACAATCTTATTATTTATGTTTTAAAACAATAATGCATCACAATCACATACCTATGTATAGTCAGGATCTATATCTGGACCTATACTAGGATCGGCAGCATCTAGTAATAGCAACACTTGGATAGGTGGCACTTTGAACTCATTCCATCCACTGAGATCCCCTGTATGGAGAGAATCAGGAATTTCAACTACCATTTTTCAAAATGAATTCATAAAAATTAGTGACATTTAATAGAATGCGAACTAAGAACTAAAAGATGTTCTATTTAACATTATATGAATAAGTGGCTAACTCTTTAACAATTTCACTATGTAGCTAATTTTCTTGTCTAGCCACGGGTGCAGCTCTCCACACTCCATAGTGTTTTCTCATACAATAAACAAAACAGTTTTGTTTTCCCATACTCGCGCCAAGTTATGAAAAACACGACAATTGTGTTTTCAGCAGTGAACATTTTTATTACATTTGTTATATTCTGCATAGAGATTCATAATAACATTCTAAGTTGTACATTATGGCGCATATGTTCAAGGTTTATACTACAAAGCTTTGTTTCGAGGTACACTGTCATAAGACTCATTTTATGGTCCACAACAAGTATTTTACAGGTAACAAACTGATTGGATTATGAATTTCACTGTTTAGAAGACCTTGGAGTATACCTTGGACATAAACATTGCTATTTGTTGCATTCAAATTTAAAGGTACAGGCCAAGACATTGAGTATGTTTGTATGTGCCATGCTGGCAGACTAGGCTGCGCCTGGCTTTGAACAGTAGTTTGTGGGAAGAACTGACTTTTCATTCTATAGGAAAAAAAACAACTGCAAATTGACAAAATAAAGATAAAATATATTTGAACTCGTAAAAACTAAGTTCCAAACATATATATTTCACCCGCATATCCTGTTCCCGCGGGAATATGGGGATAAAAATAGTCAATGTTACTCGCTGTCAATGTAGCTTTCCATTAGTGAAATAATTTTTTAAATTGGTGCAGTGGTTTAGCCGAAACCTTACATATTTCCATACATACTTTCATCCCCTATATTTATTTTACCCCCTCTTGGGTGAATTTTTACAAACTTTGAAAGACATATTTATTTATATCTAATCAAAAGCCTAAAAAATTAATTTCAAGCTTTTAGCTTCAAAAATGACGAAACTCCATACAAACTTTCCTGCATTAAAAAGTACCCTATGTCCTTTCCTAGGCTCTAGACTATCTCTGTACCAAATTTCATTTCAATCGGTTCAGTAGTTTAGGCGTGAAAGAGCAACAGACAGACAGAGTTACTTTCGCATTTATAATATAAGTAGGGATTCAAACAATATGTTATTCCAACCTCCAGTCAATACTGGATGTGCAGCACGCAGATATAACAGGGTTATTCTCACACCCAGTGTAGTATTCGGTTTTTCCTTGTTTACATAATATTTCAGTGGAAATACAACATTATAGCGTAGAAGGTAAGAAATTCGCTGCCTGTTGCAGGTCATTGGTGGCGGGCAGCAGTAGTGGGTACCACCTGTTCACCCTCACAGCAGACGATGGCGTGGAGGAGATCTACGCGAGCCGCACGGGCCAGGACACGTGCCTCGTGGACCGGCTCTTCAGCAGCTCGCTTGTGGCCGTTGTGACGGTCTCTGCACCACGGTCAGTGCAATTCACTCTTATGACTGATTTATATTATGTGACTCTTTAGGAGATTGCTTGTGTATTAAAAGTTTAAGTAAATGTTACTCGCTTTGAGACAGTTCTATGTACTAAAGCATTTTTCCTTTCTAGATGAAATAAAGACTAGCCTTATGTAAACCAGCCTTTAAAAGTTTTGTGTAAGCTATGCAGTACAGTTAGTACCTGATTGGGTGAAGGTTTTATCAAGTAGAATTTAATCAGTACAGTTACAGGACATTGTGCCGTTATAATCAGTACCTAATCATATCAAAATAAGAAATAATTCAACCTACAATGTCAACCGATTGTTCAAACAGGTCAAAGACAAAGTACCCGTTGAAATGAGTACATGAGCCCTCGAGACACTCAAGTTTTGCTTCAATTGCCCGAACTGGTCGAGGGAAATTCAGATGGATTTGGGTTTTATATATTATAGCGAGTGGAGAATGAGTTACCAAGTCATCTCAGCAATTATCTGAAGGTGAATGTGCTCTATCGCCCACACCACGACGAACAAATAGTTGGCAATACCATGATAATAATACTACAATTTTACAGCAACGTTAGAGACAATAGAGACGCTCGGACTTGCAATCAAATACCGAGGACGCATATTGAGAAATGTTTCGTCGTGTTACCTATTATTGAGCAACATTACAAACTGTCATTGATATTTGTACACTTGAACTGGTGCGCTAATGTGGGTTGTTAATTCCTCATTAGTGGCGATGCTTACGATAGCGGAGCAGCTGCGGTATCGCGCTCCGAGCCAGGCCGCGGTTATCGCGGCACCCGCTGACGTCAGCGCCGCTCACGTCCTATGTTTTTCTTCACAGCTGATAGGCTCGCATTGCGTCATAGCTATAAGACAACAAAGCGCTCGCGTACTGGGTTTGCATGTACAGCCGTGTTTCGCGACGCACCGCGCCGTCAAGGTCGTACTATTGCAAAATCGCTTCTAGTCGTTTCAAACCTTCTTCACACAGGCGCGGTATTATCGCAGCCCTATTTCGGTAATGCATCCCGCGTGCCACACAGCTGCGTTCTTATCTTCCCATATTGCTAACTTCCTACTAGCGTTATGTCACAGCAGTGTGTAAGTTCACATGCGTCTTAATAAAAAGTGTACTAAAATGAGATATCGCAAGAACGCTTGTGTGATAATCGAGCGATGATATCGCCACTGTGTGGGAGAGGCTTTGCGAGAAAGCCTACTAACATCCATTTGTCGGATAGTATTGTCGTTCCTTTTGTTGCGTGTACGTTGATTAGCGACGAGGCCTGCGGTGAGGTCGAGTCGGCGCGACCTCCGCCGCCGCTCGGCGACCGCACTAATAATACTCGGCGGTGGGCGCGGCGAGTGAAGGGCGACCCCCGAACGCGGCTATTTCTGTGTCGTCGCCGTGGACGTGAACTTGGCCGCGCCGCCTCTTGCACAACACAGCTGCAGGCCCTCCGTACCCCTCCCCTCCCCTCCCCTCCCCACCCCGCCGCGCAAACAATACACCGTTTAATCTCTAACGATTCAGTTTCTAGTACTAGCTAAGGAACAAAAACACATTCGACAAGTTCGTGTGGCTCAGATCACAAAATCATTCCCATTCAAATTACAAAATAGCGGTTTGATCCACGTAATTCTCGTTTTCTCGCAGGAACTCTACAAAAAATAACCTGCTTCTAGGGGATAGTATAGCTGTCTATTATTGAAAGAATTATCAGAATCGGATCAGTATTCAACGATTAGCCGCGACTAACAAATTTAACATATTTATAATACTAGACATAATCAGGTGTAATTCGCGCACAGATTAATGTCAGAATATCATTTGACTGTCCTCGACGTTTCAATCAAGTTACATTGACCGTGGCGCGAAAAGACTGGAGAATGCGGGTGTCATTATCGAGAGCGGCGGGTGTTGTTTCCAACTACTCGCGGTTCATCTCAATATGAGTTCAGATCCCGAAAGTTAGTCGACGCATTGATTCATTACAGTATAGGCAGCCATGAACTCCAATCTAGTTAAGTGAGTCACGTTATGCGCCTTCACTTACACTCGTTTGTATAATGATGTTTGCGTTGTTCAAACCGCGTAAACCGCGATCCATACCTACCTACTGTACACGTGCAGCTCGCTCTGCGCTATATTACCGCCAATCGTGATCGTAGCGTTGTAGCATAAGAGTACGGAATGGTGTCTAATCAGATCAACTCCACCATTCAACACTGCTTCAATATTATAATGGCGTGACGTGTATATATAAACACGGACTTACAGCTTCTGTGGTCTGTGGAAGACACTTACGCTGATAGCTACATAGCGAGGTGACCGTGGACGCTCAAAGCAGTCGTAAACGCCACAGGTTTTACATGTAAACAGACAATTTTCCACGGACGTGATAGTTGGGCGGTACAAAATGTCTGTTTTCATGTCAAATTGGAAGCTCTTACGACTGCTTTGAGCATCCGCGGTCACTCGGCTGATCACCTCGGGAACGACAAGCACTACCGCACCGCGTGATGGCTGCAGTCGAGTTATTCGTAAAAGAATCAGCATCGCTTTATGTCGTTTAGCTCTCCTGTAGTCAAAAAGGTCGAATCAGGCTTTGTCGTATAACTTTTGACCTATTATGGCGCACCGAATTAGCATTGGTTAAAATTGCCATTCAACTTTACTAATAGTTACTGAATAAACTAGTAATCAAGTCTTCGTGTAAGTAACCCATTTCTAACTGTAAGGATCTTAACAGAAGACCATAACAAAATCTGATTTGTTGTATGGACGAAGCGTCAAAAGCGCCGAGGTGTGTAATGTCCCGAACGAGCGCAACGTCGTGATGCATGTTGTGTGTTGTCGCAATCAAATGTTTGTTTCTTTGACGGAGCCGGCTTGTGTTGCAGGAAGCTGATCGTGTGCCACTACAAGAAGGGCACCGAGATCTGCAACTACAGCTACAGCAACACCATCCTCGCCGTCAAGCTCAACCGATCCGTGAGTATCTCGATACGTGAGCCTAGCTAGCCTAGCTCGCGGGCTCGCGAAATGAGAAACCATTGTTTACGAGTGGAGGTTACGAGTAGGGGTCCTTCGGGCTCCGATATGTTTACAGCCGTCACCTCGGTCGGTACCGTAGCATCGCGTGCATATCCTTAGATTCACCCGTGAACCGTGTCGTTCGGTCCGCAGAGGCTGATCGTGTGCCTGGAGGAGTCGCTGCACATCCACAACATCCGCGACATGAAGATCCTGCACACGATCCGCGACACGCCGCCCAACCCGCGCGGCCTGTGCGCGCTGTCGCCCTGCGTCGAGAACTGCTACGTCGCCTACCCCGGCTCCAGCGCCGTGGGCGAGGTGCAGATCTTCGACGCCGTGCACCTGGTGAGTGTCCGCCGGTGCCGCCGCCCCCCCCCCCCCTTCCCCCGCCCCGCTGACCTTGGCGTCGCTCCCGTTCCAGAACGCAAAGTGCGTGATCAGCGCGCACGACAGCCCGCTGGCGGCGCTGGCGTGGTCCATGTGCGGGCGGCGGCTGGCCACGGCGTCGGAGCGCGGCACCGTAATCCGCGTGTTCAGCGTGCCGCAGCGCGCCAAGCTGTACGAGTTCCGGCGCGGCGTCAAGCGTTGCGTCGCCATCGCGTGCCTCGCCTTCAGCGCGTGCGGCGCCTTCCTCGCGGCCACCTCCAACACGGAGACCGTGCACGTGTTCCGCACCGCCGACGCGGCCGGCGCCGGCGACGAGCCCGCGCCGCCGCCGCCCGAGGAGCCCGCCGCCGCCGGCTGGATGGGCTGGCTGTCGCAGGTGGCCACCGCCGGCGCCACCTACCTGCCGGCGCAGGTGGCGGACGTGCTGGCGCAGGGCCGCGCCTTCGCCGTGGCGCACCTGCCGGTGGCGGGCGGGCGCGCGCAGGCCGCCATCACCAACGTGGCGCGCGCGCCGCGCCTGCTGGTGGCCACCGGCGCCGGCGTGCTGTACGTGTACGCGCTGCACGCGGCCGACGGCGGGCCCTGCACGCTGCTGCGCACGCACCGCCTGCTGGAGCCGGCGCCGCCGCCCGCGCCCGCCGCGCAGCCCGAGGAAGGTACCTACCCGCCGACTAGTCTCAGCTACGGCTCCATTTCAACTGTCGATACACTTAATACTCTAAAAGCGTCTGAAACCAATTAACTGTTGAACTGATATCTTGCATGGATACGCCCAATTGTTGCAGGCGTCGTTCGGACGGCGCAAAGTCGGCGCACGCGCATCATTTCAGCCGACTTGCTAGTCAACTGATCGGGAACGCACCGACGACGACGATCGATTCGAGAATTTTCTATATATATTGTTTAGGCCATTTTCACTCTGTGCAATAAGCCCCGCGCCGGTACCGACGCGTGCGCCCCACACACGCGTCGCCGCCGGCGCGCTGTATCACACACACACACGGGCGCGGGGGCGGGGGCGGGGCGGGCCCCCCGCCCCCGCCCCCGCGCCGCGGCTCGCCTACAGCGCCCACAGGCGCCCACACGCGTCCACCCTCGCTCCCATGTGTCCCGCCTGTCTCCGCGTACTATACCCACTAACTCGCCCGACCGCACCGCCATCAGTCGCACTCGCTCGTTTTCCGTTCGTTCGTTCGTTCGTTCGTTCGGGTGACGGTACTCGCGGATCCGAACCGCTCGGCGGACGCTCTCCGCGGACGCCGACTTTTCGTTTTTGCGGGTGCTCTCGCTACGAACCCGCCGACACTAATATACTAAAACGTATCGTAGAATGTCATTTGTATAGTTATTAAAATAAATGCCAATACAAAAAAAAGTACTAGAGCGCGGTTCGAGTCCGCTTCGCCGACGAACGCGAGCGTCCCGCGAGAGCCGACGGTAGCTCCTGGCCGGATGAGAAAGGGTTTTTATTGGAATTTTATCGAGAGGGTAGGATTGTGTTTGTTTTTGCCTGTGAGGTTATGAATGACACGATAGAGGCGATAAATCAAAGTAAAAGAAAGAAAGAAGAAGACGAAAGATTTACTTTTTAGCGGACAATGCAACGCTGTCGGTTTTCAACAAAGTTTAATGTTTTGCTCCGCTTTGGAGCTGGCGCGGCGCTTTCTCCCCATGCTCAACTCATTGTAATGTGGCGCCATTATTTTATTACTTGAGTTGAACATTTGAACCGGTCATCTTTGCGTTTTCAATATATTACAGTTATTTCACATCGATATCGAAAGTAATACTCAAGCGTCCGTCAATAATCCCATACGTCCTTCTTCTTCTCCGGAGAGAATAGAGAGCTCGGTCGCGTCAACAAGTACATACATGACCAATTAGGCACCGCCGCGCCGTAAGCGAACGGTAATATCAAACGGGAGACGTCGACTTCGAGCGAGGGACTTGCCCTTCTCTCCTCCCGTGACGGTGGGGCTCACAGCCTGACTTCGTGCGAACGTGGGGACGTTCGCTCGGGAATTAAAATTCCGCCCTCGCAGGAGGGCGGCATTCTAGCGCCACGTTACACGACCCGGCGAGGAGCTACGTACACGGAACGCTCGCGGTCGGGCGCCCTTTCGAACGAATTCAATATAAATAAAAAAGCATCGCCCCGCCCCTCGCCGCCCGCCGCCGCGGCGCCGCGCCGCGGGGCGGGGGCGGGGGCTCGGCGCGGCTGACCCATGTGTTGTGCAGCGGGCGCCGGCAACAGTTACGCGGGCGCGCTGCGCGGCCGGGACCCCGCGCGGATGACAGGTACTGACGCCCCCCCCCCCCCCCCCCCCCCCCCCCCCCCCCCCTCCCTCCCGCTTCCGCTTCTCTGGCGAGCGTCGGCCCCCGCGTCGGTCCCATACCGGCGTCGGCGGCGCGACCGGCGAGGAGCGCTCGGCGCCGCTCCGCCCCGGGGCGGCGGCTGAGCGCGTGTTGTTGTGGCAGGCGCGGCCGGCGGCGCGGGGGCGGCGGCGCAGGACCTCTGGCCGCAGTGAGAGGTGAGTGCGCGCCTGCCCGGTCGCTCCGACTGAACCGTTCTCTTTCTCGTTGTGCTCTTCGCTTTCGACTTTCGTATTGGATGACTTGCGTTCCCGAGCCGCCGACGAGGCCGGCGGCGGCGGCGGCGGCGCCCGGCGAGCGACGGTCCGGCGCCTCCGACGGTTGCACTTTCGACGTTTCTTCGCGGATACCGATCTCTTATTATGTACAATTTTGTCTTTCGTGTTTTTGTAAAATGTTTGTATGTGGCAAAAAAATACAGCCGATTCACGCCAAGTGTACGTAACGAGGAAGGATAAAAAAATTCTCCACCTCTTAAGTTTATGATAATAAATTCGCTATCGTGAACATGAGCTATGATCCAACTTTTAATATTGGAAATGTAAGTAAAGTTTTGTCGAAACGGGCTCAAAAGCGTTCTCGATAGTTCAATCCGACATGAACCCCCGATAGCTTCTATATGAATTGATCATCTAAATAAAAAAACGTCCAAAGTGTATGGCAGGTAAGTAAAGTGGTCGAGCTGTATCTAATTACTGTATGTCGTGCGCCGTCGAGCTGTCGGTGCAGTTGCGCCGCGGGTGCAGTTGCGCCGCGGGTGCAGTTGCGCCGCGGGTGCAGTTGCGCCGCGGGTGCAGTTGCGCCGCGGGTGCAGTTGCGCCGCGGGCGCAGCTGGGACAATGAATAGTATGCGGACCGCCGGGCGAGTTGACACTGCGGCTGTCGCTTGCAAGGCGATAGTGCGGCTCGCCCACAGTCGGGCCTACCCGCTGCCTATTGACAGGACACGTAAAATCACGCCAAATATTACAGACGAAGATCAATTTGGCACTCCCATATTATGTGTGTTATGTTTTGTGTTATGTATTTTTCGGCACTCCCATATCATGTGCGTGGGTTTTTTTTTTTAAATTATAGACTCGGTATAACAGAAAGCTTGAGAATATCTCGGAAAATCCGCGATAGTATTGAACCTGGAAGTTAATGTAAATACCGAACTGCTTGTTTCCCATGGCTTTCTCTGCGCCAATACACCAGTCACAAAACATTGTAAAATCAGTAACAAATATTGCCTTGGGCGTGATTGTGAGGTTAAAATGGTAAGCAAATGCGTTTTATGCCTCCTAGCGGTTTCCAAAAAACATACTATTTATTGTCCTTCAAATAAAGCAACCAACGCTGGGGTTCAGACGCTACTGCTTGTGGTTAAAGATTGTATTATAGCTGGCTTGCACTCGTGTTGTCCCCCGACCCGCTCGTCGACTGGCGGCCCGAGCCGGGGGCGGTAGTAGTGCGCCGGACTGGGACTACTGCGACAGACAACCTGCCGCATATTCAGCCTCCAAACACTGTCGAACTAAGATTTATTTTCCACCAGAGAAAAAGACCTCCTCAGAGAAGGAGGATCCTCTCGCCATCACTTGGGACTAGTTTTCTAGTTTCAAAGGTTTTTGTAATCGATCAAGTTGAGTTATATCATAATAGTATCGCAATTTTATTAAAAGAGATTTGTTGAAAATTATAAGATTTACATATTCCCGGCCGGGCCATAAACAATGTTAAATCGGGCGGAAAGCCGTTAGTAGTTAGCCGGTTAGTAGCCAAATATTGTCGCCAATCGGCAAAAGAAAATTAATGAATGAAGTAGTTACTCACGCTAAATGTGACGGTATAGCAGAGTCCGGCGCATCACTACCGTCCCAGGCGGCGCTCGCCTCGTGGTCCACGCCCGTTCTTTATTGCGGAAAACGCCCCATTCGGGTCTCCACCACCCGAACGGGAAGTCGTTTTCCGCGGACGGTCGTGGCCCGGCCGCCCCTGACGAGCCGCTCCGTGCAGAGTCGGAGCGCGCCGGCGAGCTGGGCGCGGCGCTGGAGGCGTCGCCGCCCCGCGGGCCCTTCGACCTGCGCGACCCGCGCCACTTCCCGCCCATGCGCGCCGCCCCCGCCGCCGCCCACGACGCGCCGCACTAGCGCGCCCCGCCCGCGACGTCGTCCGTTAGCCCGTAATCGATATGACAAATTGTAAAAAACTGATTCCGAACCGCCGCAGCCTCGATCGGGACGTTTACGTCGCATATAGTGCGACTGCGCCCGTGAGCGAAATTCCATTCCTGTGCCTCGAACCGAGAGAACCGATTTAATCATCGAAAATCGACGCGCGGCATCTCGTTTCCGTCCCGCTAGAGGCGCTGCGATTCACGGATCGACATAAAATTCAACTGTAAAATCGATTGTCCGACGACGCCCGCGTCGTTTCCGGCTTCACTTTGTCGTCTAGTATTAAATATTGGGAGTCGATTTCGTTACGTTCCGGATTCGCCGCGCTCCTTCTCGACGCGCAGACTCGGAGGAGTGCTCGACGATTCTCCAATTATGTTATTCTCGAGGAGGTCCCAATCGGACGTTTATCCGAAACAGATCGTTAGACGGATCCGAAGGAATCTACCGAAATCGACTGCAGCGTGTAGTGTCGCTGCGGCGTCGCATCGAATGCAGGGCGTTCCAGAAACGCGCCGGGCGGACCCACCCGCTCTCTCATCACTCGTGGAATTACCACGCCGCTCCGCTCTGAAATCTATCGTGAGCTTTCCTTCCCGCTCCGCTCCGACATGAATCGTGAGCTTTCCTTCCCGCTCCGCTCCGACATGAATCGTGAGCTTTCCTTCCCGCTCCGCTCCGACATGAATCGTGAGCTTTCCTTCCCGCTCCGCTCCAAGATCAATCGTGAGCTATCCTTCCCGCTCCGCTCCGACATCAACATGTCAGAGCAATATTGCGTCAGCTTCCCTTTCTACCTCATTCATGAACTTCCCTTCCCGCCCCGAAATCACCCGTGGCTTTCTACCCTGCCCCACTCCTTAGCCTCCCCTCCCGCCCCGCTCGGCGCCGGCCGGTTCGCGCACGGGACTGTTTTGTGAAGGGACTCAAATATATAATTGTCTACTCAGTCCCTTTACATAACTCTACAACTATTACACCTATTAAGACTATCAATGAATTGTATTAGAATTTTCAGATCGAAATATTGTATGGCAGTACCTATTCCAAATTGTATATATTTAGATAGTTAATTTGCCGCGGCAGTCGCACGCGCGCGCCGGCCGCTGTATATAATGATATCTGTACTATAGAAAGCTTGTATGATAGCTATAGTCGTAGTCGCGTGCTTGTGATAGATGACGACGGATGAACATCTGGATGCTAGTTTATACGTTAGGTTAGTTTTAATTTGCGGAAGTCCGTCGCCGACACTCAAATGTAGAAAATCCCACAATGTACATAAATCTGTTCTATCTGTTGACGACGGACACGCTTCGCTCACTGTGAGCGGATGACATTCGAGTGCGGCTTTACGTTTGTACGCACGCCGGCGGCGGCGGCGCCACCGCTGATGTAACGTTCCCTATAGCACGTCCGTGTAATGGCACGCGACCGACCGGAGCGGTGTGACTTACAATTCCATCGAGTTAAAAAGTGGAAGTGACTCCGTCTAGTTTTGGACGTTTTTGCAGTCTTTTCTTCTTCTGGCTTTACTCGGTTGTAACGACGAAATCAGAGTGCCGTCAAGCATTAAACTCGCAGAAAAAGGACTTGGAAATAGTCCGCAGTTGGTCAGAGTATTTCGGACTTTTCAAGCCGTTAGTTTTTTAGGCGTTTGACATTGCAATATATAAGTATGGCATGCGCATTAGTTTTCAAAATCTAGATCCATCGTGTATTGAATTGTGATAATTATGTATCTGTTGAGAAATGAATTAAATCGATAGCTTGAGAAATTGGGTGAACTCACGCTGCGGTCGGCCGCGTGCCTATACCGTTCCGCGGTAGAGGCGCCGAAAATGTTTTCGCCGCTCCTTTATACAAATTGTACATAATGAATAAAAATATTTTTACAAAACGGACATGACGTGTTTTATTCAGTTATTCTTTTAATTTATTTATTTAGAAACCCACGTATGGTTCGCTTAGGATACGATATTTGGAATATTGGCGATAGATAGATAGATAATTAAACTCTTTATTGAAACACCACAGAACAAAGAAAACTTAAAAACTAGAACAAAACAAGTTCGACGTCTCTACGTCACACATTAACTAATGGCAACCGGGCGGCGCGCGATGGCAGTGCCCATGGTGGTGTACGCACCTTTAGAGGAGAAAACGATAATAATATTACAATTAAGATACACATTTGGCGAGTATTGAAATGAAAGACTTTTTGGAATAAATATACTCATCTAATTTTGAATTCAGTAATCACTCCGGTCTTTTATGATAAACAGTACAATAGTATTTACAAACTTATCATAGCTAATGCTTTTATAAAAACCTACCGCTCCGGGACAATCTCCCGGGCCTTGTCTCCACTATCCATCGTTAAGGCGTCCACTCCCGGGCCCGGGGCTCGGGCTACCTGCGTGGACTTCGGCTCGGAAAATATGCGTCGCCGACCTATGACATCTACGAGGAACACGCGGATACTCGCTCGAAGTTGTTTCCACACGCCACCCGCTACTATCGTCAGCGACTGCTCGAAACCATCGCATTTATGTAGGCCATGATTTACTAGGTGCCGTATACTCTTCGACGCCGCAGACCTTAACGATATCAATTAGAAATAAAGCGACAGCAAGTTAATTACAGGAAGCGTTCAGTCTCCGCCGAGTGGGCGAGGGCGCCCGGCGCCGGGCGGCGGTCGAGATTCCTTCGAAAGGCCCGCGTTCTGGTTTCGGGTGGTTCCAAGCAAACAACGTCCTTCGACTTATCATTTGATATTTTTTTAATTTACATACCTACATGGTACGATCGTTCCTCTTAGAGATCGTTCCATACGGGATAACGAGGCGAACGATATCATTAGCTGATAGATCATTTATAAATAGATACAATTGTTACAAAATAAGGCAGTTTGGAGCGTCCGCCGAGAGCCGCCCCCCGCGCCGCGCCGCCGAGCTTACATCGCACTCGCGTTTCTGGAACATTTACACACATACATTAGGCCGCTTCTGTGTGCGTAAAAAAAATTAATCTATCATATCCGTCTTGCGCCCAGCGGCCGACCGCGACTCCAGCGACGTGGCGACCGCACTGACCTGGGCATGGCGCACATCTCGCACGACTCGTGCTGCGCGGCGTTGTGGAACGTGCACAGCTGGCAGGTCCACACGCCGCCGCCGCCGCCGCCGCCGCTGTAACGTGACCGGACATGTTATGTAGCTTCTCCGGCAGAAATCTATGGGAGCGGGAGCGTACATGCAGAAGAATAGAAATAGTTCCAACCAGCCTTCATTCAACCGCCATAATAAAGCTTTGTTTCTCGAATGTGGGCGACGTTGCGACACCCAAAATTATTGTGAATCGCCAATAAAGAATTCCGGTAATTTAGCTGTCGCAAGGCGAGGGCTGGGGGGTGAAGCTGACCTCGGCGCGGAGGACGGCGCGGCTCCTTCGGCGGCGGCGCGCGCCAGCTGCTCCAGCGTGGCGGCGTAGGGTTCGGCGCGCCAGGCCTCGGCGGCGGCGGCGTCGCGCGTCCGCACGGCGTCCAGCAGAGGCGCGAGGCGCTCCAGCGACAGCGGCAGCGCGTCGTTGGTGGCGAAGTAGACCAGCACGTGCAGGTCTGACACGGCGTCCAGGAAGCTGTCGGCGCGCTGCAGGTGCGCGTGCAGCGCCTGCGGCGTCTGCAGCTGGTGCTGCAGCGGGCGGTGCGCGGGCGGGAAGGCGGCGGCGGCGCACAGCGCGGGCCGCACGGGCGGCGCCGCCACGCCGCACGGCACGTCCACCAGCAGGTACTCCACGGGCACGCGCGCACAGCGCACGCCCACCTCGTTGCCGTACGCGTCGCGCTCCTGCAAGCAAGGGCGGGTGAGCGCGGCGCGGGGGCGCGGGGGCGCGGGGGCGGGGCGCCGGCTCACCTTGTAGTACACGTCGGGCACGTACTGCGCGTCGCTGGAGTCGCGCACGTAGGCCAGCTCGGGCGCGTCGCGGGTGGGCAGCAGCACGCCGTCCCGCACCAGCGCCGCCGCCTGCTCCGACACCTGGTACCCCTCCAGGTGCACGGACGCCGTGCTGTCGCCTGAGAACAAATGCATGTAAAAATGTAAAGAATTCAAATATGCAAGACCAGAGGAGCAGGAGCGCCCAGTCCTCACCGGTGACGCAGACGGTGACGAACTTGGAGCCGTAGTACCCGGAGGCGGAGAGGTGGCAAGCGTTGGGGTGCTCGTTCTGGAAGTGTCCCGCCATGATACACTCCTGCGCCGACAGGAAGTGCGTGTCCATGCCGCTGCAGCGGGAACGATGCATTGACACATGGAACAGGATGTATTTAATCAAACGAAATGTCAAACAAGTGAATTGATTCAAATTCAATTGAGATCATGCATAACAGGCAGCGGGCCTGAGGTGGTTTAATTAGTTAGGTAAATGAATGGCAAACTACTCTGACACTACTTGTTCGATGTCCAATCACTATCAGTCACCATCACATCTAAACATTTGCAGAACATAATGAATCAAACGGTCATACAACAGAGGCGTTCTCCGCGCTCACCGGACTTGCTTGACGGTGCCCGCGCTGGCGTCCAGCGCCAGCAGGTCCGTGAAGATCCAGCCGACGGGGCGCAGGCCGAGGCGCGCGGCGATGGCCCGCACGGTGGCGGCGCGCGGGTCGGGCTGCAGCGCCAGGCTGTCGCGCGCGGAGGCTTGCGGCGGCTCGTAGATGGCGGCCACGCGCGCCCGGATGCCCAGCGGCACCAGCGGGTGGCGCTCCACGCGCCCGAACATTAGCCCGAGGCGCTGGTGGCCCGTGGCGCGCCAGTAGGACAGGAAGCGCTCCACCAGCGCCGGGTGCTCCACCAGCACGTTGTCCACGTGGCGGTAGGGCTGCCGCGCCAGCGTCACGGCGCCCGGCTGGCACGCAGAGCAGATGCCGCGCGGCCACGGCGGGTGCTCCTTGCAACCTGACACAATGACGATCTTCGTTTACTGTCGGGACTTTTCCACTACTTTATAAGCTTTTATTTAACTTGCTGTTTCGATTTATGAGGATACTTGTTTGAGTCAAATCTTGCATGTCAATTTTGATTCAGTTCTCTATGTGCAATTGTGTTGAAATTTTGCATAACTTTTTTATTACAAATAGACAAGCATTTGACTGCACGTTCACCTGATGGTAAGTGAGGACTTGGTTGAAGGTGGAGCTTGCTATAAAGCAACCCATATCATACATTAACGTTACAATAATGAAATTCAAAGAATGATACAAACATATGGCTGAAAAACCAATATGCAACTTGTGAATACTAGATGGTAAATGTATTGGAGTACAATTTTGGACTCCATACTCAACAACCTTTTTATCTCTCAATTATAAAAAACTTGCCAGGTTTTATTTTGAAGGAAAGTTCATTGAGAGAGACAAAGTTCTTGGACTGCATTTTGCGCAAGTAGGAGTGGAAGGACATGTGCTTGATGTTGTGTTCCTTCAGGTAGTTCTCGTCCCAGGGCTCCAATGGCGAGCAATGCACGCAGCATCCGTTCAAGTTGTGGCGGCACCTGAAACCCAGCATGTGCCATATAAACGGTATGCATTTATAGCAAGAATGCACTCATTCACAATGTAAATGGTATACATGCAATATTGTTGAAATCATATATTTAAAGATGAACAGCATTGATGCTGAGATATTTACATCACACAGTATTGATAGGCACTTCACTTATTGTTGACAGTCTTGACTGCTGAGCTGATTTTCTTGTCATTTGGGCACCGTTATGAACCATACTATCTGTATGTTGCTGCACAGTCAACACGTAAACTGTGCTTATACAACAGCAGTTTGCCCGCACTTGCTCAACATTATAAAAAACATGACCATCTGTGTTTCTGTTAAACTAGGACACAAACTTACAATTTCTCATCCCGTTGCCTTTGTATGCTCCCTGACTCTTTGTACAGCTCTAGATCCACATCATCTTCCTGCGGAGCTCCTGCAGTTGTGCCAGTCTGGGATGGCGTGTGTGCAGGGGAAGGAACTATGCTGGACCTGGATGTGCTCGCTACCGCTGTCTGCTCACCTGGCAGCTGTCTGTTCCCCATCTAGAAAGGGACAAATCAAATCCCATATCAGCCTCCACAACATACCTATCATCATCATCATCAACTCATAATGTCCCACTGCTGAGCACAGGTCTCCCCTCACTTTCGTGAAGAGGGTTACCTTACCTATACCACCGGCTAACTAATGCTGAATTGGTATCTGTAGTTTATTACGGACAAGTCTACAGCTAGGCAGATGTAGGCTCTCATCAGGTAGCAAAACTGTCAGCACCCCTTGCATAGCTTAAAACACTGGTATGATGGAACAAAATAACTGTGTAGGTGTTAGGATATGAAACTCTCACATGGGCACTAGTAGAGGGCTGTTCGAAGAGCACAGCGCCATTGACGGGGCTCAGGTACAGCATGTCGCCGTGCTGCAGGTTGTAGTCCAGCAGGCGCCGCGACTTGCTGGACATCACCTCCTCGCGCCGCTGGCGGTCTTTGTGCAGCGCAAACCCGTACGAGCTCAGCGCCAGCGCCGCGAACACGCGCTCGTAAAGCGTCACCGTCGCCTCGTCGGCCGCCACCTCCACACGCGCCGTGCCCTCCGCCGACTGCACGCGGAGCATCTGCACGCCGAGAGATACTATAACTTACACCACCGCGTCACTTCTCAAACATGTCGACTCATTCTCCTTCTCGAGCTCGAATCGTGGAACCCTTCGCTTTTGTGGACTTCTTCAATTATCTTTCGATTCGCTATCCGCCTGAGTAGACCGACAAAACTTTAAAATTGCAAGAAGACGAGGGAGTCTGAAGTTTTACCAATATCGGGGCCGGCCGAGGGACACTCGGGGGAAATGAATTGAACGATATAGTATTTACTACAGAGTCCTCTGAGTAGTATTGAATCACCATTATTACCATTTTCTTTGATCCCGACATTAAAATATTTAGTAAAAATTACAAAACACCAACAATGCAATTGCACTGTGAGTTTTTTTGACAGTTGACACAAAACACAAGAACTGTCATGTCATGTCATTCAAATAATTTTGTTTCGATCTCCAAATAGGAAAAATAATCTGTAAATTAAGCATTATCAATATGGCTGTTCCTTTTTACCTACAGTATTTTTGCTATATTTTGACTCATCTTGTTGCCAATAATAACACCATTTTTTTAGTTCCCAATAAGTAACATTTGCAATGACATGCATGAAGCAAGGCAGTAATCAGCATGAATGACATTGTTCGGATGATGGAAGTAGGGTTCCCAACCCTCCCGGATTGCCCGGGAGACTCCGGTAATAATAGTTAACCTCTCCCGGGGTGCATTAATTTCTCCAGTTTTTCTAGAAATTTATGAATTAAATAAATGGTCACGTTTATTCTTTCCATTCCCGTCACTAACGCTCCTTGCGAGCGCGTATTCAGCATGATGAAACAAATATGGAACAAGAAAAGAAACCGAATGAGTATTTCTTAAAAGCCGAGTTACAAGTACCTACTAAAAAACTTCGGTTCAAAAAACCGATAGTTTTATAATAGAATCGCCTGATTCTTTCGCCTGACACTTTGCGGAAATCGATAATCAATAAGAAAACGTAGAATTATACAGTTTTAAAACGAAAAATATACAAAAATAAAACAATATATTTCTACATTTTCTTAGTAAAAACTCTCCTGGGTTGGTCCTTTCAGCAGTTTGCAACCCTAGATGGAAGGTAGAGGTAGTTCGGATACTGCTGTCTTATTGGAGACTTTAGTTTAGAGCCGATGTCTCAGGGTGACGAGCGCAGTGCAGTGCCGCGCAGGATTGTGCAATGCAAAGTTCTGGGTGGTATTGTAACTGTTATGGGAAGGCGTAGCGCTTACCATCAGGTGAACGACTTGCTCGTTTCATCACCCAGGCAAATAAAAAAAGATAAAAATGACCTCATAAAATCATTTAAATAATAAATTTTGTAGGGTTATAACGAAAATAACGAAATGTGTGCTGGGACACATATTACAAGTAAAACTTCAACTAATAAATTATTTAAAAAAAAAAAATACATAAAAGATATTAAAAAAAATATACGAAACGTAACTCTCTCTCTCTCTCTCTCTTTCTATCTTCGCTAACTTATATCTCCCTCTCAACTTCCGTTCGCCTCACCCGATTACATTTTTCGTAACTCATTCACTAGCTTACTCCCCAAGTCAAGCGTGCGTAAAGAAGTTTTACTTCAAAAAGGAGCCCCTATAGAATCACTATGTGATCCGTCTGTCTGTCTGCACATTATTATTATTATTATAAGTATCAGCCATGGTCGTCCCACTGCAGGGCAAAGGCCTCTCTACCCTCCTTCCATTCCTCTTGGCTCACAGATTTCTGCAGCCAGCAAGAGGAAAAATCTGAAAACCGGACATATTATGTACTTTGATATCCAAAAAAATGCGAGTTTTCATTCCGGTTAGTGCAATAGCCGTGTTTAGGGCCTGTAGCTACTAGAATAGGTACTCGATGTGTGGGGTAATTGCACCAATCGTGCAAAGCCGAAACATGCAAAAAATATATTTAATGAATTTGACATTGCCGACATTTGCCAATTTGTCATTTTGTCAGAAATTTCAACATCTATCAATCAAATTAAAGGTGCCGTTTCACGGCTTCATTCATGTTCGTTGTCAGTCGAAGAAATAAAAACAAATCTATTTTGGGTCTATTTCTTAAGTTTCCAAAACAGTGGATTAATGTTTGAATATCCTTTACTTTGAGACTTTAAAGTCATATTCAAATCGGCAAAGAACAGAAAGGTAATTTTGGGTCTGTAGGTCCCTTTAACCCAAGGTGGAGAAATTAAAAAATCCACTCTGGAAATTAGAGAGGTAGCCCGGCAGCGGCGCTCAATAGAATTCGGTCCGGTAACGTTCCTGAAGAGGATGCGTGTCATTAGTGTGAAGGTGCGCAGCTCTCGTGTCGCGTATCTGTCCGTTTATAAATAGTGCAGGTAGTTAGAGCCGCTGCGCGCCATCGCTCGGTGATCTGCGCTGTCCGCCGCCCGTGCCGCCTCCGCCGAACGCACGGCGCTGCACTCGCCATCCATGTGTACTCGTTCAATGGACTAGACATCGTGCATGTCGTGCAACATAGTTAACGATAGTGCCGCTAGTTATACCTATAAGGACTGTTGGCCGATCACTCTCTTCCTGGATTGCGTTTCTTTCATTCAGGTAAATTATCATACCTAACAATTGACAATTGAAATTAAAATATGTGGTATGTTATAGCTTTGAGTGGCTCGGACAAAATAGTTAACTTATGCAATGATCCTTACTAGTATTTTAAATATACGAGAGTATACCCAGGTATATGATTCCTCCAGAGGAATCATAAAAAAACATGCATAAAAAATGCAGTGAACATATTTATAAACTCCTCCTTTTTTATGTTGGTTAAAAAGTATGTGGGGTCTTATGTACCACATAGCTCTTTAACTGCTGTAAAGAGTTTGATAAAATAAACATCCAGGACATCAATTTGTTCACTTGAGTCAGTGTTATTATGGAGTAGATAAATAGAGTCCTCGAGCACTTAAAGAAGTTTTCACTTGAAAAATATGGGTTTTGGGAATTAAGTGACATTCTAAGTTGTCACAAGTTGAGATGAGTTGAGTACAAGCCTCTTTGACATAATTTCAAGTTAGTGAAAGTGTAAAGTAGTATATCAGCTGTTATTCATATTTTTTTTATTCTAAAAGCTTACAAATATTAATGAAATAGTAAAAAAATATAAATGAAAGTTTACAAAGACATGTAAAATAGTAAATAAATGAATAAATCCCTACTTATATTATAAATGCGAAAGTAACTCTGTCTGTCTGTCTGTTGCTCTTTCATGCCTAAACTACTGAACTGATTGAAATTAAATTTGGTACAGAGATAGTCTAGACCCTGAGAAAGGACATAGGGTACTTTTTAATGCGAAAAAAGCATTGTAAGGTTTTGAAATAGGGGGTGAAAGTTTGTATGGAAGTTTCGTCATTTTGACGCCAGAAGCTTGAAATTTAGTTTTTATTAGATAGATTAGGGCTTTTGATTAGATATAAATAAATATGACATTCAAAGTTTGTATAAATTTGCCCCTGAGGGGGTAAAACAAATATAGGGGATGAAAGTATGTATGTAAATATGTAAGGTTCCGGCTAAACTACTGGGCTGATTTTAAAAATTCTTTCACTAATGGAAAGTTACATTGACAGCGAGTAATATAGACTATTTTATCCCCATATTCCCGCGGGAACAAGAACTACGCGGGTGAAACCGCGGGGCGCAGCTAGTAGTAAATAAAAATAATAAAATAAATTCAAAATTAATAATTTTAATAACTAATAATACCTAATTATAATTACATATTTATATTGTCGGTTCGAAGAACTGAATATACACAGGCAAAATTTAACAAAGTAGATGAAGTGTATGTCCTTCTTGGAGTGAACCCTGCAAACTGCCAAGCATTTGCCATTACTTCAGATATTACCTGTGTTGAATGTAATATGAAATTAATAGAAACTTTAACAGAGCAGTCTCAACTTTTATGTATCTCTGTTCTTTTTTGTTGTGTCGATGATCCACTGCTAGACCGTTTTGGACCAGTATTTGGCTACTGCCACACCAGGGGCAGAAGCCTCATAGAGGTTGGTTAAGGAGCAGGTGTGAGGGCACTGAGGGCAAGACAGCAAATGCTGCATCGTTTGTGCAGATGCACCACAGTTACATTGTAACATGTCCGGGGCAAGATATTCCCACTTAATCAGGTTACTCTTGCAGCGGCCCACTTGGGTTTCGGAGTCGGATAAGCAACTTCCACATGGGCCACACCAAGTCACAGCCTGTGGCAGGTGGAATAAATTCTGGTGGCGGTACATGAATCTTCTGGAATATCCAGTAGGCTATTATGCTTATCTGTGTCAGAGTCTTTTGTAACTGTGTCAAAACCTATTCCAGATAAATAGTTGAAGTCCCGCTGCAGCTATGGCAGAAGAAGGAACCTCAGTGGACCTGTACATCTACGACCTGACCCTCGGGTTTGCGTCTCTGTTGGCACCCGCCATTATCGGTGAGGCTCGCAATTTGAAGATATGCCCCACTTTTCCGACTTACATTAACCAGCCTATGTACACTGGCTTGGCATCTCGTTGGTAGCTGTTAGTTTTTAGACATAGTAAACAAACAAAAGGTATCACTTTTGTATTTAGTTAGGAAATGTCAGAGTCATAACGGAAAACACAATTGTTGTGTATTTCATAACTTGCTACGAGTACGGCAAAACACAACTGTTGTGTTTGTTGTATGGGGAAACACTATGGTGCGTGCAGAGCCGCACCCGTGGCTAGACAAGCTAAAACGGCTCAGCAGTCGGTGTTAAAAATTGTATGTTATTGAATAGAAAACGTATGTATTGAAGTATTAATTACCTGCAAATATTACCTGCATAATTTTTTTTCAGGATGTAATGTTAATGTTGCTTATTATCAAGGTGTCAGATGTTTACACATCATATGCGACCACTGTAAGGCTCGCTTATTTCTTTTTTAGTATATTGAATTGAAGTCTATTTTTTTTTATTTTACGTTTATTCTTGTTAACCTTAATCCGATAGGGTTGGAATGACAGGAAAAGATTAGCACAGGACTGAAACAAATGACGTAAAACAGAGTTCTATACATAACTAGTATTCGGTGTTCGAGTAGAGACGCAACTAAATGCTGATGGATAAGCTGACTAGATAGCATCCTTAAACACAGAAGAATTTAATCTGAGCTCTTGTCTTTAAAGCGAATGGGGCGTAAAATGGTTTATTTGACTTTTAGAGCTGCTACCACCTGGCGCGCTACAATACACGTTCACACACCGATGTTAGAGCCGTCCAATAAATCAGCGTTCGTTTTGCGCTGTTTTCTGACGATCGGCGATGATTGATAGAGGATCGCTTGATGGACGTGCGTGGCCGCCTATCAAGGACGGCAAATTGTACGCATTCTTGTAAACCAAATGAATTTAACGAGAAATTGTAAAGAGCTAATTGCGTAGGAGGCTGCTTAATTTTTTTTAATGAGTTTTTAAATTATAATCTCTTGTTTTCATCGTCCTCAATGAATGAAACGCTTCCGAATGACGACATCGTTATCATAGATGTTGAAGTGTAGGTATGAAAAGGTGGACAACCGATGGAAAGGGTCGCCGTCGGAGCAATCAACCGTCGCTCATTGGTCCATGGGCAGGTGTCGCTCGTGTGAATGACCAGCACTCTGTTCCATGAAACAAAAGCTTCGTGTTAGTCTCTATCCTTTCATCATCATCAACCTATATCCGCCCACTTCTGAGTACGGGTCTCCCCTAGCTTTTGTAAGGATTAGGCCATAATCCACTTAGTTTATCCTTTACTAATGACTTGTTGTGTATGTGTCGGCAGGGCGCGCGGTGGAGGGCGTGTGGCACACGGCGGTGGTGGTGTACGGCCGCGAGTACTTCTACGGCGGCAGCGGCATCACCAGCTGCCCTCCCGTAAGTGCACCCCCTATACTGATCTATTTGTAAAAAGCAGCCGGCAGACTTGAACTTTATTGTCTGTCAGCTGACAGTTCTCGCCAACTGTTCCTGAAAGAAGGCACCGTCGACGTTCGCAAGTCCGATAAAACTGAAATGATTCAACTACAACGCTGAATCATTGATTCAGTAATTAGTCTCACACTTGACTCATTTTTTTCAAAATACAATACAATAATTCTTTGTTGAATACCATATAATGTAATAACAACAGATGAGAGATGAACTTAACAGATTTGTTCGGATATTATATTTAGTGATCTCTTCAAATGCGACATTCGAAGAATTTTTCCGTGTGACGTTCGTACATAATATTTACTCCACACATTAGGTGCCGCGTATAAATGCTGAAGGCTACGATTTATCATTTACTCGTGGGCTGAAGGTACCTAAACGAACATGCGCACGTTACTCCGAACGTACTGCGCATGCCCGAACGCCGCACGCTCCCTTGGAGGCTCGCACGGTGCATACGTCACCGTTACATTAGTGCAGAACAAAACAGTAGCTTACTAAATCCATATTTCCACGTCTGCGAGCATTGGCAGCGAGCGCGGCGGCGCGCGCCAACATGGCCTGGGAACTGCGTCTCTGCTCCAGCCAGCTCGTCACACGAGGATTGCGGACATAACATCACTTTGCCAAAAATATTAAAACAAAAAGTTTTTGATACAAATATTTTTTCTAGAAATCCTTTTATAAAATATGTATACGATACTGTACGCTAATTAGAATGAGTCCAAACACCACCGATCTACTGTTAGTCACTGAGGAGTTCCGTGCCTACCTTGTGTCTCTATCATCGGATCAGCTCGCTGTCTCCGCAATGTTGTAATGTCGTTATGGAACGGCATGCAAAGTTATGAACTCAATTAAAAAACGGGAACTGGGCAAAAAAGACTTGTAAGATTTGACATGAATATACACACATATAATTATATACATATAAACATTGCAAGTTTAATAAAAGCTTGTAAAATAAACAAACAACAAAACTGTTTAATACTTGATGAGGGTGAACTGACTCTCAAGCATGAAAACCTCAATAAAGCTTTAAGACTTCAGAATTTAACATCGATGCGCAGTCCAATAGCTCACAGACTTGAATGCTTGATACTTACTACTGCTTTGTCTAACAATTTTTTTATTGTCTAATGTAACTTCTGATATAATGAAATAAGGCGTAGGCGCAGGATACCCAATTCCTAAATTTTATTATTTTTGTCTCCTATGGATTCATGCCTCACGAAAGTGAGGGAGGCCGTAGCCGTGGCCGGATATGTGGCGATGATGAGACTCATAAGCCATTCTCAGAACTGGGCATTCCGCATCTAAACCAATAAGAGGATATCCGCTATGAAGGATTTAAAGAGCACTGTGGAGTCGTCGCGATGTCAGTGCGGACTGCATTATTATGAACATCATAAACGCATAGTCTAACGTTAGCGGATCGGGGAAAGATTTCATCATCGTCAAGAAAAATCATAGAATACTTGTTTACTCAGCGGAGCGAACAAAAAATGACGTTTCGGCGAATTGGAAAAAATAGTCGACATTGACACAGTTACAGAGAGCAGGTACTCTTTCGCGTCAATGAACAAAATAGATTTGCAGAGGCATTAAAAATAAAAGGGTCATAAGGAAATGCCGGTGCCATTTCGCTCGTTCTGTCAACACACATCTGGAGATTTAATGCCCTGTCGTTGGTGAAGGAATTCCTCCGTACACAAACTGATCTCGTATATTTCTTACATGTGATATGCTTACGCTTAATATTAACTTGGAATTATTTCATGTTAGAGGCCTGTCAAGCAATCTGACAGGGTATTCCCAACACATTCAGCGTTTATATCTTTTCGGAACTCCTCCGCCTCCGAGTGCGTTGATTTTTGAAATTTTCTAAGATCATTTTGTAGTGACACCTCAAGAGAATACGTAAACTCGAATCAATTAAGAGGTACGATAATTGAACTGTGAATCGGCGATGGTGTGTGCGTCGGTGCCCACGCGGCTTCTATTCTTATGAACGTAAAGATGTGTTGTCATCAGATCAAAATAGCTTATCTCATTTATGGAACATGGACAACTACGCACAAAACAAAAAAAATACGAATATATACAATCAGATTTCGAAAACTATAATCGTAGAGATTTCGATAAAATAATTTCCGTAAACAGAAGTAATAAGCTTTGTAAAAGTCAATAATTTATTGATTTCTTTAAATATCACAACCGTTGCAAAGATAATGTTATCATGTGACTGCGCCGCTGCAGTCGCCGTAATATTTATATCTGCACTGCGGAATGTGCGAGCGGCATCGTAAACTAGCTAACTTCATAAAGAAATCATAAAGCTTGGATTACGATTTAATGTCATCGTTAGTGTAATATTAGCCGCCTATTAATAACCTTTATAACGGACGCATGCTTCGCGAGTTAGCGGTATTTTGGGCCGATATCCGCGAATTACGTGCTGTCAAACCGCTACTAGCTGAGCCCTGCCAGCAGGACATCTCCCGCGACGTGCTCCTCGTGCCCGCTGCTCCCGGGAAGGAGAGGAGGTCTTCCCGAACTGGTTGCTGCGGGATGAAGCGCATTTATTCGTAGTGAAAATGTAAACATTATCTATTTCCGTCCGCGGCGAGGCGCCAAAACGACAATAACCGAAGTGCAATTATCGTAATAATTGTCACGAGTAACACGAGTTCCGCATGTGCCGGGCCACTCGTTATGTCATTTTATTGATTGTTCGGAATGTGGACGCCGAAAGCAGATACGTCTGACATTTGGGTTTCTTATGAGCTTTTACGAGGCGCGTTGCATTCACGATAACTACGTGCAGTGCCTTGGGGTTCCATTCTCGGCACTTGACGATCGCATAAATTGCATCGAAACGAGAGTGCGCCGCCCGTATTATTCGAGCTCGCGGTAAACACGTCTATGAACGATTTCCGCGCATTCGTGAAAAACAAAGTCACCTTTGCTTGTGGTGAAAATTCCCGCATCTCTTGCCCGGTATCTACCTGTCCCTTCTTTATTGTATCGCTTCGAGCGAGACGGATGTTAGGGCCACTATTTCGAGCCGTTTGCAAATGTAGAGCAACGGCCGGTTTCCACCGAGTGCGAATGCACGCTCCAGAACAGTTCTTGATGGGGGGAGGCGGTGCAGCGCTGTCTAATAACGTTAAACCACTAACGGCTCGCTGGAGCACCTCATCGTTCGCGGACTGCATAGCTATGCATACATTTATCAGGAGGACGACGCAACGGACGAATATTTCAGTCAGCGGAAAGTTTATGAGAATCTCGCCGTACCTCGATATCTCGAATTTCGATAAGTATTGTGGTTTCGTTTTGGTATTTCAGCGGTTGCTAAGCGATGCCTGAACATTTACTACAGTACTCTGAGATATCATTTAACACTAATAAGCATTAACTTTGTCGAAATCCATTTAAAAATAACGAATTAATGCTAGTTCGTCTCTGAGTCTCTGAGTATGGCAGTTAATCTTGTAAAAGCTCAGGTAATTTGTTAAGACGAGTGGACTGTATCTAGGGGTTGTTGAGGTTATGAAGAGGAAAATTGGTTGGAAAAAAACTCACCGGTGGTCGGCACTTAACTTCCTTTGGAGGCGTCGTTGGGGGCCCCCTTTTGCTAATTGTTGATGGTACACTGATGGTTATTCACTGATTATATTTTATTTCATGTTTTTGATGGAGCGACGCACCGTGTCGGTTCGTTAGAGTTTTGGAAGAGTGTCAAAGAATGAAAAGGATTGGTAGAGTGAATGTGTAGAAAGGACTGAACGTCCATAATGGGAACGAATGAAAGGGCGGGAAGGTTTTAATTTGGAATGGTTGAATAAGAGGCTTTAACATTTATCTTCCCCCCCGCTGGCGAATTGATGAGACAGAAAAGTCTAAAACACATTAAAATTTGTTCACAACCACCAATGCAAAAATCTTGACATATGATAATTGTTATAAAATGATGTCAAGTGTTATTATGATTTAATGATCTGTTTTGAAATGAACTTAATGAATAATTGCTATATTTTCACACACAAAAATAATAATAAAAATTAAAAAAAATTATGAAATGATGTCTACACAAACTAGTCATTATTTGGTAGAGGACACAACTTCACAAGAGGTCGATCGAAAACACCTTGTGCAGTCCTGACTGAGGCAGATCGAGGGATACCGTCACGCCCAGGATGTAGTTTAATTATTCTACCAAAATGCCATCGCAGTGGGTGAGTAGTTTCATTTTTTATGATAACGAGTTGATCAATGTTTACTGGAGGTGATGCTTTAGTCCATTTCAATTGCTGTGATAAAGTGGTAAGATACTCACTATGCCACCGAGACCAAAAGTCTTGGTGCATTTTTTGCAACAGTTGCCACCGTGTAAGTCTGTTCATGCTTATGTTGGAATAATCAAGAGATGGCACTGTTGTGAGAGGCGCTAATGTTAAGAAATGTCCTGGGGTTAAAACTGAAACATCTGAAGGATCTGAGCTAAGTGGACAGAGGGGCCTTGTGTTCAGGATTGACTCCACTTGAGTCAAAAGCGTGTTAAGTTCCTCATACGTTAGAATTTGTGTGCCAACAACGCGATACAAATGTGTTTTTACGGACTTAACACCCGCCTCCCAAAGTCCTCCGAAGTGAGGTGCTCCTGGTGGGTTGAATTTAAACTCAATACGCTCCGTTTCACACGCGGCGCGCATGAGGTCTATCAGTTGCGACTGTGCGCCCTTAAAATTCGAACCACAATCGCTGTGGATCACATTACACCGACCACGTCTTGCTACAAACCTGCGTAGGGCAGCTAAAAATGCTTCTGTTGATAGGTCAGAAGCAAGTTCTAAATGTACTGCTTTGGTAGCGAAGCACACAAATAAGCACAGATACGCCTTCACAGAACGCGTACCACGATAACGTTGAAAAGTTATGTTAAACGGTCCAGCGTAGTCACAACCTACAGACTGGAATGCTTTGATCTGAGTAACACGAGAACGTGGCAAATCTGCCATTTCAGGTTCAAAATTATGGGGCTTTACACGAAAACAACGGTAACAATTTGATATAACTTGACGAATTGCTCGTCTTGGAGACAAAATCCAAAAATTTTGAAGTAGTAAGAACTGCATTGTTTGTAAACCAGGATGAAAATTTTCGTTGTGAGTACACTGAATGATAAGTTGTGTCAAACGATGCTTGCGAGGAAGCAAAGCTGGGTGTTTTGATTCGTAGCTAAGATCTGACTGAGAGAGCCTACCCCCCACCCGCAAAATGTGATTTTGATCCAAAAATGGGTTAAGTTTTCTGAATGATTTTTCAAATGATGGTGGTGATTGATCACGAAAGGGCAAGTTAACGATGTATCGCCCAGCAACATCCCGTTTATGAGTTGATTGAAATATATCTTCACATTGAATATCTTCCACGGAGTGAGATTGCTTGTTATCTCCAGTAGGTATGTTGTCTAACTCCCAAAATTTCTGAACCGCAATGTCCAGGTTGGTGTCCACTGACACATGATTGATTGATAAAGGAGTGGGGAATGATGAATTTGTCAACGTTTTTCCCATAAGAATAAATCCAAATATTGTATTGATAGCCGTCGCAGCATGATGTCCACCGTCAATTTTTCCTGGTATTAAAATTTGTGGGAATATCTCACCACCAATGAGGATATCCACCGGACGAGAAGAATGGTAATTTTCATCAGCTAGTTTCAGATTTGCTAAGTGTTCAAAGTTTTGAACATTCACCGGATGGGTGGGCATGTTACCACAAATTTTGTCTAAAGTCACTGCTTCCGTTGTGAATGTGGGTTCCACTTTTCCAACTGGTCTAATTTCCAGAAACACTTTGCTTGTAGAACATGCAGGAACCTCACCAATTCCAGACATAGGTGTTTGAGTCTTGTATTGGGACAAGCCTAAACGACGGGCACATGTTTTGGTAATAATGTGACTTTGACTTCCTGGGTCCAGCAGGATGCGCACCTTTTGGAAAGTACCTTGGCCATCCTTTACCTCCACCTCTGCAGTCGCAAGCATGACAAAATGACTACCTGATGATGAACCTGAAGACATATTTGACAATGATGTAACTGGAGTGATCACACCTTCCTTGACATTAGAGTAGGATGACGAAGATGTTTGATGGTAAGCAGCACTTGCTTGTTTATGTTGGGGGTTGACAGGACCACCAGTCTCTGTCCTCTTAGGAAAATGCAACAGACTGTTATGTCGCTGATTGCATGTCTTGCATGAGTGAGTTGAGTTGCAATTTGTTGTTATATGATTGGAACGCAAACAATTGAAGCACAATTTGAATTGTTTAATCACTTGAGACCTTTCTTGTGGGGTCTTTGATAAGAAGTTTGGACATGAGTAAAGAGCATGGCTTTCTTTACACAAAACACATGATTGATTGTTTGATTGAACCAAAAGCATTGTTGGTGTTGACTTTGGTTGATTGGTTGAATTCACACGCTTGTTATGATAATTATTTTGTTGCTGAACTACTGATTTGTTATTCTCATTTGAGAATAATGAGCGTTCTAGTGCACTGCATCGGTCTAGTAAAAATGATTTTAATTCATTAAAGCTTGGGAAATCTTTGCCTGTGCTAGACAACTCAAAGGCTTCACGAGATGCTTTATCTAATTTTGTTAACAATGAATGAAATAACACAAAGTCCCATTCTGAAGTTGGTAATCCCAGTGAACTAAGCATCGCTATGTTTTCACCGTAGACATCAAGCAAGTTCCGCAAGCTCTGGGCTGAACCAGAAGGCATGGCCTTTAAATTATTAATTTGTTCCCAACACATGAATGCTAAATACCTTTTGTTGTTGTATCGATTCACTAAAGCTTCATAAGCGCTCATATAATTAGCCTCAGACACATGAAAAGCACGAATTATATTTATGGGTTCCCCGGACAATGTTGTGATTAGGTATTGAAACTTTTCTATGTTTGTTAAATCTGTTCGCTGATGAACAAGTGTGTTAAAGAGGTCAATGTACCCCGGAAAATCTTTGAACTCACCTGTGAATGTAGGTAATTTAATCGGTGGAAGTTTAGTCTTTGGCTTGGGTTGATGACACGGTTGAGAAGGAGAAGCGAACTCCACTTTTGATTCTTTCAAGTATTTACGTTTTGCTTCGAGTACTTCGAAATACATGTCATCAGCTTGCTCTTGGAACACGGACTGCCCTTGCAACTCTTTATCATCTACACCGGCCTTTTGTAATTCACAAACCAAATTGATGTGGGCATCGTTAAAGCCCTCCAAGATAATGTCTAAACGGGAACACCATGTCTCTAACCGCGTTATAAGTTTCGGTTCGGATTCACAATTACGTGCACACAAAAGTGCATCGCTGAGCCGCTTGTGCGACAGGCTGCGTTTCGACTCCCAATGCGCAATCACGGTCTCACTCATTTTGAAATTTGATAGTTGTTATCACTTTTAGCAGAAATTTTACGCCTAAACTTAACTTATTATCGCGCAAACTTTTATAAAACACACTTTACGATGGAGTTTGATAGTTTTCAAACAGAAACGAACACGAAACTGTCACTTGTTTGTCAAAAGTCACAGCATAAACACTATGAGAATGACCGTATGAAATGATCGAACGAACATCGACGAATTTGATTCGGTTTGTTCGTATTGCCGGCACACAAACGCAATTTGTCGGCACACAAACAAACACAATCTTTGCTTGAGTTACTTAGGCGCTGTATGTTACACGTAAGTATTAACACAATTGTTTAATGATTTATCACGATAAGCTGTTATTATTAAGTGTCGCATGTTACACATAAAACAACGATTGAAATGATAATTAATGTTCAATTTCACAAAATTGAATACACGAACACAAATGTTTTGATTAAATGGACTCTCCCAATGACACGATATGAAGTTGGACTCACCCACAGAACGAACACAGGTCAATACTTCCAACCTACCTAAACTCCAGCGCGTGTGCGCAGATCGGTGAAATACAAAGTGTAGGTATTTTTACACCAACTTTTTGCAAAGTTCCTCACACAAAATGAATAACTGAGTTTGTTTGATGAATTAAACACAAAATATGATATGCGTTGTGATCGATATGTTGATATGATGCTAATAATTCGAATTATAGGTTTTGCAATTTGGTTGTTGTGTGCAAATATGGCGGCTTGATGACGCTAAAATTTTCACAAGTTGAAACGAGTTTACGATTTGAGCATAGGAAACCGATTCTAAGTCGAAATCCGGTTCGACGAGGACCAAAAATGATGTTAAGACGAGTGGACTGTATCTAGGGGTTGTTGAGGTTATGAAGAGGAAAATTGGTTGGAAAAAAACTCACCGGTGGTCGGCACTTAACTTCCTTTGGAGGCGTCGTTGGGGGCCCCCTTTTGCTAATTGTTGATGGTACACTGATGGTTATTCACTGATTATATTTTATTTCATGTTTTTGATGGAGCGACGCACCGTGTCGGTTCGTTAGAGTTTTGGAAGAGTGTCAAAGAATGAAAAGGATTGGTAGAGTGAATGTGTAGAAAGGACTGAACGTCCATAATGGGAACGAATGAAAGGGCGGGAAGGTTTTAATTTGGAATGGTTGAATAAGAGGCTTTAACAAATTTGAGGAACTCTGAAAACTTAAATACTGTAGAAGATTATTAATCTCATCGTCCATTGCTGAACATAAGCCTCTCGCAATGAACGCCAACGGGCTCGATCCTCTCATTCAGTAGGCATCTGAAAGTGTTACTCGGGCACAATATTACTGAGCCCGCGTCGCTGTAACGCCTGCTGGTTGCACTACACTACAAGCGCGCGCGGCGTCCGTCCGCGCTGCACTCAGAACCACAGGTCACACGCGAAAATAGACGCCGCTCGAATATCCGCACTCCAAGAAGTCGCGAGCTCGCGCACACTATACGAAGAAACTCGAATCACGCCTTGATGCATTCTTTAAATTACTGAAGAATCCAAAAATAATGAATGCCTCTTATTCTTTGTTTCGATTATGAATCTGAGATAAATATCTTGCGTGAAACCAGCGTATATCATATCAATCGAAATGGGGTTCCAATACGTCTAGTTAGCGCCCTTAATACGTTCACAGCTGAAAAAACGACTGTAGCTGTATGGGAAAGCACTATGGTGTAAGCAGATCCGCCTCCGTGACTAGATAATAAAAACGGCTCTGCAGTCAAAGTGTTAACTCCGCTGGCTGGTGTAGGCCGGAGTGGATCTTGGTCTCCTACAAAGCAGAACCGTATTTATCTGTATCCTGCGATCTCCCACCAACCTTCAACTAAGCACTCCTACAGGTCCTCCTGCCACAATACTCCAAATTCGATTGGCCTCAGGAAGCTATCAAACTACATCCGGCTCGAAGGACCATTATATAAGGATGCTGCCCCTTGAAGTGATAGTTAATCGGAACTGGAGTAATATTAATGACAATGTAATCAACACTCCTCTCCCTCGATAGTCGCCCATCCTTCGCTACTCTCTCTCCCCCTGTTTGAACTCGTGGCGCATTGCAGGGCACCACGCAGCTGGGCGCGCCGCACCGCGTGGAGCGGCTCGGCGAGACCTTCGTGCCGCTCCAGGTGTTTCGGGACTACTTGCAAGGCCTCGGCGCTACCAAATTCACGTGAGTACGCGGTACCTTGTTCGAAGAAAGAAAAGCATTTATTTCCGACAACTCGTAACAATAACAATCGCAGACAGAGTAGATACGGGCGTATGCCCGGTAGGCTTATTATTTGTTACCGATTCAAGTTGATGTTTCTTTTGAAACAATGTACCTCGTTTGCATATCACAAAGAAAATTAAGCTATTTATTTTATAGGTGCTAAATATATCCATGAGAACTTTACAAACTGACGGTCCATACTCCTAAATTGTCCTGCGGAGCTTCCACCGTCGCTGCAGCCACGTGGAATTCATTAATTTAGTGCAAAGTACAGGCGTGGATGCGTGTATTAATATCAAAGTTGGAGTCCTGCCGGTGCATTCGCAGTGTGGTCGCGTGCCGCCGCGGTTGCGCCCAGTTTGCACTTCACTGTGCGTGTGTCGCGAGAAGTGCCGCGCGGTCGGGATACTTATTAATTTGGAATAACGATATCGCTTTTCGATTACACTTTTGTAATTCGGCTGCGTCCCACGACAGTAAAGGGCTGCGCGGACGAAGGACTTCTGTCCGCGAAGAACTTTCTGTATGCGAATCTCTTGTACGCGGCACTATAAGTCGTGGGGTGGGCTACAAGTCAGTCCCCGCGAGGAGGCCCGCCGGCCGCGCAGCTCACCGCCCGTGTTGCAGGCCGGACCAGTACAGCCTGCTGGAGCACAACTGCAACCACTTCTCCGACGAGGTGGCGCAGTTCCTGTGCGGCGCGCGCATCCCCAAGCACATCCTGCGGCAGCCCGAGGAGCTGCTGTCGGGCCCGCAGCGCGGCGCCGTGCAGGCGCTGCTGGACGGGCTGGCGCCGCACGACGCGCAGGTACCGCGCCCATAGCACATTACATTCCACTTTCTAAATTGCACATCTCTATTCTACGTTCAGTTTTACAATCTGTGGAATCAACTAGGAAAGCAAGAACATGTATAATATTAAACTTCTTTTTTTTTTCTATATTTTCGTCAGTCAATTTTTGACACAGAGCTCTTTGAAAGTTGAAAGCGTACAACAAAATCGGTTCACCCAGTTGAAAGTTCTGAGGCAACAAATTTGAAAAAAAAAAACATATACAGTCGCATTGAGAACCTCCTCCTTTTTTGAAGTCAGTTAAATAGTAGCCAATTCCCCACCCTGCACAACCGACGCGAAGACGGGGCCCCAATGAAATAAGTTGTCACGAAAGCACGAACACTTCACGTCAGCTGCATTAACTGCCACCATCGACGTACCTAAACCTTAGTGAAGTTCATCCCTGTAACATGATATCAAAAAAACATTATTTTTAAAGCTTGAAATCCTGCCCCAATTCAAAAGACCTCGGAATCGACCGGTTTCGATTGACTGTTTTTTCTGTGAGTACAACGACGTCGAGCTCTGTACCGCTCCCTGGAGTTTCGGGTAATCTGAGTGAGTGCAGTACCTACTGGTTTATTATATTGCTACTTGTGACGTCGCTAATCCAAAGAACTAGCCAATTTGTGAGTGTGAGCATTCTCTAACCCTTCGTGTGTCGTCGCGTTCTTTTTATTGAATTTATGTTGCTTTTCATTTGTTTACGCCTTTTATTCCTCCATTGCATTGTAGCAGCCGTGCGTTTAATATTCTCAATGCGTACCTTGCAGGGCGGCAGCGGCGCGGCTGCGGCGCGGCGCGGCGCCGGCTCCGGCCCGCCGCGGGACGCGCCCTGATCGACCGGATTTAGACCAGAATAATTATGTGCTAGCTACATAATAAAAGTTACCAAAAAATATAAGATTTTTCTTGAAATGTTTCAGTTTTGTTTACCTATGATTTCTGTTTCTTTCATCCTATGACAAACTCAATACAGCATACATACAAAATACATCTACACTTTAGTATGATAAAGAGGTAAAGTTTGTTGTAAATCCGTTACGGATTTTCTCTGAAATTACTGATCCGATTTTAAAAAGTCGTTTACTAATTCAACGCAATACTTTCCTGAGTGGCAGAGGGTTGCTTGATCCTAAGAAGACGTAGATGTCCTGGTGTGACTCGCGGCCCTGGACGCGCACAGCTAGCAACCGTCACTGGCTTTCGCGAGGGAGGAAAAACAATCTGGAAGGCCGTATTTTTGTAGTGGGAGGCCTCTTCTGCAAAACCGCCTGGGGAAGTAGCACCACACCTTGGCCAGATATTCATCCGCCAAGTAGTAGTGTGCAAACATTCCTGTGTTCCGGTTTGAAGGGCATTGTTTCCAGCGGAATTACTGGATATATGAGACTTTCGAGTCGATGTCTCAGAGTGACGAGCGCAGTGCAGTGCCGCGCAGGATTATCCAATGCAAAGGTTTGGGTGGCACTGTAACTGTTATGGGCAGGCGTAGCGCTTACTTTCGAACGACTTTCTTCCGTCGTCACTCAGCCAAATAAAAAAAAAAACAATATATTACCTACCTACTGCATTAAATAATAAAACATGAGTAAAGCAATATACCTACAGGCTTTTATACCTTAAGTAATTAAAAAAAACTCATTTCAAACTTCATTCAAATCTCTAATGCTCGATCTATGTATGAGGGGGATTTCAGGTAAAATAATACTTTAAAAAAACTAAAAAACACGCTTTATATAGAAATCCAAACTAAAGAATAGAAAATAAATTTTAATAATTTTAAATTAAGAATAGTGTAAAAAAATCAAATAAATATTAATGAATAATAGTGTAAATAAGAGAAAAAAAATATTACAAAAGAAGCGTGGGGTGCATGGGTCAATAGTTATAAATATTTAATTGACAGATATGAGAAAAAGGATTATCATTTCGATAATATCTTAAAAAGCACTACGCGACCAAAACAAAAGACAACCTGCTAGTATGAAGGTTCATACAAACCGTTTGTCTATTACATTTGGGCGTGTAGTGTAGTGTCCTATACCGATTGCGGGTAGAGATGCGGGGAAACGGATTGCGCGGGGTGGGGAGTGGCCAGTCTGATTGTACGAGTCCTTACTACATACCTACTGTATTGGATTTTTTCTTACTATATGTGTCCATTATATTATAGTAAAGCTGTGCGTGTGTGTGTGTGTGTGTATAGATGGTGCGCGTTGTTGCAGACGGTGTACGCTAACGGCAACGTGCGGCGCGACCGGCAGGACAGCCCGGATTACGACGCGCTCAACAACCAGATCGAGGAGGCCAGGTATCGCTCGCGTCGCGTGGGTCCGAGTCCGACGCTCGAACAAAAACTTATAGGAATTACATTTTAATTTCTTACGGCTCCTATGTGTTGTGTGTTGTTGTGTTGTTCGGCGAACTTCAATACGTCATCGGATATTATTTTCACTGTAAAGTACATTGTGTAAATGTGCTGGGATTAGTGACACAATACGACAGCGGCATCAAAAAAGTCGCTAGATAACATCACTCCGTAGCCGAATCTGTGTTATTTAACCAGTCAACCGACCATAGCTTCGATGGTAACGTACTGCGGTAATACCCCTGGGGGGCAGTCTGCCGACGCCCAGCGTGTTACTTTTGTTTAGGGAAACGTTCGACTTTCCATCAGTGATTGGGCCGTGGGAGCACTTCAAATAAAATAAAAAAACGTATACACACGATCGCTCGTTTCGTATAGGAATCCAACGTTCAACCCCCGCTCCCCGTCCTACCCCGACTCCCCGTCCTAACCCTGGCTCCCCCGCAGACGGCGCTCCCCCCTGCGCCGCACGCTGGCGGCGGCGCTGCAGCTGTTCCGTGCGCTGCGGCGGCGCTGCCCCCCGCGCCCCGCCTCCTACTCCTACCACAAGCCCTTCTGAGCCCTGCACTCGAGGCGTGGCCGCGCCCGCCCGTCTCCGCAGCCGCGGACCAACCGCCCCAAAGCGCACACTTCGCTGCGCTTTTAAACGAGGATCCGATTTGAGCCCCGACGACTTTGTTTCTATTTCTTTGACTGAATAAACGTTACAAAAAATCTTGTAGTTTAAATTTTGTTTGTAGTGCTCGACTCTTTTTTTTTACTGAATAGCGCAACGATGATGTCCATTTCATGGTGAGCGCCACGCCTGCCCATAACAGTCACGGTGTCAGTCAACTTTACATTAAAAAATCTTACGCGGCACTGCAAAGCGCTCATCACCATGACATGATAACGTCAAATTAATGGACAACTATTTCGCAGCCATAGGATACTTCTACGTAGTCGGCTAGGGATAGTATCGATTTTCAAATAATGCACCACAAATGCTCCATAATGTATGTGTCATGTTTGAGTAGGCAGTAATTCCAGTCCCCCATTGACCGCCCCGCTTGCAGGATCCAGTCCCGCTCGCTGGACGCGCAGCGCAGCACGCTGGCCGACAAGCTGAAGCGCAAGGAGCGCAAGAAGGAGAAGAAGCGCAAGAAACAGCTCGAGCGCGGCGACGCCGACGCCGACCTCGGTCCGTACCACTGCCACACACTGGGACTCTGTGTATTGTTTGAAGAACCGATATATCTGCCTTTATCCTCCTCGACATACATTTCATAACTAAGCAGCACAATTTTCTTGAATTCAGCGCCATCTATTAGAACTCCCTGAATGTTTCTGTGTCTTCCAACGACGCTATTTTCGACTGAAGAGTTTATTCATGAAACCGTTCGCTGAACGAGAATACTCGTTGAAATGTTGGTTGTTGAAACGATACAGAGATGTCGCTATTGGCTATTATAATTTTTTTGCAGAGCTATTGTTAAACTAGATGCTCGTTGTGTGATTGACCGCGTCTATTTATTGTGTTCGTTATTCGGTTGAATGAGCCGCATATAGGTCGCCTCTCGAGGGTGGCTCTCGAGCGACCCACGCACTCAACACGATGGAAAATTACAGGAACACTAGGAAACTGCCCAGAGGGCAAAAATTACTCATTAAGTACTAGTATTATTTGCAAGAATTAGGCCACTGAGTCCCGTAACGGCTGAACGAATTTTGATGAAATGTGTTATTACCCTCTCGACACTCCCTCCCCTCCCTCCTTTACCCCTCCTTTACACTCGAAAGCTGAGAAAAAACATTGTAAAAGCGTGATGACCGCCGATGGATACAATCTCTTAGCCTGATTTCGACCCCAATTATTACTCCAAGAGGCACGCCGCACCGCGCGCTGGAGCGGTATTCTGAAACATACTTCGTCCACCTTAAGCGTTCCTTCCTGCCGCAGAGATGCGATTCTCCGAAGTCCTTAACCCGGTTTCGCGCCCTCATCGATGGAAGTTAACAAAATAATCCGGCACGATGTTTACGCGATGCAATCGCCGTCTTCTCTCGCGCAATTATAAATATCTCGGTGCTGGCGCGCTGCCAGCGCCCGCGCCGCCATTCTACAGCCGCCGGCCGCCGGCAGCACGCGCCCTCGCACGCACCCTCCACACCCTGTGACCAGGTGCGTATGGAGCCCGCCCCGGCCTGGAGGCTCAGCTGGAGGCTGACCCACTGGAGTGTCCCACTTTGTGTAAAAATAGTGTTCTATTTCGGTCCCAAGCGCGCGTGCATTGCTAAACCACGCGCCGAACTGTGCTCCCGTGTTTGCTATTCCGAATATTTTAATTGTATGTTTAACCGTAGCTCGTTTGACAAAAAACTGTGCGAAGAGTTCCTTTCCCGTTCGCGGCGTTCTCGGCAGGTTCAGTTTTGAGGTTAGCGGACCGCGCGAGGCGCTATTTAAAGTGGTAGAAGGCGCCCCGCGCGATCGGTCTCGATTGGAGTGTACTCGGGTGACTTATTAGCAATGCGGCTGTGATATTAACGCGCCGTTCGAACGTGTTATCCGCACTCACAGATAATACTACACATTATTAGTGTCACTGTCGATTGATCGAACGATACCGCAGTCCGATCGAGTGCAAGGCGCTTTACTTTGGAATTGGCCTAGCAAGTACCGTACTCGGTACGGTGAGGGATCGCGACATTGACCGTATCACCAGTGAGCAAGGTCCATTTCCCGCAGACATGGCGGAAGCAGTAGAGACACCCATGGCGCCGGCGGAGCTCCCGCTGGCGGGCCCCAGCTCAGCGGCGCTGGCGGAGGAGGCGGATGATCGCCGCCGCGAGGAGCAACTCAAGAGGAGTCGCGACCCGCCCATCGTCTTCAAGGATATCGACGTGAGTATCCTGCCACGCACTGCATATCTTTGCACGGCTTGCCTGGCACTGCACTTCTGCTGGATGGAGTTTCCGCGCTTGTCGCCCCTATCGAGACAGTGCAGTATCGGGTACTATTTGTTCTTACAGAAATGTTTCACTATTCTATGCCACGAATTCTGTGAATCCCCCTGTGAAGTCCTCGGAACGCGTTAATGGGCGAAATCTTTTGGCAGAAGACCGTTGCCCGATCTCGAGTGAGCAAACGCCCGGCTGACGTTACAAATCATTTTAATTTATTACGCTTTCATAAAAACTAACATTGATTTTATTTAATCCCAGCGAAACTCGATAGGAATGGCGAAACGTTGTGTATTACACGTACCATGTATTAGTTTTCCAATAAAATATGCGCACGTGGGCGATATTGCAGCGGCGGCGGACGGTCACAGTGACCCCAGCCACATAAATATTCGATTCAATAACAATACACGCTGAAAACTTATAACATTATTTGATCACTGTCACTATTACTATCGGCCTGTAACGTCCCACGGCTGGGCAAAGGCGTCGTTGTTGTTAATTAATTAGAAACCGAATTGTACTCTAATACCTATTGCATCGCTCGATCCATTCACACAGAAACACGGCAGGCTACTATAGAATATCATAAATCGCTACATATGGCAATGCACGACGAATTAGCGCATTGCTAGCGAAGGTCGTCCTTGATTCATTGGAGGGAATAAATATACAGAACGTCGCACCGCCGCCGCCCGCTGCAAGAGTTGTAAACACCATAAATAGTTACCTACTCACAATATTATTATATGTAAATTTTCTCCAGAACGTTCCACGCGGCGCGAACTCTGGTGATATTGGAAGTGGCAGTGTATAGTGACGCCGTCACGCGTGCTTGTGTACATGTGGGTTGGCTGCTGTAAGCGTGCCAGCCAGCTTGTAAGCTTACATGGTCATATCTGACTTCTTTATGCTTAGGGGTATCGTTCATTTTATTTAAATGGATTACTGTAATTTGTTAAACTGGTCCTTTTTCGCAGTAGCTGCTAGAATCAACGAAGAAATATCTTTGAAATCGCTGACAAAGTTCATAATTCTTAAATTATAACCTACTGGTTGACGCTTTGTTTGGACGTATTGCAGGAAAATCAAACAAACGAAATTTGAACTGAACTACTTAGTAAATTAATTTTTATAATCGAATCAGTACTTTCGGAGATTATCTCCTACAAACTCGGAAACACAGCAACAAACTACCTCTAGAATATTAGTGTAGACTAGGGAAGTAGGGATTTTAAATGTTTGTATGGAATGTAGACAGGACAGACGCAATAGTACTAAATATATCGATGGTAGTAACGGTAGTCAGCAGTAAGCTTCTTGTCACGTTTGGTGATATCACAGTCGGACCGCGCTGGAAGCCCCTGGCGAGTGGGCGGCGGCGTCCGGAGGATGACTCCTTCACTTATTTACAAACACGTCGCACCAACTAAATGCGAATTGGTCAAAGTTTATAGAAATGAAAACGTTAAAATCTTATGTTATTTGTTTGCTGCGCTTATGACATTGGTCCTAACTTATTGAACACTGGTATTTTTTGAACCGTTTAGTGAATAATAGGTACAAAGGTGAATGAAGTTCGGCTTAAGGGAAACTCGATTTATGTCATCGAGGGAAAATAAAAAAAAATTTAGAAGTACCTACACTAAAGGAAATAATCCTTCATTAAAAAAATAAAATTGATTTTTCTCACAATGAAAATTACTTACTTATATTAAGATTGTAAGTTCTGAATGTCGACATTGGAAGTGCGATCGAGCCTGAATATTCTGTTACACACATCTCAGTTCCTAAAATGTAATAATGTGGAAGTTCAAATACAATGTTTGCCCTCATCGTTTCCAGGGTACGGTGGAGTTCGATGAGCTGTCCAAGGCGCTGGAGGGCGTGCAGTTCACTCCGGAGGAGCAGCAGAGCGTGGAGGAACTGCAGCAGTACATCCACGGCGAGGGCAGCTGGGTGCTCGGAGACGAGTTTCTCGCCTTCATCGGTAAGGAACCGTGCAATTGTGTCACTGGAACCTGAGCACTCACACATAAAAAAATACGTTTGTGCACGCGCCAAATGCGCGTGTATGCAAAGAAATTTTTAAAATTTTGCATGCTATTAATTAGCGAAACGTGTTAGAACCTACTCATTGTTACAACTTATTATGTACTCATATTTGAAGCAAATAATTGATTCTATTCTATTCTATTCAAACATAAAACAGAAGACACCCCGCTAGCGTGAAGTTTCACACTGACCCGTTTGTCTATTATATTCTGGCGTGTAATATCGACACCCTCCCGAGTGTGGGTGCGGGGCAGCGGATCGCGTGGAATGGAGTGTCCATCCTGCGCGTAGGACTACACAGTATATGTATTGTGACGCCGTCGCCGTTGGCTTGCAGGGCGGCTGCTGAGCGACTCTGCGCTGAAGAGCGTGGTCCGGGAGCGCACGCTGCGCTGCCTGGCGGCGGCGGCGCTGCGGGACGACGTGTCGCTGGTGCTGCACCAGGACCGCCGCCACCACGCGCTGCTCAACTACGCGCACGGCATCGACAGGCATCCGCTCGACGAGCAGAAGGCGCTCGCGCTCTTCGTGAGTGCTGTCTCCACGTTGCTCCGAGCAGTCGCCCACTCAAGATTGAGACTGACGAATGATACCCCGTTTGTCAAAATCCATCAAACCGTTTAGGTCGTTGTGTTGTTATGTTGTTTAGGCTGGTTTATCTAGGACGCGCCCAAAGATCTTTCATACTTGCGAGACATACGTCTGAAAAACAACTCTCTTTTTGGGGGGTCGAGTGAGAATTGCATTACAATCACTCCTGAACATAAACGATCTAACAGAAGTACCACGCACGCTCACGCTCTCTGCCTCTCACGCTAATACGATCGACTGTTCGTTTACCGGTAGCAAACTTGCGATCTCCGACCGTTTTAAACGGTCTCTGTTTTACGCATTCCCCACTGTAATGTATCTTCCTTGTTCCCCGCGACACCCCCAAGACTGACAAAATTGTTTGTTTACAGAGATACGTGCCGAGTCCATAGAGTATTTTATAGTCCTTGCTTCTAAACGATAAACGCTGGATCACCCTCTTTGTATAATTTAAAAGCATCACCATCCAATGAAAAGTCCCCACGTCACCTGACCGACGCGCTCGCCTTCCGTTCCAGATGTGCAACCTGTTCGAGAACATCTCCTCGTCAGAGTGGCTCCTGTACATCAGCGAGTGGGAGCTCAACGGGCAGCCGTTGTCTAACATCCGCGTCACCACTAAGGTACGCCGCGCCAAAATATCAAGTAATCCTGCTACACACATGAATATGAGTGATCGCATCGCCTGGGCTGGCCACTTGACAGGAGTTTTATCGTTAATGCCTCCAGTCATGTTGTCATCTCAATGATTTGCTCTGTGCGGCATAGATTAACCGCGAGTATCAAAGACCGTGCGTTCGAATTGATCTTCGAACCTTCGATTAGATAATTATGTTTTACGATTAAGGGCGGCTTACACCAACATATTAAATTTAAAATTCACCTAATACTAACTCCGCTTAAGCTTGAAAATGTCTTAGTCTTGCACGACATCCGTTTAGTGTCAATATCTATAACAAACATCAAACTTGACTGATATCTTTGAATTAAGCTGGTTTTAGTACTGAATCTCGAATGAACAAAATTTAAACATATGGAATGTTAGTGCAAGCTGCCCTCCATATTTCAGAGAACTAGTCGTTTCTCCACGGTCCCAGCTCACATTACAAAACTTAAAAAAGTGCTTATCGTGTACACGATAAGAATTAGGTCCTTTCGAGCGCTTTAATAGTGTGCGTGTGTCCGGCTCGTGTGTGACGCGTGAATGTTGCAGGTGTGCGTGCACGCGCTGCTGAGTGAGGACGCGACGCTGCGCGACACGGGCACGGCGCTCATGTACAACATTGCCACCAAGGAGGTAAAGACCGTGGTCTGTATCCGCTTCCGTCTATACTCTCTAGTGGGCTCTATACTGCTTATCAAAAGCGGCGTCTGCGGCTGCTCTTGGCAAGCCGTGCGAAATCAAACAGCCACCACCACACAGGCGCGATATTATCGATCGTTATTCCGGTAATGGGTCCCGCTTATATCTCGTCGATCACGTGCGTCCTATTACAATATGTAAAAACATATCGTAATAGCGACTGGGGTATTTTGGACCGAGAATAATGCGTTTGTGAGAGGTTGGCTTTACGAACGGCAGCCGCTAGATGGCGGTATTTGCTTCTTTGTTTGGCTTCGCACGGTTTGTGCATTTTACCAATCTGTCACATTATCACAGACCTTATGCAACTACATGCAGAATTTTAGAGTTCAGTGAAAAACAGACTAAATTTCATGATACCAACTGGAAATGACGCCTTATAACTGTTACCCTAGTTCAAATATTCGATAACCCTTTTTATGCGGTTACGGGAAGGTAAAATTATGTTACGAAGGCGTTCTTGGTAGGTACAGATTCGGTTTTCTATGAGTCACACTGCTATGAAACCAGATTAATTTGGAAAGTGAACAGGCTTCTATAGAACAACCATGTCGAAGGCTTAAAAAAGTGAATCACTCTTTACCTACAGTATTGCAATGAATTCTTTGACCTCTTTAAATTTATATTCTTATTGAAATTCTGGTGATTGTAAATGCTCAGAAACCCGACTCTTTATTTACTTCAGCTTTCAATTACTCGTGTACCCAATTATTGCATTGAAAGTAAATGCTATCCATCGCCGCACCTGTTCGGCTTGTATCATTCCTCAGACACTTTAGCACCATTCTTACGCGCTTTATAAAACACATTATTACGAGCATGGGAGGCGCTTACCGTCAGCCGGACAACCTGCACCTTTCGCTAGAAGGAAACATGTCGCAATGAAAGAAGATAATTTTGTTAGTTGTTTTTTGTAAAACAAAACACGAGGCATGACACGTATTGAGTGATTTCCTTCGTTATCTCTCAGAATTACGAGTTGTTATTGAAAACAGCGAACCTTCAAGTCAATAGCAATAGGACATATAATAATAGTTTATTTTAGTCAGAGATAACTACGTTTACTATGATAATACATTAAATTGAACACATGGAATAGTAAACATGGCTCTCATTGTGTTATTTTTACAGATCCATCTTGAAGTTTTAAATACGAATGTCTACAAGTGTCGCGCGGTTTAGAGGGCCATGTTTGTCGGATGCCATAGTATTATTTTATGATTGAACTATATAAACATGTTCTGTTAGTTTTGTAAAGCCATTGTCAGTCAGTGCCAAACAGGCCGCCAGGTGTCGTCCGTGACTAGATCTAGTGTATTTATAAAATTTTATACCCTATACACACTGACGAATCGCATAGCTACATACTGATAAACGTCGCTATATCGCTGACTGATAGATCTTGTATGAATTAATACGTCACCGTGATGAGCATGCCCTGGAAATTTTGGCGAGTAACCGAAAATGTGACGCTGATTTTGTATTTCTTACATAAACTTGTGTTTCGTCGTGCGTTAATGTGGAATATTCACCATTAAGTGTTCGAGCTCCTGATACAGACCCATGAAACGTAATTTCCAAACTTTAAAACTCCCAGTGAGTGTCAGTAAAGCATCCACCACTTGGCTGCGACTGGACTAGACTAATGACTTGGCCAGGACTCGACATTTTAACAAAGTATTATAATACCTAACACTAAATGCATCATTTTTTTACACAAAATCCAATTATCAAATATGCAAATTAAAAAAAAAAACTGAAATGCATGCACTGCCAAAAGACTTACCCCTTATTCAGAAAAAGTTATATGACGCTTAATAAAACTGCAGTACTAAATGACGTCCATTAACCTTTATCAAACTGCGCTAGAAGAAGGCTTATTATGTATAAGGGGGTTGGTATATAGTTTGCTCGTAAAACTTGTGGCGGTGCCGCGAGTAGATACAGCAGTATGTGCGATGAGATAGCGTTGCTATGCGCCCGCATAGCAACGTGGATGCGCGCGGTGCGCCGACTCAGCTTTCGCCCGTCGAGTGTTGTTCGTCATATTATATAGCTCTTGTTGAAACAGCATTAGCGGCTTCCTGCGCCTAGACCACGTTTGTCAATTAACATCGCATGTTTTTCCAATCTTATCTATTCCCGTACAATTCTGTGAATGAATGAATTGTTTTATGCGTATTGACTTGGAGCTTGCCACGCATTATTATACGTATGACGTGCTTGTGCTAAGGGGATGCTTATTTTGCTTTGTATTATTTATACGATATTTTTCCAAATTACCTACCATATTTGTATTTCACAACATTCGATTCGGTTTTTATTTATGTAGTATTTCCAAATTTATTCTTATTGTTTGTACGCTTTAGAATTTTATTTAAAACTAGTTATTATTAGATAAAAAATCTATCCTATGCAAAGGTACTAACGCTTAAGTGTCCGCTCAACTTTAAGAGGAAGCAAACTTTGAAGACAAGCAGATGAAACGTCTGTTGAATTCTCTCGTGTAGGTACCTATTTATTGTCAATGCTCAGTGCACGAGCACCAAATAACGTGAGCAGTCAATTAAAGCGCACGACCGGGGAGAGGAACCCTCTAGTGTAGGTGTAGGGAGTGTTGTGAGATGCAGGTGTGTGTGTGTGTGCCGCAGCGCTGTGTGTGTTGCAGCGGTTCCAGGTGGGCAAGGCGCTGCGTGACCTGCTGCCCAAGCAAGCCAAGTCCAAGGTACCGGCCCTTTGCTGGCACGTGCTAACTTTCTCTCTCATTTGCCTACGCGTAACATTCTCTATCCATTTTCCTCAACATTGCTTCGACGTCCATAGTGCAACGGCGTATCCCATCTCTACATAATGCGGTGTCGCCGATTATTTACACTTGCGTTTAAAAAAACAAAAAAAACTAAATGCACAGATTTTTTCTTATATTCAAATGTGCCTTACACTATCTTAAAGTTTATTTTCCTCAATGAATCTCCATACTAATCAAAAGATTTAACCTTGCACGCTTATCATTGTGTGACATCTTTGTATGTATAAATATAATCTAAGACGTTTCAGCAAACATCTGAACTGTTTCAAGATCACTGATTTAAATTGCCATTATATTGTTACCGTATGCATGTGCAAAATGTAGGTATAACATCCAAGCATTTGGCCTTTTAACTTTTTAAAATATTATAGACAGTTCAAATAAGACTTAAAATATTCCTAAACATAGGTAATAATAAAGTCTTCCACATCTTAGTTAAGTCACATACTTACCTAAGTACAATATTACGTTAGAAAATTACGTTAAATAAAAACGATGGTGCTCCATGAGTACGTATACACAGAATGATAACATAGCATGGAGTGCAGGCGACCAGCTAGTAGACTAGGTAGCGATTATAATAGTAATTGCTTTTTTACGATATTTTCACACGAAATCCCATCAGCGAGGGACGCGCGCCGCTGTTTATACAAGCATTTCATTGCGTGGAATTTTTACAGTAACTGTGCCAATATGACGTATGTTGAATTGTTTTAAAAATGAAATGTAGGACGTAATTTTGTAGATGTGCTGCTTCTGGAATTCCAAGGATTTCTTATCAATTGACAAACATATGAAATTTTATAGAGATAGATAGAGATATGTGTAGATAGATTCAAATCTCTTCCACCGTTGCTCGAGGCACCGAACAAGGTTGAGTTGATTTCCTTATTAGTGTCATCTAATGTTCATTGCAGTTTGATCTGTAAACGGTTTTCTGCAAAATACGGATCTATATAGAGAAAACTCATATTTGGGGTGAAATAGCACATTCTAGGATCACTTATTGCGGGTTTCCCATGGAGCGTCGCTATCTAGATAAATTGCTTTATGGCACTACTTCGCTACGCGGATTGTTTGCTTGCGATTAACGTAACATTACTCGTTTTATGACGCTGTTTATAGCTTCCTCTTACTGATTTGAAGAATATTTTAAAAGTCTAATATTTATTTAAATAATGCCAGTCGAAATAACTCATTTTAGCTGGATGCCTTAGAAACACATGTTTGTTATGTTGGCTTGAATAAATGAATGATGAATTGTATTATTAGATCCGACACTAAGTTGCAAAAGTGACTGAGGTATTATACGAGCATATTCGCTTTACGCTCAACAGCGTATGCGTATAATCATGCGAAAAAATCTTCCCTTCACTATAAATTTTCATAGTTTTCTCCATTCCAAATATCGACAAGGAGGTTGACCAAACAATCTTTGTAAGCCAGGACTCACACGGGCGGCGCGGGCAGCGTTCACTCGCTGCACACCATACTATACAAACAACAGTTTTCGGACTAGAACGCCACCCCTGCCGGCCGGGCCGTCCCCGCGTCGTCGTTGTCGTTACTGTGTGCCGGCAGGTGTTCGACGAGGTGTGCGTGGAGCTGGCGATGGCGCTGCTGCAGCTGCTGCAGCTAGCGCCGGCCGAGGAGCACCTGTACCGCGCGCTGCGGGCGCTGGCGCGGCTCGCGCAGCACTCGGCGGACGTGCCACAGCTCATCGCCATCGTCGGGCCCGACCCCGCTGCATACAGGTGCGTATAGACTAGGTTATACTCTCCCATGATGACTACATGACGGCACACCTGCATCATGTACCTATTTTAACTTATTGTGTCAAGTCTCCAGGGCCTCAAATCTGTTACCTGTAGAACTGCGAACCGCGAAACTTTATTGTATCACGACTCCAAATAGTTTGGAACCTCTGGCATGTAAGCCACTTTAAACGTACGGCTGACTCGACCGAGGGAACGACTTTAAATCTAGTTAATTTTCAAGCGGAACCATCTTGCTACCCGTATTTCCTGAATTGCCGAAGACGGCGTATATATACTAGTCCCGCGTTGGCGTCGTGTGATGATGTTTAACCACGCAAGTCGGGTTGGTCAGACGTCGTGTGTCGAGCTGGTGACCCACTCGGCTGTCACGTCACGTTCAACTCCATGTTCCGTTCCAGGGGCACGAGCTCGCGGGTGGACGAGCAGATAGACGCGATCATGAAGAAGGTGAAGTAATCCGCGCCGGCGAGACGACGGGCATTTGTTGTTACATTTAGCTATCGGGTTTTGGTTTTACTGTATAATTTGGTTATGTAAACCCTCAAGAGTTATTTTAAACTTATTAAAATTTTACCAAGAGATATAATTATATTTTATGTTGATTGTAAATGATGTACAATTAAGGTATTTAATTATTACTATTATGTATTTAATACTATTTTTTACAGATTCATCTAGCTTGTTATATTTTCATCTAAAAATTACATCACCCAATTCATGTATTTAACTTAACTATTTGTAAATGCATAATAATGATGGTGAACGTGGATTATCCAATGATAGCCGCTCTTTTAGATGTTTAATTACAGTCAGGTTTTCAACCTGACGATCTTGCTTCCTAGTATAGCCGCTTGTAGTCGCCGCGTTTTGCTACAACATGCCAATTAGAACACTGCAATGTGTAACCCGATAGGTTTAACTTTCCGGACAGGATTTCTACATCATAATGAGTCATTAATCTTACGTTTTAAATCGTAATAATTAATGGTTGTAAATAAAAGATAGTCGTTATGATAACTAATATTATAAGGTCGTGAATTTTAGTGTAAGTACCTGAGCTTAAGTCTACGTTATTAATATATTATTTATTTGATAAACTATATGTATCGCTAGCACTAACACGATGTGAAACGGTGCATTTACACAGTATCTTGATATTATAATATATTCAAAAATTTTAGAGGTGGAATATATGGTGAAACAATAAATCAATTGTGTTTTTCCACATTGTATTATTTTACCTTAGAAATTAAGTAGGCACCTACAAAATTGTTTGTTCTATATATAAGTAAAGCCAAGCAACGCCTGGAGCAGTTTAGTATATATTCTTTATTCAACATCTCACCTGATGTTAAATGAGACAGTCAGCAAATAGAGGGAACGCCTCAATGTACATCGTCGTCTTGAGTTGGAAAGGGGATGGTGGGTTCAACTCATGCAGATCAAGGGCACACTCCCCTAAAAGTAGCCCGTCAAAAAGGCAATTCGTATGTAATCCAAGTTTATATATTGGAAAGTAGCAGTGCCTCGTTGTCGATTAGTTTCTTAGGTTACTGTTTTATTGAGTTCAATGCCTCAAGTTGGTATTAGGTCGAGCAACCCATAAATGGTAACAGAATTCGATGCTGGCTCTTACCTGATTATTGATTAGCAGCTGTGCAGGTAGAAAAACTGCCTAACCTTGTACAGTAGGTATACCAAGCTTTCTTGCGGTAGCTTTAAAACTTTATCGCAATGAAAATAATTATCGTAGGTACTTGGAAGTGTTAAAATAGGTCGAAATATACCTAACATTCTACAATTTACCTTTTGGGTACCTGTAAAATATTTATTTGGGACCACAAAGAAAGAAAAATATAGGAACATTAACATGAGTTGAGATATCGTTTATGTTACTGCATTGAGGCAATCTAGTGATGTGATGTGAATTCCACAAACAATATCGCCGACGCAGGCGCAGGACGAGACGCGCGCGAAGTCGATCTCTTCCTTAAAATGTTACAAAAAAAAATTATAAGTGAAGTACTAATGATTAGAACAGTGTTAATAAAGTTCTATTTCTGCTAGGTGTGAGTCCGTCACTTAACTTTCTTAGAGTGCTCCATTAAAAACCTATCACAGAGATAACGTCAGAACTGGCTATGTGTTTCAAGTTAAATGAGTTCATGTACTTTAGTCGTTGCGACGTATGCGTCTAGTGTATTGTGTTTTAAAGTTTTCCTGCAGCGGCAGCGGGCGAACCTTGTTCTATAGTAGTGAGTGCTAGGTATGAAATCGGAATCGCCCGGTGCACCGCTCGCTCCGCCGAGGTCCTGCGTGTGCCAAACTGCCACACAACATGTGCTCGTGTTTACTCCTGCCATTGTTTGCTCCCATATCGGAACGGTTTCACCGACGTAAAGATAATGAGTTGAATTACAACCCGCGACGACGTATCTCAGTGCAGAAGCAAGCCGGGGCCGCACCGCTCGTGACCATACACTTTGCAGACCGAGAGCGACCGATATATTCGGTGACAAACAATGACGACAGCGGAAGAGGCGGAAGGGATACCCTTCTCGAAGGGCGAGGCCACGGGAGGTTGGATGCGGCTGGTGCGGCGGCGGCTGCCCGTGCTGGCGTGGGGCGCGGCGTACGACCGCACGGCGGCGGTGGCGGACCTGGTGGCCGGCGTCACGCTCGGCCTCACGCTGGTGCCGCAGAGCATCGCCTACGCCTCGCTGGCCAACCTGCCCGTGCAGTACGGACTCTACTCCGCTTACATCGGTCAGTACACACACGCTTCACACCTTCAATCTGCTCCTGAAATGTTTATTATCATCACAATCCATATCCGCCTTGTTGAGCAAAGAGTCTCACCTCACAGCTGCATTGGGGTTCGATTCCCCAATAAAATACAATGCGAGTAAGAGTGCTGATTATTGACTGAAAACAATCGGACAACCAAGAGGACGATAGTCCGCTCGACTGGAACAAAGATTGCAGATAAACTGATAGTGGATCCTTATGTAGCGCTGTTTCCGGTGCACTATACGTGATGTGGTGCTTATGACGCAGGCACGATGCTGTACGTGGCGCTGGGCACCGTGAAGGAAGTGTCGATCGGGCCGACGTCGCTGATGGCGCTGCTGACGTTGCAGCTGTGCCGCGGCCTGCCCATCGAATGCGTGTTGCTGCTCACCTTCCTCTCCGGCTGCGCAGTGCTCGCCATGGGCCTGCTGAGGCTCGGTAAGTGCCTTATTTACATAATACTACAAGCTGCCACTTATACTCGCCGAAACAGGCAGGACGCATGAATGAAGATATAAGAGCTCACTTTCGTAAGAAGGATTAGGCTATAATCCACGCCGAGTGCACGGGGGCAGCGTGTCCGTGTGGCATTATACCATTTAATATACCATTACGTCCCAGGTTTTCTGGTGGAGCTGATCTCCCCGGCGGTGACGAGCGGGTTCACGTCGGCGACGGCGGTGATCATCGTAGTGTCGCAGCTGAAGGGGCTGCTGGGGCTGAGCTTCACGGCGGAGTCGGCGGCCGACAACCTGCGCCTCATCGTGCTGCACTGGCCGCGCGTGCGCCTCCCCGACTGCCTGCTCGGCGCCGCTTGCTGCACGCTGCTGCTGCTGCTCCGGGTAAGTAACTGTTCTCTCTCTCGTCTTGTCCCTACTTCTAATTTCTTTGAATGAATAATAGGATAGGTCTCATTAGAGCTTTTATAGGCAGACTCGTGATTTGGAATAACATTGTGGATCTCGTATAACCTTGCTGCCTTATTACGAATCTCACGATATGCACGACACGTGAAAGACGTAAATCACGCGATCATTGTAGTGAAACGTCACATTTAAAGCCTGCATACATTTATTTACATCTATTGCAGTAAGATTGCAGTGCTTTTGCTAGTTACGCTAGTATCTATGACCAAAGTGCATTCTGCGACAGGTGTGGCGATCGGGTTCCGTTATATGATTTCTAGTGCCATTTTGCGGCCGATCGCGTAGTGATTGCACTCGCTTTGCTACTGCAAAGTTTTACGTAATCAGGCCCCAGAACACATGGCTAAAGGCCGCTAGGAGTAGGTACTGTACGTGATATTCAATCGTTCATTCATATTTTTAGCGATTCTACCGCAGAAGTGAAGAGATAAAAACCTTAGCAACAGTACTGTGTAGGTAGGTACCTACTTATTTCAAACGGATCTCTGTAGTCTGTATGAAAGATTTTTTTACAAATCTTTTTTTAATATAATATAACACATAGCTCATGTACTTACCTTCCTATGCCATCACAATTTATTTACTACCTTACACATTTTACATTCACTTGCCGTCAATTTAAATTCATATTCAAACAAACGAATGGAGCCACAAAGATAAAAACTTATAGTTAAACCGCAAATAAATTAAACCGCTTCCACACTGCTGTTATTTTATACGAGTATTGTAAAATATTTTATCTGTAGTTTATTCAAAATAACTAAGATAAGTATAGGTCTTTAAGTAGGTAAGCACTCTAGGTAACCTGATGTGCAGATCCTAGCAATTAGTGGTTATAATTTTTTTTATAACCTTGTGTACCGGAACTGGTACGATCCACCTAGTTGGATCTGTTTATTTTTTACTTTTGAGTCTTGATTTTCACTCTTTGTTTGCTTTTACATATGGACTAGCGATAGACTATAAGCGATTTGTTGCAGAAACTAAAAGATGTCCGAGTGAGTCCAAAGCGCGCTAAGCTGAAAAAGATTCTGTGGCTGATCTCCATCGGCAGGAACGCGCTGGTTGTGCTCAGCGCATCCACCTTCGCATACATCGTGCACGACCCTGACCAGCCCATGTTCAAGCTATCAGGTACAGCACTATACCTACAATGAAGGGAATTGACTACTCTTGGTCCCGATATACAATCTAGAACAATGTAAATCTGTTCGTTATTATCGGTCGATAATATTCGGAAGCGTTTTTGCTGTTTTTGATACACTATTTGTACCTGACCGGTTACCGGTCCATAAGAGGTCCGGTCGGTTTGCTTACCGGTTTATGCCACACGGCCCGCCTTTCCCACCTTTGATAACAGGCTGCTGAGACTCTTCGACCTGCCGCCGGCAAGCCTGGTGAGCGAGGCGCTCGGCATAGTGTGTAGGAGCCATTAGATGCGCGTGAATGTATTATCTCTCTTACAGCGATATTGTCGGAAAAGTGTGACTGGACGCGGGACGCATTATCGGAATGACGTTGTGATATTATCGACCAATAATATTGTGCCTGTCTTTACCTGTGTTTCGCCAGGACGCGTGGAGCCGGGCGTGCCGCGCGTCTCCCTGCCGCCGTTTAGCGCCACCATCGGCAACAGCACGGTGGGGCTCGGTGGCATGGTGACGGCGCTGGGGCCCGGCCTGCTCATGATGCCAGTCGTCATGGTGCTCGCCAACATCGCCATCGCGAAGGCCTTCTGTGAGTGCAGTCACGCCCGCATCAACACTGCCTGCTCTAATCCTCGAATGCGGCACTTTCGCACCTCCAATCCAACATCATCCCGCAATGGTCACACACATTCAAAATCGTCAATATTGACAGCCTTCCTCTAAAAATATGGACTTTCTTCACTTGAGTTACACTTTGTGATCCTTGTTTCCATCCTATGCCTATTCTGTTTAGTTTCGTTTTCTCACTCCAGATAGCTACTTGCTACTCCAGCATAGAGTATGGTAATGTTATAGAATAGAGGTAGAGGTTGTTGTGAGTTTGTAGAAACTGACATTTATTTCACTGGTTAGAAGCTAAATTTTTCATGAATCTATGTTTGTCCCAAAAAAATGCAAAGTTCCTGTACGTAGTAAGCTTGTTGCTTTACATATCTAGCCGCGCGTTTCGAGCGTACGCGCTACAGCGTCAAATCATCACTTACCGGTACGAGCGAGGTAACCGAGACCCGTTCAGTTGAGACCGCCGGTGTCGATTCCGTGTTGCAGCGCCGGGCGGGCGCGTGGACGCCACGCAGGAGATGCTGACGCTGGGGCTGTGCAACATGGCGGGCGCGCTGGTGCACGCCATGCCCACGTGCGGCGCCTTCACGCGCTCCGCCGTGTCGCACTCCAGCGGCGTGCGCACGCCGGCCGCCGGCCTCTACTCCGGTCAGTGAAGGGTCTCCCGGCCACTTTGTCCTCATCTATTAGCCTTTTGTAGCTAGAGCAGCTCTCCATGGTATGGTTGTTGGAAGGATATATTATGGTATTTTGCTTTCAAACTACCGTCTACTCCGCACGGCCGAAACCGGCGAAATTTACCTTTGCCCAAAGACGTCGGATGACAGGTAACGTGGAGGATGCTTAGACTCCGTAGAGTCAAGCAAAACTATAACACAATCTTTAAAATCTTTTGTTAAAGTTAGTCAACCAGATTCATTAAATGGCCTATCCACAGAAGCTACTCAAAAAGAATTGAAGTTAAGATTGAAATCAGCAAACACATTATTACATATTTTCAGGAATAATAACGCTGTTGGCTCTGATCTTCCTGACGCGGTATTTCTATTTCATCCCTAAGGCGTGCCTGTCGTCGGTGCTCATCTGCGCCGTTATATTCATGGTAAGAAATCTCTAGCAGCACCGTTACGAGTACAATAGGATTAAGGTATCATAGACAGGCGCGAAATAGCAGTAGACAAAATAAGTTCGATGGACTCTTCTGTTCATTTACACAGCTATTGCTTGGACAAGCCTCCATTGTAGGTCCAAACTACACGAGTAGGTAGTGTTTAATTCATCAGAGATATCAACCGCATTATGAATCAATTAACAGTGAAAAGGTCAATTGCACCGATAGCCTCCGACCGCACTCTAGACATGCGGGGATATTCCAACGTAGATGATTTAGTGCGTCGCCGAGTGGGCGTTGTCTTGTTATTGTATTCTTATCTCAATATTGTTGTCGCAGAATTAGTTTAGAATTCATGTGTAATTTCCTATTTCTATAATATGACGTATATAATGAAATGTAAAAAGTCTTATTATTGTTGTTTAGCATTTACAACTTAAATACCTTTTGACTGGCATCCTTTTCAAATATCATCGTGATTTATACATTTCGAATAAACGATTCTAGACGGTGATAAATATCTTTTTCTCTTATTTCTCAGATCGACGTGTCCATCGTGCCGCGGCTGTGGCGGCGCTCGCGCACGGAGCTGTGCGTGCTGGCGCTGACGTTCAGCGTGAGCGTGACGTGCACGGTGGAGCTGGCCGTGCTGGCCGGCGTGGCCGCCTCGCTCGCCGCGCTGCTGCGCCGCCTCATGCGCGCCACCGTGCACATGTACACGCTCAAGGTACATAGGACACACCCCGGACCGTCCATACACATACGCCTATTTGACTGCTCTCACACATATAAATGACGTTTGTACACTCGCTCAAATGAAAGTTGATACGGACCGTTTGACTATTACATTTGGGTGTGTAATAGTGCCCACTACATACTAGCATATGTGTTTGTGTTCTGCGAGCTCCACCTGGTTGCAGACGGCGCGCGGGCCGGTGTGCGTGGTGCGGCCGACGCTGTGCCTGTGCTACCTGAACGCGGAGCTGGTGGCGCGGCGCGTGGCGGCGGCGGCGGCGCGGCGCCGCCCCGTGCTGCTGGACTGCGCGCAACTACCGCTCGTCGACTACTCCGCCGCGCAGGTATAACACTAACTACAAACGTTACCTACTTCTAAACCTAATGTTTTATAAGCTAAAGTGACTGTCTGTTTGATCCCTTTTCACGGTTAAACGGCCGAACGAATCTTGATGTTTGGTATGGAGATAGTTTGAACCCTGGGGAAGGACATACGGTACTATTATAAAGTTGAGTGATGTAGACGAACGAAAAGTTCGCTGGATGATAAGCGTTCCATCTGTCAACTGTGCACTGTTCCTCGAATCTTTGTATTGTCGAATCCAGCTCTGCAGGTGCGGCTGGCGCTTGTCACCTTATACTTTTTATCTATTCAACAACTTCTTATAAATTAGCACAATTAATTAACAGACGATGTAGAATTATCGATAAACAACGTAAGGAAAGAGCCTTAAAATGTATAATGAAAGGTCCAAAGGTTGTCTGGAAGAAATCGCTTTCAGCGATAAGACCGCCCATTGTACTACCCTTAATTATTAATATATACCCGTAATTCTTCTGTACTGTGTTTATTTTTGTTTCTGGTGTACAATACAGAGTTTTTCTATTCTATTCTATTCTAATGAAAAGTGCTGAACGTAAATCACAGGCCTCAGCGCGACACAAGATTAAACAAGTTTCAATTATCCTTCCAGGTGCTAGAGTGGTTAGTGAAAAAAGCGAAGAGCTCCAACGAGACGCTGCTGTTCTACCGCGTGCCGGAGTCCATCATCAGTGTCCTGGAACAGGTGGAGGGCATAGACAAGAGAACTTTCCGCGTATCCACCGCCGCCGCCGCGCTCGCCGCCGCGCACGAGGGGCGCGAAGATGAAGCCGCGGCTCTTTTAGAAAAGGAACACGATAAAGGAGACGGAAACGTTTGATGAAATCTTCATGACACATACGGCAGGTTCCTGGAACGTTTGCTAAAGGCTTGGGCAGACGAGGAACAGTCCTCGGGGGTGCTGTATGTCCGTCAAATCGATCGTTTTGCATCGAATAACGTACACGAGAGACTACAGCCCGCGTGCAGCTGCGGGAAATTTTGTCCTCCGCGGACAAAAGTCCCTTGTTTGTGCAGGCCTTTACTTTAATCTATTGCTATCCCTATCATTTGTATAGCGACAGAAGAAATAAATAGCAGCTGGTCTGTACATTAATTGTTAATAGATTAGCATTTACATGGACACTAGGCCCTAGAAAATGATGATGAAACGAAGATGCCATAGAGTCTAGTCTGGGGCATCTTCGTTTTCTTTATATGATTGACTATACGTATATATAAGTATTGATGTCTTCAAAATTTTCTTAAGGATTGAAAGCGATTCCAATAATTTAATGTCAAACTCTTTATAGTTTAGTTTGGTGTACCCAGAATCGACACAATTCAAAAATAGCGGATTTTTAATAGGTTAATTTTTGTAGGTTGTTAAACTATTGTACGTAGGTGTCATTAAGTGGTATTTTGTTGTAGTTAAGTTAATAAAGGCACTAGCCGATTAAAATATAGTATATTTGGTACCTTCGTAGCCTTCGAGAAGGCTATTACAGTTTCTAATTGGGATCTGCAATGTATACTTGTAGGTTATATCACACTAATGCTAAAGTTATTTATAATGTTTTATTTTTTTTATTTGTATGTCTGTCCTCTCATCACGCTGAAACAGCTGGTCGGACTTTGATGAAATTTAGTATACAGATACTTTACGCTCTGGAATATAACATATTGGATACTTTTTATCTAGTAAAAATTGACGGTTTCTGTGGGATATAATAGTAACCGCGGGTGAAGCCGCAGGGCGCTGCTAATAAGTAAATAATAAAGTAAGTTCAGAATTATTGTTAAAGTGTATCTACTTACATCAATAAAAATGTTATTGGTTGCTAGTCGTAACTTTTATTAAGATCATGTTGATAGCGTTCCTATTGAATTCAGTTCAGATGTGCCAGTGAAGCATTTCGGCTGTATCAAGCTGGCTACGTGGCGTGTACTTACTCTGTTTTTAAACAACTGTAGTTACTCTGTTTTTAAATAAACTTACCAACTGAAATACAATAAAACGTAAACAATTGACCCGACCGGTCCCAGCTTAGCCAACGCAAAGCGTAGGTATTGGCCTAGGCACTGACTATTCATGTCTTTGGTGACTATCCTCTGTACCTAGTCTGTCTAAGACAGAAATGGGAATAAAGTAATATATATAGTATAAAATTGTTATCTAGGCACAAAACTAAAGCTACATAAGTAATTATTTCTAAGGTTAATGTAGAGTCCCAGTCACCCAGGTCTTAGATAGTCACTAGTATAGTATTAGTCAAGTTGCAAATTTAACGTCACGATACAATAAAGCAGTGCGGCTTACCTAATAAAACTCAGGAATTTTGAAGAGAACCAACACGAACGAATTCACTCGAGCACGCTTCTTGCATCTTGGGTTTGTATTATTTGCCTAAATTCAAGCACGTTAACATACACATAACGGTAAATATTCTACCAATATTGCACAATAAAAAACGAAAAAACACAATTAGAAAATAATTATACCGAATAATTATTATCACAAAATATTTTTCAGTTTCCCGCCAAAATTTCCCCTTCTGTCGTGTTGGCTTCGCACGATTATTGCATTTCGCCAATGTCAAGTAAACTTCCCCTTTCACGGCTTTCACTCACTCACTCATTCGCCATAGATAATGTGTATAATTTTTCAACCACAGTGTTACCGTTTCTGTATTTTAATTCTACTTTAGTAGCTTTCTATGTTTGCAATATTTTCAAATAACTAGTGATTATTTAATTATTACTGTGAGAGTGTGCAAGAGCTGCGATGAGTTATTTATATATTTCTTACACTGGTAAATCTCATATCCTAGTCACACACATAACACCTCACCTTTGACAGCGCGCTTCCTTCGTTATCATAAAGAATATTAATTATTATTTAATTAATTACCCATCAGTAATAATAATAATAAAAAAATTAAATTTAAGAAGTAAAATAAATAAAGTGAATAATAATAGTCATAGTAATTCGAGTAAATGAAAACTAAAAAGCTACCACCGCTGGTGATGACAGTCAATATATAATTATGTTGATCAACACGTCGAGGTTTGAAAAATATTTAAACTCAAAACGCAATATATTTATTGGTCAAAAATAATGCGCTTTTGCAAGTCAAACACTTAGGTTTCATAATATACATACAGAAAAATAGAGAGTAAAACTAGTTATTACGTATTCAATTAAAATTTGTCTAGTAAACACCTAATAATAACAAGTCATTAGAAATTTCGGCGAATGAAGTGTACGAAATGAGTAGTACCTATGAATATAATGAGACATCTCAAAATAAATGTTGCTCGTTTTAAAATTATAGTCGTATTATATAATATGAAAATAAAATATATGTGCAACAAGTTAAAGCTGTTTTACACAATTATTTTATTTTATAAACTTTGTACGATTCATGCTAGATTTGGTTTATTCATCTAGTAGTTTTTGTATATTGAATTCATAGACCTGTATTGCCTCATATTTAACTTATGTGTTCCATTAGAACGAGTGAAAATAACATATAAGAAGAAAGCTAACTGGAAAACCAAAGGAATAAAGGCATCTAGTAAAAATAAAAGGAAAATCTATTTAATATACTTACGAAACAAGTCCAAAGAAAATTATAATACATATAAAAAATACTGTAAAACATTTAAAAAGGCAATACATGTATCAAAAAAAAACGCTAATATTAAATACATAAATAGAAGTACCAATAAAAATAAGGCAACTTGGGGCATCATTAAAGAACATACATCCCAAATAAATACAATTAAAACGTCAATTGAAACTATAAAAATAGGCAATGAGGAGATATCTGATCCGTGTAAGATAGTCTCGACCATAAATAACTTTATTATAAACCGTAATAATATTATGTCAAATCAAACTCATACACAGTCAAAATCCATTAACACAAATTCCAAAACTATATTCATCAGGCCTGTGTGCTGCCAGGAAATAATAAACATTGTAAAACTGTTAAAAAATAAAAAGACTGCCGGACATGATGGCATATCCATGCAAGTAATGAAGAGCAGCTTAGAGTACATAGTAGAGCCACTGGTTTATATAATAAACTTATCCATCGAAACTGGATGTTTTCCTGATGATTTAAAAAAGGCACTAATAAAACCATTACACAAGAAAGGATCTAAAACCGAAATGGGAAATTATAGACCAATCGCCATTTTACCTAGTTTTTCCAAAATATTTGAAAAGGTATTATTTAACAGAATTACATCATTCTTAGACTTACACAACATGTTCGACAATAATCAATTCGGTTTTCGAAAAGGAAAGAACACAACACTAGCTATATTTAAAATGTTAAGACAGGTATGGGGAGAAATTAATAATAAAAAGACGGGCATTGCTCTATTTCTAGATTTATCTATGGCATTTGATTGCGTCTCACACACCATTTTAATAAGCAAACTAGAAGCGGCTGGTATCAGAGGAACGTCACTATCATTGTTAGAATCATACCTAAAAAATAGAACTCAATCTACAGTCATTGATGTATACAACAGACGTACAAAAGAAATTGAGCATGTAATGTCAGGCTTTGAAAGTACTATTCTTGGAGTGCCACAAGGTAGTATTCTCGGACCTCTGCTTTTCCTTGTGTACATAAATGAATTGCCTAAAATCACTAAACACCTTTGTGTATTATTTGCTGACGATGCCACTATATTCATTCCTCAAGATAATTTAAATTACACTGATTTTGAAGCTGAAGTAAACAAAACACTTCAAATAATCACGAATTGGTTAGGATCAATTAATTTAAAAATGAATATCGACAAAACCAAATTATTACAGTTCTCAAATTATAAAACCACCCCACTAAACCTAAATATTTCAAATGGTGGTAACAAAATAAGCGAGATTTCTGAGACAAACTTCCTAGGAGTTACTTTAGATAACCATTTAAACTGGAAGGCCCATATTAATAAAATAAATAGTCGATTGACAAAATATTGCTACGCTTTATCGGTGTTGAGTAATATCACGTCTAAATCTGTAGCCATTAGTGCTTACTACGGTTATGTCTACCCTCAGCTATGTTACGGGATAATCTTTTGGGGAAATTCTGTACATGTTAATTCAATATTTATAACGCAGAAAAGATGTCTGCGTAACATTTACAACTTAGACAGTACCGATACTCTTCGTAACATTTTCAAAAATAATTTCCTGACTGTAACCTGCATTTATATATTAGAACTATGTAATTTTGTAAAAACCAATGAAGAACTCTACTTTAGTCAACAGTCTAGTCGTGCTGGTACCTTACGTACCAAACACAAATACAATATGTGCATTCCACAGGTAAATAATACTTTATTTTATAAGAGTTCTTTTGTAAGTTCAATAAAAGTATTTAACCACTTGCCTTTAGAGCTTAAAACTTTACAAAGCGACAAATTCAAAAAGAATTTGAAAAAATGGTTGTTAACCCAGGCCTTTTATAGTTTGGATGAATATTTTAACACTAATTAATATGTTATAATAGTTTGTATTTGTTAAGAATTTGAAGAATTTATTGCTGCTTTGGCGTAGCTGTAAATTAATATTGTATAATGTTGCCACATGTTTGGAATGATTGTTGTATGTTCGAAATGGACAGGCTGTTGGAACTTTTTTAAATTTTAAGACCACAATATTGTTTTGTACCTACACAGTTTTTGACAATAAACGTATTCTATTCTATTCTATTCTATTCTATTGTAGTAGGTAATTTTAGAAGATTACTAGTATATAAACAGGTAACACTGCTCACTCACTTTTCAAGTTTTCATCGACCGAGTCGACCGACTGGTTCCGTCAGCCGTGTCTGGTCCCGTAACAAAGAATTTAATTAAAATGTGCGAATTTTGACTTAGAACTCCTAAAGTACTTATTTAAAACGGTGGTCGCGGTGTAAGGACGTCGTGTAGTCGGCGCGTGTGTTAATTCTATTCAGTTTAATTTCGACTATCAAGTGTTTATGTTTCGGGTATCTGACCGTTTGTTTTGCAAACAGATACATAGTTTACCTTCGATTGTGATGGTGTCTGTCTGATCGGAAGTAGCAGCCGGTACACGATGCTGCTCGTGGCGGTGGTGTGGTGCGCGATGTGCGCGGCGGCGGCGGGGAGCTCGGAGATCTCCCACAACATGAACACGCTGAGCCGGCACCTGCAGAGGGACATGGCGGACGTGATGGAGATGGCGACGGTCAACTACTCAGAGCCTCTCATCAATGCGACGTACAAGGCCAGCGTGGAGTTCGACATGCGCGCCATGGGCCCGCTCTACAACTCCACGCACAGCGTCATCGATGTGATCGCCAAGAAGCAAGCATATCCCGAAGGTAACTTGTACCCACCGCCCACAGTCCGAGATCAAACTCTTCTGATCACTCGAAAGAGATAAAAGCTCATAGATCTGTCCAGTGAGGATTTTAAGAGCTTTTAATTTAGGAACAAATAAAAACCTACATTTCACTTTCTCAAGCTTATTAATTCGTGACTACTTTTAATTATAGATATCTATGACCTACCCTCAGATAATTTATGGAAAAGCGAAAATCGATTGTTCTTTGTTGTAAGTGCAGCAAGTTCCTACCAAGCTTTCATGTAAGCACAATGCATTGTGAGCCAATGAAGTCATTTAAGCTTTGTGAGTCATCAATCCTGTATTCATACTGTTATGGTCTGCTTTGAAAGCTCCGTTTCACTAGATTCTGTGACCTTGACTTGGCTGTGGTAATAATGTACCTACCTACCTACCCACCACAGTGCAACTGACAACAATTCCATATTTAATTTTTTTTATTCTAAATATTAATGAAAAAAATTTTTACTTTACATGATATTGTAAACTAGAATATATTCAGCTACTTCTGAGGGGGACTTTACCAGTACCCTTTTTAAATCGACTTCAAATAAGGAGAAGGTTAGCAACCATAATTCAGTTAATTTGAAATAATAAAGTTTTGATTGGACGTCAAAACCAGTTAAGTAGTTTGGTTTTGAAATGAAAATAACTGAATAAAATATGTCATAGAAGTAGCCAAAATAAAATAGCATATTTTGCTTTCCTTTGGCTAAAAAGCCGACCCATCAAACTACTAGATATCTTCTTTATCACACCAGTGTCCCAATTTACACTTCACTTGACAGCATCGGGAGTGGGAATTTTGTACAAGGAAAAACCAACAAACTAACTGCAATTTCAATAAGATAATTAAATCACAATAAAGCACATTTTCCTTTAAACACTGTATTATTTGTTACCAACAAGTTTATTATCCTCTTTCGCTGGAGAGCACAAGACTGACAGGAACATAACATTTCCACACAATAGGCGGCGGAACAATGGCTGCACCATGGTCCAACCGAATGGGCTCGTAAACATTCTCCGCAGAACAATGTGCCAAATCCTTATCTGCCATCACCGAGAATGTGAAATAACAATGAAAATACCTACGTCATTTCAATACTCCGTGATATAAAGTTGCCTAGGTTACAGCATGGTGACAGGTTGAGAATTATAATAGATAGATTATCACTAAACAGTAGCTGTGCACTATGCAATTTTATTTGTGGAGTTTCCTTCAGAAATTTTAAATTTTCCTGTGATTAAACATAGTCTAGAGCGAGTACTCAAGCCGGGTTTATGCAGCTTCCTATTTGAAATAAAAATAGAATTACCGGTAGTGTAATAGTCCCCGAGATTACCCTCCTGGAATGAAATTACAAGATTTAATTTTAGCTTCACTTTACTTAGAAAGAGATACTTAATTAGCTTTTGAGTATCTTCACTTGCAGATATGTAAACTAACGAACTTGTAAGCAGCTTGTCTTCAAAAGGGCAATTTATCTAACGATCGTCTAGATCTAGAGTGTAGAGGGCGGGAGTCCTAATCTATAGCCGCATCGATCTCGACGCTGCGGCGCGCGGCGCGAACCGCACGATACAATCTATCAGGCTGCTGGAACATGATAGATATACTCTTTGTTGAAACAACAAAGAAAACCACAAAGTAGAACAAAAGATATTAACTTTAATAGACACAGCTTTACTTACTATTAGATTTATTTAATGGTTCTTAACAGTTCTGTATGTACAGTACACTGTGTTAAAGGTCTTCTGTTTATAAAAACCCTGAACACTGCAGAGCATGGGTCTCCTTAACTCTCGTGGCTATACCATAATCCACGACGGGGGCCCGGTCCCGGTGGTGGTTCATACACCTTCGAAATAAATCTCGGGTATGTGGCTTTCCTCACAATGATTTCCACCTTCATTTTAATTCTAAAAACCTAAAAGGTTCTTCGACGAATTTGTATAATTATTATGTAGGTACCTTCTAGCTTTTTCTAACAAGTAATACAATGGATATATTCGCTTCCGCAGTTGTTAACTTTTCCTAGCGCCGAACGGAGCTTCCGAAGTCCTTACGTCATAAAATCCATTACAACACTGGAGCGGCCGATACTGTCTCCGATTTGGCGACGGATGTACAGAAATAGATCAACTTGTCGCTTGAGGGATGAGCCGTGTAATCTATTCAGATATGACACATGGCAGTGTTAAACTGATTTATGGCAACTATTCCCTTGTAAAGAAAAAACTACTTTATCCATGCCGAACTGTATCCAAAATTCTGTACCTATTTGTAATAGCCGCTCTATAAATTGACAGCCTCCGTGGCGTAAGTGGGTGACGAGTCGCCCGAGAAACGTGAAGTAGGTACCAAGTTCTATTTCCGCACAGGGCTGAGATTTGTGTGAACTAATTGTACCTATTGGCCCTGAGTTTAGGTGTTTGTGGGACCATGGTTCTCGTAGTTCTTATCATTATGTTGATGTAATTGATAAAAGCTCTTTGTCAGGAGTCAGTAGTTGATTGAATGGGTAGTAATGCCATCGATTGTCCAAAGGCAAGGGTATCAATTCACAAGTGCTATCTAAACGCATCGTTGATTGATGCTCTCGATCAAGTTACGCGTGCACAGTGCGATGTGTGGCTCATGCGTGTGTGAGGGTGCGCCGGCGCGGCGCACGGCGCGGACGCATGTCGCGGCCGTCGACCTTGCGCCTCCCCCGCCCCGCAGGACTGATGGATGAGCATTTCATTAGCTGGAAAGAAAAAATATAAATATACTCGAAGAAACAAGCTTTTCTAAAATACGTTTTCGGTACTGCAAGCTGATCAAAATGAGTCTAAACAATGTCAAACTACTTTTAGTTAGTTTTAGTGTTTCCAGCGAAATTACTGGGCATATGTTACTTTAGAACCGATGTCTTAGGGTGACGAGCGCGCTGCAGTGCCTCGCTCGATTCTGTAATGCAAAGTTCTGGGTGGCACTGTAACTGATATGGGCAGGCGTAGCGCTTACCATCAGGTGAACGATATGCGCGTCTCGTCACACAGTCAAATAAAAAAAGTCTGAGGAGTTCCGTTCTTTACCTTCAGTCTCTACGATCACATCAGTTCGCTGTCACCATAATATTTTATTGTCATTGAAACTTGACAGGCATGCAAAATTTCATCTCATCTATTGAGGATAACTTCTTTAAAATTCTATGGCAACATTTGACCCGATACACACTTTTACAAACATTGCAAGTTAAACAAAAGCTTGTAACAACAATGGGGACTTACGTAAAATTGCATTGCAATTTCTAAAACAAACCAAGACACATACCAATCTACCATTTAAGCTTCCGAATGGCTGGTCGGAGTAGACCGTAGTAGCAGACATAATTTAGAGCTTTTGAGACGTGCCCGGGCTGGGCAAGCGAGCGCCGTGAACTCGTCGCAGCAGTGGGGGCCGACCTCTCGCTCCCGACCTTGATTAAGTCAATGGTCGGGGACGAGAGGTCCTGGCAAGCCGGAGAAACCTTCTGCGAAGAGGTGATGTCGCAGAAGGAGGCTGCAGAGCGGGAACGGGATATCACCTCCGAACTTCCCCTCCGCAGCCGGCGAGCGGGGCGTCGAAGAAGAGTATTCTTCAACGCCCTGCTCCGGCCCCCATAACAGAGGCTTGGGCGGCGGACCGGGTGTACGTCCGCCGCCCACTCGTATGCCTCGAGGCGGCGCGCGCGGTGTTCCCGCGCGCCACACTCACAAAGTTAGACGGAGTGGAGCACTCCTCTCCACTCCTACCAACGGGATGGGGTTCTCCCTGGAGGACCAACGCCGTCGGGGCTGCGGAAGTCCACTCTCGCACCCGTAGCCCCGACAACAAAGGCGTCCCGGTGGAACACCCTGGGGTTTAGTGGGTATACCCGTCAGACTGGCGGGGGAGTCCCACATAACCACCCGGCCCTCACCCGGGTCTGGTGGTATGCGTAATTGCATTCCCCAGGTAAAAAAAAAAAAAAAAAAAAAAAAAAAAGAGCTTTTGAGACACGAGCGACGAGTATTTATTATGCCATGTGGCAGCTGGATTCATTCACCTACTGTGACTACCACACTACCACTAGTGACTACTGACTAGTCACATTTGAATCACGTCCAGGCAATCTTAACTGTATCCAATTTAAGCTGTTAACAAACCCATATATATATATCTGCTACCTTATGATTGGGTCCAACGATGTCACTGTTTTTCCCTGAAATCCCGTTGATTTGTTTGTAATAACCCACTTTAGTTGCAAACAAACCTGAAATCCTTCGGTAGCTTATTTTCCTCGTTGGATTCCTTACACTAGAGCCACCAGGACTTTGGAATAAACAGGGATAAAACATAGCTTTACCGTTGGCGGTACCTACTTTATCTACACGCTATGTACATCATTAGAGCGCGAACACCATCATGAGAAAAATCACGTTGCCATCAGAACTGCAGTGTCTGTTCTTCTACAAATGCATTTAAAAGTTAAACTCAGCCATTCACGTAGTACTATCTATTCTGTGACCATCCTGTGACAGTAAAAACTATAAGCAGTGTAGGCCACACGAAACCACTTTAGTTAGTAAAACCTTTTTGTATTCAATTATTGTACCTAAATACGAACAGAAGAAAAAACGATAACAAAAGAACATCATACTTTTTTTCGTTGTCTAAATTTCTACAATTTTTTCGCATAGGCTTTTCTACAAATATATTAATTTTATCTTCCAAATATCCTCGTTTCATTTGAAGGAAATCTGCGTCTTCTACTAGCAGGTTAAGCCAAAAATAAATCCGCCCCATTACAAATATAATTTCATCACTTGTAGGTAGCAAAATAACTCTTCGTTTTACAAAGCCTGGCGACATTAGAAGCCGCCGGCGCGGCGACACCATTGTTCCTACCTTCTTATTATAATGCGACGATACTCCCCCCCCGCCCACTCCGTATGCGCTCTCCACTCCAGGGACTAATTCATTGGCAGGATATTAAAAGAGGAACTATTTAAAAATGTCGGAGATAACAAAGGAAGTACCTAGTTAATGAAAATGTATGCACAGATAAGCGGGCACGGGAGTTTTGTTAGCGTCTCTGTTTTGAAGACATGATCGAATTACACAGCTTTATATTTTAGTGTTATCATTGGATATGGGACACATTATAAACTATGTATTATGATTATGAGTTATGTTAATGACCAACACTTTAAATTGCTCTGTTTTGTTGGCCACAGTTGAGAATAGTCATGCTTTTGAGTTGAATATATCTTGGCTTTCTAATAGACTTTTCAAAAAATGTCCTTATTCGTTTGCAGGTAAGCATTAACTTGCCGTGCGTAGGTATGCAGTTTACCCGGTTTCTGGTGAGTCTGGTCAGGCTTATATTTATAGCATTCTGACCGTTGATAACGGTCTACCGACCCTGATCGCGATGACGGCATTCACGCAGCAGACCCTAGACAACAATCCAAAATAAATTGGTATTAAATCGATTATTTACGGTCGATTCCAGCATTTACCTCATACGTGATTAGAATAATTACGGGAATTAGTTAGTAGGTATGACCTCTGAATCAGATCACGTGTCCATAAATTGTAGACACACAAGTCTATATCATTTTCGAAGAAAAATAAACGTTGTTTGCGGTCAACGCAGGTCATGTTTCGCTGGTTAGCACCATGGACCTTTTTAGGAATTTCACATATGAGCGCTAACTATTACTAACTGTACAAACTTGCGGTTTTCCGCAGTTGAAATCAAGTAAGGTCGTCTCTATCGAAGCATAATAGAATATAGATCACTCTGGCTGACTATGCAAAAGCTTCTTGCGTGCTTACCATCATTTATTAAATACTGTAAATCACGCAATCCAATAAAGTCTATTTAGTGAGACTTATCTAGTGCCATTTTTTACCGACCCAATTAATTTATGTAGTCTGTTCCCTTGAGTTGGTCCATTTTAGTTCAACTAATGGATGGAAGTGCGGTACTGCGCACTAATGAGTTGAGATGTGAGATCCCTCTGAGCTGCGCCTCGCCCAGTCTCTAGGGTGGCCCTTACAGTAAACAGTAGAGAGCAGCTGAGCTCTCGGCTGATGGCGGAAACTCGGTTAAATTCCCTCGAAGTCACATAAACGTAATTAGGCCCACCGACGTTAATGGCTGCATTCATTTCAGAACACCACCCACCAACGGGACTTTGTTTACTAAGCTTCGTGCTATCTCTGACAATAATCCGGTAAAATGTGTACACAAACACTCCATCGCCACAGGATACTTGATTTAATTGATTGATTAGAAGCGTAATATCTAAATGCCCTGTATCTACAAGGACTTGTCCTATAATTTCCACATTACCTTGAACTGTTGTGAATCTCGAGAGTCTGTTCACAGTTCCTTTATCCCATGACGTGGTTCATCAAGAAAGCGTAATGTCTGATTAGAAATGAATGAGTATCTTAAACTGTTCAGATGACCACGCTAAAATTCATTTATGCTATTCGTGTCTCATAAGACTCCTAATACAATCGTTAGTTCCAATAAACTCATTGCGCATTATTGCGGATCATAACACAGTACTTTATGTTCACAACACGATTGTTTCGCTGTTCCCACGTCAGGGGTTTATGCCTTTCCCATGACAGATGTGACACGTATGTGACGTCTTCGTCAGATGTCCGCCTAAAGACAGGCTTCCTTGATTAGGATGTCACGCACGCACTTGGTACAGCGTTGCACGGATCCCTTTATGGTGTCCGATTACTGCACATGCGGTTTTATGGGGTAGTGGATGATGATGGAAATCGTGTTGGGACTCGCTGATAAATGCAGTGAATAGCAAAGTCTTGCAATACGAAGCAATGTATTTAGTTTATTTGGACGAGCAAACTTTGAAATTCAAATCTTTTCACAATCCTTTTCGTAATTGTAGTCATCTTCATCGTCAATGCTGTTATATATAGGCGTGATCGCTATTGATTATGCAGTGTATTGTCATAATAATCTTTAGAGTCAACAAGGCAACAAGTTGGCTGGCGAGATTCGAATCTGTGTCGCAATCGCAACTGGCTGCAAGCTCGCGAGTCACGGTGGGTTGCGGCATCGCGGCTGCCTGCTGGCCGCCGCTTTGTGCAGCCGATTGCATTCCTCTGTACTGACTGAACGGTGGAGCAACTACTGATGAGGTCTCATTATAAAGTGCTGTTAGAAGCTCTTTTCTCCGTGACACTGGATCGGAGTTACAGGCGACGTCGCTATTGCGCGTGGCATGTCTGATATTGTCGAAAGCATCAACCCAAACTAGATATGACACGCGGTTAACGCTGCTGTGCTGAAAGTTAAAGTCTTTGAGTAACTTGCCAGTAAAACTTAAGTGTGTATTTCAGGTTGTAAATTTCCCCCGAGGTTGCGTGGTTTCGTTCCATTTCGTCACAGTTGCTGTTGCTCCCAGCCTCTGTAACAACTTTCACTGGCATCGATGACGCGGCTGCTCCTTTAAAGGTTGCGTTACTCCTCGGAACAATTGGATTACGAACAATGCCTTTGATAGTTGCTATGCTATCCACAATGTTCTACATAGTGTAGCTAGCATCACTATTAAACATATTTGGTATCATCTCAAAAATATAATTGACAGTATTATCGAAGAATAATAATTAACACCTTCTCTATATTTAAGTTTCAACTAATTTGACAGCTGATTTCTTGTCCGTCTGGTGTTCTATCGATAGCGGTGTCGGTGCGGGCGGTGAGTAATTAAGGTCACTCGGGTGTTCATTCGCCAAAGTTAACGCGCTGTGCCAAGCCAAGGTCTGTCGAGTTCGACGTTTCCATTCTATAGCTTCTGTTTGCGGTCTCTAATGTACTACATGTAAATATACCTACCAGATTTAGCCCGCGACTTGTCCGCGAGGACTACAATTTATCACAATAAAAAGTATCTTATGTACCAGGGTCTAAAATCCATCAACATTGGTACAGAACGTTACAAACAAACAGACAGACAGAATTGTTTTCTCATTTATATTTATTAGTTTGGATAGAGATCGTTATACGATACCGAAAAAAAAATATTGAAAGGTTCGGACCAGATCGGCTCAAACTGGGATGAATTGTGGAAGCGGAAGAAGAGGCTTATGCCTCGCAGTGGGTCGAATGAGATGCATAAGATGATGCTGATATTATTACACTTCAACTTGATGTAGGTATCTTCTTAATAAAACGCTCGATAGGTGAAGAAGTAACTAGGTTCGTGTTATCCGTTAGTAAATCAAGGCCAACGGGCGTGACTGGCGATGTTATTGAGTCTTCAATCAAATAATATTGAGAAGTACCTAGTATGGATGTCGTTGAACTACTTCAGCCGACATTGAACACATTTTTAGATATCTGTTATTTAAAATATCTAGATCCATAGGTAAATGCTCACATGTGTCATCTGTTGTTTAAAATCAACTTCCATACTTTTGCAGGTAATAAAACATGTTTGCGTTTTCTCCGATATTAATATTGTATATCCTAGTTTTGCTAAAAAGTCTAGCTCGTATATTAAACGCTTCTAATTAATCCGTACGATGACGTCGCTGTGGCACAGAATAGGCTGTGGTAACGAAAACTAAAATCAAATAATTAAAAGCTAGCATTTATTAATTAACAGTTAACTCAAAAAGGTTCCGTATTGTATTCTCATGTAAGACACGTAGAGCTTCTTGGCTGTAGGCGTGCGGACGAGCCGTCCCCAAAAACGAATAAGATAACTATGGTATCCCTCTTGCATATTCAAGAAATAATATTTCGTATATCTAAGCGTATAAGGTCGATATCTCTGAAAAGGGTCTGGGGGGAATTACGAACACATCCGTCCGCCTAACTGCTCTGTAACTAGTGTAACGAGCGCAATCAGCGGGATCGCAATTGGTACCGTGATGATAGGGCTCGCTGTACTCGTATGAACAGTTGCTCAATCTTCAGATGACGCGTGCCTTGCTGTTCGGACGCCCACGCTGATTGCAGTTTCAAAGAAAGTTGGAGGATGGAACGAGCCAGTTCCGTTGCTTGCTTGTATTGTAGGAACAAAATGAAGTACTTCTAAGCTGCAAGATTTTAAGTCTCTTACCATTAGTGGGTAATGCTTGAGCTCCCACGTCTGAAAGTTTCGAAACTTTGATGTATTACTTACAGCGATGTCTTAAATAGTTGTTTAACAACAAAGCGAAACCGTAATGAGTCAGTAACGCATTAACAGATACGTGGTAAAGCTCACACAAGTATTCAGACGGCTCGCCAGACATCCTCGCGCCTAGTCGTTAACCATCAGCGGATGGTACACAGACTTCACACTACACACCCCTACACAGTTTATTTGGACACCTGGCAGCTTAAGTAATATACATCCATGTTATAAATTTAGAAAAGTTATTTTTTCTTGATTTGTTAAACTGGTTATGGTTACTTACGAGTAGTAGTGAGTGCATACTGCCTGCAATTACGTTACCTAGATATCGATAATTTGATATTTTTGGTGCCACCCGTGTCCTCTTTCTATTCCCAATTGGTTAATACATAGTAAGGCTTGCTTTGTACCGCTCGGTTGTAGAATAGGCTGCAAAATAGCAACTTACAGATTAGTTGCTAGTAAAAGCAGCTTAGATTTTTTTCTGATACATTCTGTTTGGAAATAGTCCTTCAACAAGACAAGGCTCGTACAATATTATAAAATACCCATTCCTTAGTAACTGACTGAAGTTTATTTTGCTTCGTAAAATAAGGTGCAACATAATTATGTACTTTTCGACCGTCGCGCCACAGATTATTTGTCATAGATTTATCCTAGTTCTTCGGTTTTTATCAAAAGCGATTTTCAGTCATCAGTCACGTCCTGGCCTGCGGAGATTCAATTGTAAAACTTTCTTGTTCGCGTTGCGTATTAAATAAACTGTGCTGTGGGTGTCGGTTGCGAAGTAAAGCTGCGCACCCAGTACCAGCTGGATGCTACCGCGCGAGAACAGCTCTGCTCATTGTTGGCAGCGTGAGCACGTGCATTGCTCTCCGTGGGTAACGACCCGACCTCGCTCCTTATCGCTTCTATTTTCTCGAACATTTGTATTAACACTACAATTTTCATAATGCATAATGTAGATTGCGGTATTTACCGAGATTTCAGCATTTCTAAAGATATTTTGAATCTGAATGTCTTTCTTTGCTTAATGTACATGGCACTACTAAGTACCCATAGATAATAGTATAGTCATATGCATTATAGTAAAGTTGTTTTAAATACTCTGCTATAAAACCCCAGTATTTTCGAGACTACCGTTTGGCGGTCCGTTGACGGATGTTTGCCAGCCGTGGCCGCGTGGTATCTACCATCCTCTGTTTGTTTCGCCTGGACCTTCACATTGATGCAGTCATTGTTGTTGTTAAACTGTTACACCAAGCTTTATTATCTACTCTCTAACTCGTACCTGTCCAGAAATGAAAATGAAAAACTGAATCCTTAATCATAATAATAAATTGAATACATTTGTAGATGTACCTTATTCTTCCACACGTTGATTGATTACATGTGATGTCCCAACATTGCTTAATAATATCTTCGAGACCTCATATGCTGAGATACTTGCAAGTAGAAACACTGTATACATAATTTTAATGTCGCTTCATGCTAGCGTAGTTAATTAGTTCTTAATGTATTAGAGGCTGTCGATCGTAGTCGTGGTGTGTGTGCTTCAGTACATTGACTGAATTCGAGTATCTTGAACTGCAACTTTCTTCCAATCACGTTTCTAAATAAAGCACATTATCATTATGTAAATGGCTTAAACAACTTTGTTATTTTATTTTATTACTATTATTTTCAGAAATTTCCCTGAAATTCGGTGAATTTTAGATAAAATTTTGCACAAAGCACCAGGCTATCAGAACCGCTTAGAAGTTTAGTTTGTGACAATGATCTTTTTACCCGACGAGCGTCGTTGATAAGATAACGTTGTGTAACTGTAGTTGGCGTTAACACAGATGCGGCGCGACGTCACGAAGGCCGTCCTCACCTCCCGGCCGCGAACCGCGCCCCGCCGCCGCCCTCCGTGATAACAATAACTGCTATCGGTTCATGTTCGCCTAGTACTTTTTCAGGAGGCATACTGTGAAAAGCGGTTTTCACCGTTACGTCATCGCAGATTTATAAAGCTTGTGGAAATAACGGTATTTACTCACTATTTACTCGTGGTAACCTGAATAAATGCACTACTTGGCATTATTACAATATACCAAATGCAAGGCTTGTGGGCAAAGTATATTATTCTTGTCAATATTTCTGGTTGCATGAGCTTCATGCCAAAATTAATTCCAAAAAGCATTCCATCTTAGTTTAAAAGTGTTAATGCAGTGTAGTTAAACTGGGTAAAATGACCGATCAGTCTGCGCCGCGGCTCATGAGACGTCACACTAACCTGCCTGACGTAATTAATTTCATTAATTTAATTTACCACACGCTGTGAAATGACCTAGCTCGTTACAGACGCTCTAATTTTTCTGTGTGACGCCTTAGTCGACTTGGAGGAGCCATAAAAAGTTATTTACGGCAGTCAAAGCCTAAATATAGGCATAGCCGTTTACTGCTCGCAGTAGTTGCCAGATGTCAAATAGCGAGATAACTTCATATTAATTGTGCGTTTTTGTTAATTAGCCTCAACTAAAATGACTACATTAATTCACACGATCATTAATTCCGGCCTTTGTACGCGTTACTAGGTCAATAAAACCCTTTGTTTGCTGTAAGAATGGGACATGAAGCTTAGCCAAATATGCCGACCTGAATTGTCGTAACAGATAGGGGTGGTTTCGTGCGGTTCACTTGTCCTGGATTTGGTCGGCGATCGCCTCGGTGGATCTGGGTCGCACCTGCAGTGCGGAGCGACCCGGCCCTCGACCCCTTTCATCGGTGCATTGCGTTACTCTCCCCAACTGGCACGACGCGACTCGTCTACAGCCTGACGGATTATGGCGATGTTCAAAACAATCGGACCAGCATTTCGGAGTCTGGCTTTATTGAGAGACTGATCATGATAGAAGAATCATGTAAGAATAGAAAGGAAACTAAACTTGCAGAAGAGTCAAGATAACACGTTGTAGTCATCGATTAACCACCGATTATAGTTGTAGTACTGAGATATATTTTGAAGTCAATAATGATCTAATTAACTAAACTTATAGGACTTTAGACCCAACGTCACGGTGCTATCTGAGGAAGCAATTAAATCAATGATATGATGCTAATGGACGCCTATGAGTTATGTTATATTATGATAATTATAACACTACTACAGCCATTATATCATTGACTGGTAACTGGTGAAAGCGATCATTCGCCATTTCTTTGACTAAAGAGTCATCAATATACATCAACGATCTCCTCCGCATGTGGGATGGCATCCATTATAAAAATAGCATTAGATGAGCGCAGCGGGCGGCGTGGTGGTCGATGTGCCATACTGTAATGGGTGAAATTGATTCAACCTTCGTGCTCCCCTCGTCAATCAAGAAATAAGCGTATATCTCGACCTGCTAATATCCTTTGGCCAAATCCTCAGCGGAAATTGCGTTGTGTAATATAATAATACACATCCATTTATGTTTCTGGGAATCCCATTATTAAGCCCGTAGATTTTATCTTATCAAATGCTCTAGTGTACGTAGAATATGCAGACAACATTAACCACCTTATAACTGGTCACCATAAATGATTTAGTTAAATGTTTGATATGTGTCATCAATTGCTTGATTACCGCAAAATGAATGATCAATGCCATTGTGTAATTTAAAACCCACTTTAAGTTAAGCTCATTATATGATTAAAGGTTCACAATAACGTCCAAAGCGTAATAAAAACCTAAAAAAAAATACAAATGCTGGTCCATACTTTAACACTCCTTGGAATAATTATTTTGCAGTGTTTGCCAACATTGCAAACAGCTGCACTTAAGTGTTAGGCGGTAGATGTCGTCTCTTTGCACACTTTGAAACATGGGTTCTTTCAGCATACCGCTAGCTCTCACTAAATGCGGCAGCACGCTCCTTCGCTCCATCCACAGCGTTTATTGACAAATCTCTACTTGCTGCAACTTCGACACTGACATTACTGCCATCTACAACATCTGCGCTATGCTCAACGCCGATTGAAGTGGACTCGGGGATGGTGTCAGTAAACACTCTAAAGCGAAGCCGAAGAAAATGTAAGGAATTTCGCCACTCAATTGTTTTCTTTCATCGTTAATCCTAGTACATTTGCCAAATTATAGTTTTCAGAATCTTAGATTAATCAACTCCAGAATTGAACTTTATAAGTGGGAGCCACTTTAGTATGACGTACGTGAGTTATAGTTACAAGTATTTACATCGTAGTACGTTATACGTCTAGTTTTAGGATAGTAAGTATTAAATATTCCATGTTCTAAATCTAAATACAATTGTGACTGTTAAATACTGTAAGTACGCCACCCACCCTACTATCGAAAAATGTTTTTTACTGTCCATCCAAAGGTTGTCTGGAAGAAATCGCTTTCAGCGATAAGACCGCCCATTGTACTACCTTTGTTTACCTATTGTAATTTTTCTGTACTGTGTTTAATTTTGTTTCTGGTGTACAATAAAGAGTTTTCTATTCTATTCTATTCTAAATAACTCTTTATTCCTGCGTAGGCTTAGTCATTTTTAGCTTGTTGTTTAGCTCATATCTCACGTTTATGTCCAATTCGAGCTATGAACAACATTAAAGCCAGACGTCTTTGTTTGACTTTATTTTCGCTTCCTGATCGTCATTATCGCTTTTAAATCTTGATTTAACGTCGTTTCCTTCGTCGAAGTTAATGTGTGTATAGTTAGGCGTTAAGCATCGCTTTTGATGTTACTAGCCGATGCTGCTTGTCGTCTGTTTGCTAACAGACGCTCCTTGTGGAGCGTCAGGCGGGATGTTCGTGCACAGTTGTGCGAAATGGGTCATGCAGTTGCATAACTCTGTGCTATTTGAAGCCCTAATTCGATGTTCGATATTCAATCGCAGGCTATAATTTTGAATTATCACGATAATGTACAGTTGCACGTAGGGTGCGATAAATCAAATCGTATAACCATTTACAAACACGTGATGCACTTGTGCTATAAATTCTACGATGCACTCGATGGAATTTTAGATTGTATAAATTTAAACAAGTTACTATTTATATCGCTTTTCTGATCAATGAATCAGTACATTACGGTCAGTACCTATCTACATTTAAAATAACAATTTTATCACTTGGGATTTTTCTTGACGTTTAGCCTAAAAGTAAACAAAAATGTCAAAAATCCCAAAAGATAAAATTGTTTAAAAGTTTTCGGTATGATGATAGATAAAGTTGTTTTCAAAAGTTTTAATTTGTAGGTCTTGTTCGCAACTTCGTACGCCTGAACTATCACGATGCGTAACGTCCACTTAGTAGGTACATCATCAATCCATATCGTCCCACTGCTGAGCACGGGTCTCCCCTCATTTTCGTGAGGAGGGTTAGGCCATAATCCACCACGGGACCCGGTCCGGATTGGTACACTTCACGCCACTTAGTACATTTCGCCAATATCCATAACCCCTGGAACAAAATGTTTATTACTGTTCTGTAACACTCATTCACGCACAATATTTTACACACTGTCATAATAACTGCTATTTTTTTCTACTTGACATATAACATTAAAAAGTTGATTAAATCAGTATCTTTAACCTAACGACCTCGTTCACCATTAAACATTATTTGTAACTTAGAATAACCGTTGATTAGGCGCCAAGGGAGCCAATTTGACTTCAAATAGGTTTGTTTGTCCACAGTGAGTCACGAGCGCTCGCCATTGACGGTTATGCCACTCGTTCAAACTGCGGAGCGAGAGTGAAATACGTTCCCTTGAAACTATTGTCGTCGACCTTCAACAATAGACGGATAGTAATCGTATTTACAGAATTCATTGCTTACCAAATTAAGTATTTAATTGTACTAGGTAATGGCTGCAGCTATCATATTACAATGTGTTCTGATGTTAACATACATGTGATGGCGTTATCTTATTCTACTCTACAAATATCGTATCAAGTCATCAGGATTCAGAAACACGAAACTAGTATTATTTTGATTTACGTAATGGCCAATGTGTGTGCCCACTGTCCGTGTTTTGCACTGAATGCACTAAGCTAGTGGCAGATCAAAGCGAGCATGCTGGCTCGCCGAACTGGCTCATTGGGTTACAGTTACACAGACGGCTCAAACAGCTGTAACGGTCGCTGGCCATTCCACCTTTGTTGGAAACGATGACTCATTCCAATATCCGACTGTTTGTGTAATAGCCGGGGTTTCTTGAAAACCATCTTGTTGGAAAACCATTTTGATGTTTACTAATTAGATGCATTCTGAAGTCAGAACACGGGCGCTGTGATAGTGGCATCTCATATTTTGCATGTAAAAGCTTCTCCTTTCTTCTCTTCTCTCCTCTCTTTTTCGTTTCACATCACAACATCGACCGTTTCACATGAAACATTGCTTTGAGAGCTGGTATAGAACCTAATCATCAAAAGATTTTAATTTGCACGACCATCACTCAATCATTTTTGAGAAAGCCCTGGATATGTGAGTTTGTCTGGACATAGATGCCAAGAAAAACAAATGAAAGCCAAAATCAATGAATCAATTATTATTATTCTTGGCGTCTTTCACAGTACAGATGAACTATCATTTAAAACATTTTTTTGGCAATGAAGAGACTTCTTTGGGTAGGCATTGTGATGTTTCTAAATTCAACGAAATTACTGTCCTGATAGTATTTTCTGTACAGTCTTCAGTGTTGTTGTAGTTGTAAATAAGGAATAGTTTCGCCTGAGACTCACTAAACGAGCAAAAAGTGAGTGGTAGCGCCAACCAGTTCGGTACAGTCATTCCAAAAGTATTGGAAGGTCGCCGAGATTGCTGCCGGTCCTCGCTCTTCTTAATCAATGTAAGGGTTACTCATACTTTTAGAAATTTTATGAATTCCGTAAACATATTTAAATTCGGTCGTTCTGCCATCTCCCGTATGGTCTAGCTAGGATACCTGGCTTTCACCCAGGAGGCTCGGGTTCGATTCCCGGTACGGGAAATATATTTTGTCATTATTAATTTACATTAATTTGTTTATGATTTCGTCTGTGGTGTGAATTAACGATAACGTTATAATAGGAAGCAGAGCGCGTGGTTTAATGAGTGTGACGCGTCGCCGCGCGCCGTGGCCGTTTGTTCAACGTGACGTGACGTGATGTAAACCACTGTTACAGTCAACCACCTCGTAATACTTGTCATCTTTATTGTGTTTAATTGTCTTGGAGGTTTGTTTTCACTAATTGTTATTTATTTTAGTTAAAATTCTCTTTGTTTTACGTCATGCATGAGTGTGAGCGACGAATGTGAAAGGTTCTAATTACCTAATCCTTCCAATTCTACGGTCACATTGAGTCACACAATCGTGGACCAATCCAAAGATCCCTTGTCTTTCATCTTTCATCTAAAAATACTTATAAGACCTTTGTACACAGTTATCACAATAAAATATATTCTATTCTATTCTAAGACTGGCTGGACATATTGCGGAACATCGCCCTGAACCTTTCAAAAGACAAAAGGATACGTTTCGAAATGATAGCGGTTTACAGCAACCCCGGGTTGGCGTGTACCTACCTGTTAACCCTCCTCTGGGCGAGCCTCACGGGAGCGACGCGGCGGCGCGACGCGGGTCCCTGCGTCCTACCGCCATTTCCCGCTTTGATGGTCCCCATCCCGTTATGATTTCATACGCTCGAACCACACGGCGACCGGCCTAAATATTTATTGCGCGTTTAACGGTCACGCCCGTGTTACCGTCCAAAGGGACGAGATGACCCAAGATATAATATAATTAGCAGACAAGTACTTACTTTATATTTACCTATGTATTTACTGTAAAAGATAAAATTAATACTTGTACTTACTATTTTATAAGATACTAGCTGTACCCTGCCACGCTTCGCTGTGGCACATTCACACATTCGCTGATATGTCACTGATGAAGAAAATAGATAAAAACAATCCTTGATGCGGATTATATATCATGCTAAAATTTCAGTTCGATCGGTGCAGAACTTTTTGAGTTTTTGAACCGTACACAAACCAACATAACATTTTTATATATATAGACTTAGAAATTATCTAAAAATTACGCAGTTATCATGATTATGTTTAGCGGCTGCCTTTACAGCTGATGAAATATTCGTTGTGAAAGCAAATATTTAGCCCTACCTAGTTAAGCATGGATGCGCAAGTAGAAAGTGTTCAAGCCGCTTGTTTTCCCTTATTGTGTCCATTATGCAGTGTTGGGAAATGAACACGCACTGTTGCCTGCGTGGTGCCACGTGCCCTGTCCCACTAGCACCACTAGCTATTGGTTAGGCGCGATCCTCGACGTCGTCACATAAAAGCTCATGCCCACATTTCTTCTGAAATTTGAAAATCATAACAAAATGTTTTATTGAGGCGTTGTTCATTTTCAAGCGCATTCAAAATAAAACGTAGAGCAAAAAGTTCATCGTTGTCAAGCTACCATAACCTTCCCCACGTTCCTTATCCTGTTGATTACACAAGTAATGGTGTTTATCCCTCAGATAAGATTACAACACAGCCATCGATCTCCTTCACATGCGTCGCAGAGATAACCGTGTTCAACACGTGTCCCCAATAGCAACGAGTGCTCAGTTCGAGCCGCGGCACGGCTAGACATCGCGATAAACTCGATAGGCACAATTACGTTATTGGCTCCGGTCACGCCAATCTCGTCTCCAACGGAGAAAACGGCTTGACGGTCAACTGTTCTGGGAATACATTATCGATGTAGGGCTGGTCCGTTAGCCGCCTTGTACTAGCTAGAAGACCCATCATATGCAGAGCTGTCGCCGAGACCCGAACCAAATAGTGTAAAAAAAGTTAAAAGAAAAAGTTTGTTTTTGATACAAATTAGACTATAACTTAGCAATGTCCCTAATGCAAGCCAAGGCCGCTGCGCGCGAGCATTCGTATGCGATCCACTGTGTTCCCTTCGCTGCAGACGTGGCGTCTGCTTATCGCCGTCCGTCCATCGACCTCTGCCCTTTGGAAACAGTGTCACTGATCTCTAATCAGTGCCACTGTTTCCCAGATTGTGGTTGGGGTGTCCCCATTCCTCAATATGTAATTTGAAGACATCATTTCTATTCACTCTTTGAATTAAGACAAGCACATAAAGTCTTTTCTTTCTGCATTTATTTCCCAACCGGTAGCCGCAGTATGTTATTAACTCCCAGAACGGGTTATTACTTTCACGGGTTAAAAAGCATCGCCATATTTTTACTTATTCGATTAAATCTATCTATATATTCTACTGGCATCTATCTTTGCGGCTTTCTTTCCTAAGGCAAACGTGTCTCTGGAAAGTGGGCCGGTTGAACTTGTGGCAATTAATATTTACACGCATTTCTATACGCTGCGCCCGCGCCGCCGCCTGCGCGCCTTTACTCATTCGGCGTTACATTGGTTACACGAATTTAAGTGACGAGACGTGCAGATCGTTAGTTTTCTTTAGCTACAGCAATTAATTTTAACCAGAACAGCTATTCGGGGCGTAGCTCAACTGCGTTAGCTATGTAATGGTTGCAGGGCTCGCCTTGCTCACAGCATTACATGCTCAGGACTTCGTGACAGGCAGCATGTTACTTCATGTTATCTAATACGTCATAGTAGCGTTTATGGGATTTAATGGATTCAGAATCCTATAATTAACTGGCTTAGGAGGAAAATTCATTTTGATGATTCAAGACGCGATGAAACAACAAGTATTTATTGCAGCATTTACGCACATTTATTTTCCGAATTGCACTAAAACGTCCACGATGACTCAAACCGTGCAACCCACTAAACCCTCGTATGAATATTAAACACAAATCGTCTAGAAGTGTAGCCGACCATAATTGAATTTCCTTTTTGAGTTTCTTACCCTCTTTCCATTCTAATCGCCATATCGGTTAAACGACCATCGTTTGCCCGCGGATTCGCTCGCCTCCAATAAAGATAATTTTACGACCAATCAAACGTTTAATACCTACGCCCTATGCGGCTTGTTGCTCCCACGAAGTAGAGCGGGTGGGAATTAAATTAGTTAAAGACTGTAGTTTCCTGTTATTGCTGTTCATTGGTTATATTCCTCATTTTAAAGTAGACGCAATCAAAATGTAATTGTTATCATAGCTGTGAAAGTGACACGAATCACACGGAAATTCCACGATATCATACTTGTTGATGTCCAAATGATTTAGCGTCGAATGTGATTCAGCAGCCTTGGAGCGGAAACCCACTGTAGATATTAAATTTGCCTACAATAGATGGCACATTTCGCCACCTACACGATACTATAACCGTCTGCTGATGAGCCGCTGGCCTGACAGGTACGAGCCCACTCAGGATGCCTATTTATGCCGAAATACCAACAGGCTGTCGGTTCGCCTTCGCGACGCGAGTCATTGACTCGAACCTGGGAGGGTCGGCCCTGCTGACCTTTTTTTACATTTTCACCTACATGATTAAGTTTTTTTGCATGGTATGCTTTATATAAGCCTTCGTGACCTTTCTACAATAATACTTCTAAAGGTGCTCGTTGGAGCCTTTCTTGATTTGTGGCTAAACTTTTGCCTTTGTCCCAAACGGTCTTCAATATTTATAGCTTTATTTTTCTTCGACTTGTTTTCTAGATGTTTGTTTGTTGTACTATAATAACAGAGTATTCTACAAACGACGAGTTATTTCTATCAGATCGTCCGAAAATATTGTCCTTGTGTGTTAATAAACAATCCCGTTGTTGGAACTTCGGAAGCAAATATCCGGAAAGATGTAATCATTTTGCGACATTTTTATGTTATGTTTATAATTCTGGGAAAATCCACAGTAAAAGATTCATCAGTAGCAAACAATGAAACTCGATAGTCCTTCCACAGAAGCGCTCGCGATAGCCACTCGTTACATTCAATAACAATATTAACAAGACCCATCATACAAGCTTAGCGACTTCCCTATTGTGTTAACATTAAAATCTGTTAGGGGAAGGATGGCCAGGTCAAGGTAGGCTGGTGATGATGGTACCGAGTGGGTCGAGTAGTCTACAAGTCGTCACGCACGTGCAGGTATCGTGTATCATTATGCCTATCCACGCTATCAATGACATTTATTGCTTGTGTCATATAGTCATAATAACATAACATAACATTCCGTAAAGGTGACAGTTTTTTTGGTTCTTCCGCCTTTGTCGAACGTTCACTGTTGCCAAACCAATATGTTCGTCATTAACAATGATGAGGGGGGCGCGTTTTTTTATCTCTGTGGTTTTAATAGATCTTTAAGTTCCTAGTAATTTCTTTTATCATTCGCTCCTTGTATGTGCGAACTTATTTCCAGTTCATCGTCCGTCGATTCTCGGAATATCCTCGTATGAGAAATTTTAAACGAACCTCTGAGCCCCGGCGGCGCGGGCGGTGCGGTGGTGCGGTGGTGCGGCGGTGCGGTGGTGGCCGGGGCATCGCTGGCCGTTAAAAATGCTAGATACTAACAGTCATGCATTTAAAGTTTACGATTCTTTTGATATTGCTGCATGTGTCGAATAAACTTCACAGTTTATTATTATTGGTCTGTCGTCTCGCCGTGCCTGTTTATGGGGGGTTTATTGCTATAAGTGGACTTAACGGTATTTGAATTACGATTGCGGTTAAGCATCAGGTCTCAGAGAAAATTAATAGCTGGAGTTTGTAAATCTTAATCAATTCGAAATTAATTACTTTTTTATGTAAATCCACGTGTCCGGCTCAGCATCCATAAAATTAAGTCTTTTTAATTATGAAAGGAATGATTTTGCATCTCATAGTCAGACAGGCTAATGATACTCCTCTTGTGACACTAGGCAAGATGTCAAAGGAAGCACATTTACTCATATTTATAAACATAGAAACGCTTAGAACATAAGTTACAGAAAGGAAACAAATGTACAAAGCCGTGTTAGTAAATCGCAAATAAACAGATATCTAGCCGGCTTCGAGTTCGAAACGTCGATATTGTGTCGGTCGAGCGTGTTGCCCAGCTGGGTGTCCTTACACTCGGCTTGCATATTTGATGACGCCTTACCAACCCACTCACACAGGTGGAGCAACTACTCGATCAGGGCTACCCATGGTATTAAGTTTCTGCTAGCAATCAAGGAACTTACGAGAAAAACATTATGGAAGTAATATCAGCTAAAGCATCGCAAGAGGTGGCAACAGTGAGCGTACGATTAGAAGAGGAGGATTAAGGACTTGTTAATTATAAAATGTAATATCGCTAATGTTGTGAAATGTCGGTTCACCCCTGCCTGTCAATATCAAAATCTTCGGCTGACTTAAATTAAACTGAAATATTTTAAATGTAAAGTAAGGTTACTTTTGTTCAGTTTGTTGATTCCGGTGCCCCCGAGTTAACAATAAAATAGTATTGGTTTTTACAAGCTCTGTGAAGCTTTCTGATACGCAAGAATGATCATCGATTACTGCTATCTGGATAGTTGTAAAATACGATTTCAATTATGTATCTTTGCTCTTATGTCAACAGTTTTACTTAAATCCAAATACAGAAATATAAAATTGATATTGTACAGAATGGCACAGGTAGTCAAAATGGCACAATCCAACGGTATCTGTAGATAGTTCAGTAGCTCTAAAATAAGAGCTAATGTTGAGTTGTAATGTGAACATTTCGCCGACGGCGGCGGCGCTGGTGGCTGCGGGCCGGTTGGCTCGTCTGGCGGGGTATCGATCCAATGCACTGGCTCCGCGCACAAAGGGCCGCGCCGCCCGCTCCCCGCCGGGATTGGGGCTTCCAATCATACATCTCCGAATGGAAATTCACTGGATACTATTTAAAATCTTCTCGATTCATAATAATGTTGATGCCCCGTACGGTTCTTAACGATAATAGACAATTTGTTAGACGCAAGATCACACTCGTTAACGTCATGATGCGTGCGTAAGGTTTATCGTGTGGGTTAAATTTGATTATAGGACAATAAACTAATGGACAAAGATTGAGCATCTTTTATTGTATGATTTGACTAAGTAGAGACTTTTCAGTAAGAAGCTCAGCTAGATGAACCTATAACGCTGTCTAGCTGCTGAGCCGATTTTCTTGTCTAGCCACGGGTGCGGCTCTGCATACTCCATAGTGTTTTTCCGTACAACAAACACAACAGTTTTGTTTTCCCGCACTCGCGGCAAACTATAAAAAACACGACAGTTGTGTTTTCAGCACCGAACGTGTTAAAATGACACGAGGAAAACTCCTTTTTGTATTCTATTGTCTAGCATTTGAACACTACCTCACCGGTGTTAACACGTTCGCTGTTGAAAACACAACTGTCTTGTTTATAACTTGCCGTGAGTGCGGGAAAACACAATTGTGTTTGTTGTAGGGGAAAACACTATGGAGTGTGCAGAGCCGCACCCGCGGCTAGACAAGAAAATTGGTTCAGCAGTGAAAGTGATGTGGTCGAAAGTGGTAAACATGCTATAATAAGCCTATAATAAGTCCTAGCGGGAAGCTCCGGTCTTGCGCCCTAATCAGTCGTATGAAAATGTGATGAGCACATGTAAATGTCAGTTTTCGGAAATCAGTAATGCTTTTACCTATAGATTTTCTCGGCAAAAGTAAAAAAGAAAATTTGGACATAAGTCCCGTGAACTATTGTGTTTAGCAGCTTCGTGAAACTGTGGCCGGTGTACGTGAGCGTAAAATCCATTTCTGTTGGCCAATTGTTCAGGTGAAAATAGAAATTGCCTAGCACCGATTGCATAATTTTACGCCGGGGTCATTTAGACCAGTGATCATCTATTGCGTTGGGATAGTTTCAGGTTAAATTTGGGTTGTGATTAAATTAAAATTAAAATAATTTCAGTTATAAGTAAGTAATTAAACAAGAAAGAAAGAAAATACATAGATAGATAGATAGATAGATAGATAAACTCTTTATTGAAACACCACAGAACAAAGAAAACTTAAAACTACAAACATACATAGCAATTATAGAAACTATGTTTGATCATTATTCAGGGATGCCTTTATTTGGCAATTCTTTAGATAAAATTCATCTCAATGACGAATACGAACAAGCAAAACGTGATTTTTGTGAGTTTTCGTAGTACCTCATTGCCCCTGCCTCCCGTCACAATGTAAATAGGGTTGTCAGTTAGCAATAACCCCGCGTCGAACGACGTTCTCTTTGTTGTAGGTGTGCGTACCGAAAGGACGTGCAAAGAAGGGCGGCTCTCAGGCCTGAAGGCTTTGGCATGTTTATATATTGAGTATTCTGTGAAGTCATCGACAGCGATCACCTATATTGAGGAAAAACACATTCTAGAAGTAGCGGGTAGCTTATACGTTTGTTTTTCAAATGATTATAATGTAATACGTATAGCTGACGATATCCGTTCTTGATACAATCAATAAACTCATTAACTTCCTATTGGTTTATCAACGGAACAATAAACCTTATCACGTTATCAAATTGCTTGTTGTTATCTCGTTCTAGTCTTATCATACCAGCAGCTGTGGTATAGAATGTAACATTTCGAATGTTATCTCAACTCCCGTATGGTCTAGTGGCTAGGATACCTGGCTTTCACCCAGGAGGCTCGGGTTCGATTCCCGGTACGGGAAATACTTTTTGTCAAGTTTTTTATTGATTCACTGGTGTTGTTTTACAATCTGAAGCAGACAGGGTCAGATTTGACGCCTGGCGATATCCTTTATTGGTGAAATTTCGTTGTTATTTCCCAAGGGTCGCCATATTTTTTGTAACAAAACAATATGAACACACTTCACATCTAAAATTAAAGGCTCAATACACTTGTTACTCTTGACCTCTCGCGTGCCAAGAGCTCTCTGCGGACCCTACGACGAGGTTCAAACATTAATGAGGCACTGAAAATTCCTCGAGTAACCCTACAAAGATTTTATATTCGGAATTTCTGCTCAGACCGGCCAGTTTTGTGGTCCTTCGAACTGACACTTCAAGTCAGAAACATCTCGAGGTGACCTTGAAAATTAAGAGTAAACGAGACAAGAGTACGTTCTTTCCTTCTAGTTTGTTGCACCGAACCTCGAATTTGCAATATTCTGCAAACGTACTTGTCATTATGTGTACCAACGGCTCACGATATGTTGAGTACGGTAATCACCAAAATAATCGACCTCACTGCAGACGGTAAAGCCGTTAGGAATTGCAAATTACATGTCTGTTAAATAGTCGGAGAGGTCAAGGTGAGCATTCGTTGCTTCTTGAAGTTCTCTCGGAGTATTACCCCGAAAACTAACTTTAATTGCTTATTGAGAGTATCTTCAGCTATTCAACCAACTGAAGAAAATATCTACGTCTATAAAAACATTTTTACTTGATTGTGTACCTGGGTTTGTGCATTACTTGCCCCAGTGCTTAGTAGTCCAATGGATTATGTCTTTGCTTGTGATAATACTGTTGAATAATTAAAAATCGTGAAGCGGCGAGAACCAATATTATCACACAACAAGTAAAATATCGAAAAAATAACAGAATAATAAAATTGCGTTCGATACACTTAATAGGCAGTGCTAATCGACACATTTGAGTTCATAAACATTTATTATAGTAATCTAAAAAACATTAATGTATTTATCGCCGATTATGAGCAGTCTGTTTCAGTCTTCAGCGCTTGTATGCAAACTCGCGCGTACCCACCTGCGCGCACGCAACATTGTTTAGGTAATCAAGAGTAGGGTTGCCAAATACCACCTCACCTAGCTAGAGTGTCTACTTTCCTTTGAACTCCCATACACAGATGTACAGCGCAAGCAATGTCTACTGTTCCAATGAACATTTGAGAGTCCTGTCAGCGACGGTTCTTATATTTTCATCAATGGTCTCTTATAAGCCACTGATTAACAATTAAATGATGACGTTTAATAATTTTATTGTTTCTTTACTAGACTATTCAGTATAGTTTCAGTAGTATTCAGTATAGTTTGGAAGAAAGCTATCCAGAAAGTAAAAGCATTGGAGGTCCAAAAAATTGACGGGTGCCAGTGGCCGAAAGACTAGAGCATTATGAGCATTTTAACCTTTTAGCACAGCATGTATTATTGTATCATTGGTGATGGTAACCCTGGATCCTTTAGTGCGGTCAGTAGAGCGCGGCGCACACGCACCGCACGGCCAAGGCTGCCCAGTGCCCAATTGTACTGTTCCTGATGTGTGCTTGTTCTGTTCTATTTTGTTGGAGGAATGTTTACCCAATTCGGTAGTACTTTTTGCCGCTAGATTATACTATTATTAAAAAATACAGCCGATAATTTTTTTTGCTAACCTTCTTGTCTCTTCTGGGCAATGCTCTCCTCAAACTTCTAAAATGTAGTATTCTGTGCCTGTAGATATCACAGAATACTAAACGAAATACTAATGGTTATGTCGAGTAGTTCAATCCAGTTTCTTTCTAAAGCAAAGTAACTGTTTAACTTAATTCATTATCGATGCGAGCTGAAAGTTAGCACCAAAATGACCGTTTATAGATGTTGAACTAGTTTTACAAGTAATTGCTGTCTTAAAATGTCTAAAAACTCGTTTCACTAGCGTGTGAATGAATAAACGTAGCGAAGCCGGACGACTGGAAAGGGGTCCCCGATTCTGCTAACCAGTTTGTCTTTGAATTTTTGAAGTCGTTTATCCCATTTCGCTTTTGGTTTTGTGCACAGTTTTTGAATGAGGTTTCTTGGAGCTCTATTACTGATGTGACTACATTCGTCTCGGGCTCATGCTCAGCGTAACAATAATTCTGCACACTTCATCGAACTAGACACTGTATTCTTTTCAACCAAACAAAACTTGTATCTATCCAAATTGTGTAAGTGTAGAATGAACACGCAGGCGCGGTATCGTCTCAACCACCCAAGTGAGTTGATTGCTCGACGTGCGTTGACCTTGTCTCGGAGGAAGCTCCTCATGAGGGTAGCCAACGGCGCGGAGAGCGGCGCGGCGGTCGTGACCACCAGAATCATGAGCCATGCCATCCGTTATAATTGCGCGGCCTTTGTCTAATGTCTATGTTTTATTTCGATCTTTTAGCTGCCAAAAATTCCGTTTCGAGCAGTTGGCTGACTTTGTCAAAGTTGTTTTAACATAATTCTTTGAAACAAGAGACTTAAAAGTACATACACAAGAGATTAAGGAACCTACTAAAAGTACCGAAGCGTCATGAAATTGATATGGAACTACAATTGATAAACAAATCGTCCAAATATGTAAAGAAACCTCAGATAATTGAATTAACATACCTACATAAAAAATATAGTAGAAAGGAAAATCTTTTCCTTGTTGAAGTCGGATAAAATTTAACACACAAAATAACCATGTGAACATGTAGGTACTTAAGAAAAATATGAAAAAAAAAAAGTGATTGGGCTCGTCCGGGATTTGAACCCGGGACCTCTCGCACCCTAAGCGAAAATCATACCCCTAGACCAACGAGCCGGTGACGGTGCAGTCGAAATAATAAATCAGTCGCCGCTTTGACCGAATAGACAGCGCCTCTCTTTCGGCCTTATATAAGTAGCCATGGAACAACCACAGTATTCGTGTGGTACAGTTTTTGATACAATTGACGCTGTAGATACTAGCCCGCGTCCGCTAACTGGGTCACAGTAATGGCTCGATTAGAATTAATCATAACATAGTGCATGCTCCGTCGAAACGATAAATTAGACTACTAAACCGGTCATGCATTGCTTATCCACCTAATTTCTATTTAGTAAACTCTACTGGTCGAAACATAAAGTTCATTTTCCCGTGATCAGGTAAAAGTAGAAGCATCAAATTAATTCTCACGCTTGATGAGATGCAATTGAAGATGAACTGGCGCGATAGCTTGCAGATGGTAAATTTAGAACGATGTCGCTATGTGCCGGAGAGTTTGCGGAATCCAATTAACGGAACTCGCAAATAGCACGTTTCAATTAAACCTCTACCTGCTGTGTTGACACTTGCTTAATGGGCTTAGTAAGGGAACTAGAGGGGAGATAGTGTCGCTTTTATCAATTGTAATCACTAGTGTGGGTGAGGTGCACGTCAGGACGCATCAGAATACGTGTTTATTAATCGATCTCTACGATTCTAAATAAATGGTCATTGGAAATGGGAAATGATAAGAGAAACCTAATAATGATTTTGAAGTACCTATTCTCAACCCCGCTTAACATAATTATGTAGTTCGTTCGTCGACTTTATTTTTTTTTGCCAATATAGCGTCTGGATGTCGCCATATTGTGTTTTGATTACTTTCATGTCCTGGTTAAACCATCCTTTCCTTGGTCCCCAGGCATCGTGACCATAGAGGACGGGCACATGGAGGTGGCGTCTCCTAAGGAGCAATGGCGGCCGCTGCTCTCACACTACGCCGGACCCACTGCAGTCGTTGTCGTCGCCGTGCTGTTTGCCGCCTCGCTTCCTCTTGCTGGGTCGGTATTCCGCTTTGTATACTACGGGGTCTAAAGCATCGGATAATAATCGCCAACCAGGTGAATGATCTGCCCATCATTTTTGCCCGGAACTTCACCACGCTTGTTATCATAGGACATGTTTTGTGGTTCGCTGAGTACAAAGTATTTCGTACCGGTGCACAGTAATTATACGTTACGTACGAGATACTTTATTTATGTCGTTATTTAATCGGGGTAAAGCCCGCCTTGTCCCTTATTGCAGCATCACAGAAACCGGCAAGATCCTTCTATCTGTATGTTCACGTCACTACTATATCTTGGACTGAGCCGTCCTCGTGAAAAGAATATTTGTACGCTTGAAAATGATGTCCATTTTGGAAAGCTTCTCAAGTGCTCATATAGTAACGTGTCGCGTCTGGTGTTGACAGACTGTTCTGGTGCTGCTGCTACTGGTGCCGCGCGGGGCGCCGGCGCCGACCCTTCGATCGCAAGTACGACTCCTGTCTCAAGGGACTGCTCGCCATCGTGCTCATAGCGCTTCTTACCTTGTTCCTGTAAGTGTCGTCTAGAAATAGTCATAAAAATGAATGCTCTAGATTTATCATTCCGCAGCCACGGTCGTCCCACTGCAGGTTATAGGCCTCTCTACCATCTTTTCATTCTTATCGGTTCAAAGAATTCTGTGCCCCCAAGAGGATCCCAAGTAGAACGCTTCGTGGTATTAGGTCGTCTCTTTGTGATTGTAACAAATACGCGTAACAAAACCCGTTCCGCAGATGTGGCTTAACGTTTTGTGGGCAAATTATCGGTGAGTTTTGCAAACAGCTTATCCGACATGCAGACGTGTCAGTTCTGCGTGCTGTAGATACATTTTATCAAGGGTCGTTTCTAATGCGGCTTTCTCTGCCCTTGTATGGCGCAGGTTCGGCGTGGTGTGCCTGTTCGCGACGGACGCGCAGGTGGAGACGGGCGCGGCGGAGGCGCCGGCGGCGCTGCGCGCGGGGCTGGCGGACGCGCGCGAGTTCCTCAACGCGACGCAGGCGCACGCGCGCTGGCTGCTCGTCGTCAACTACAAGGAGCTCGCCGACCGACTCAACGCCGTGCTCGTCGGTACGTGCGCCGACAGCGGGTAGCCATCGCCCGTGTCCTCACCGAGCGGGCGCAGGTCTGCCGTGGTCGTGAGCCGGGGCTGCGGCTTGCTTGCCGCGATCTGACTATCAAGCTCTCATGGAGTTGTTGGAACATGTTCCAGCGAGCGGTTCCATGGTGTCGGCGAAGCTGGGCGAGTTCTCGCGCGCGGTGTCAGTAACGACGCTGTACAGCCTGGTGGAGAACCTGGACGGCGTGCAGCGCGACCTGCTGGCCGTGCGCGCCGACACCGCCGCGCTGCGGGCGCATGCTGATCAGCTCAACTCGGGTCAGTCACGGTTGCAAACAAAATTTACCCTCAAAACTAGGAAATTGCGGCACCATTGATCAACACGGTACAATCGATTGTGCGCTCGCTGAAGATTTATTTATTTATTTATTTCAATATACAGATGGCCTCAAAACCGCAGAAAGCTCTGTGACATCTCGACGATGCGACTGGATTCCCGACTGACGTGCGCGGCTTTATTTTCCATTGACGTGTGCTCGTTTCCATTGACAGGACTCCGCAAGGTGAAGAACAAGCTGCTGCAGACGTTGGCGGGCTGCACGCAGCCCAAGTGCCTCGCTTTGCAGTCCAAGTACAACATCGGACAACTGAACACGGAAATACAGTATAGCCAGGTCAGGTCAAAAAATAAAACAAGAATTCAAAGTTTACTATGCTTCGGATCCTGCAACCCTTCGAATCCTAGGTGGTACAGTATGCAATGTGAAGCAGATATTGCCAAGTCCTTCTTAGGTGGTTTTGATAGCAGTGTTTGAAAGCAATTCCTTATCACCTTCGATCACATCGACACTTAACATCAGGTCAGATAGTGCTCAAACACTGACCACAAACAACAATTAAAAAAAAGTCCCCATGTTATCTTTACAGACATCTTGATAGTGTAAGTAATATGTGCGTATGATTTCATGCTTACCTGGATTAGATGCTCGACAAATACTTTCCAACGGTAAGTGTTAGCAAACTAATAATACTGTGAAGGTTGCGATAAGATAAGCTGTTTCAATTGTGATTAATTAATTGCATCGAATGACTAATGCAATTTGTATTATGTTTATCATATTATACAGCGGTATTACTAAACTATTTTTATTGGAATTGTTATCCGATCTCTTTACGGCTTGTATTGATAAGCTATTATCTGATGTTACTCGGATCTTTTAGACGTAATGAGTTTTGCACAGTTCTCACTGTTACTGTAATTGTATGAAATAAGAGCTGTTGGATTTTAAAAGCAATGGATTCCTTAGGTCAAAGACGCTGTGGCATGATGGCAAGTTAAGTGATATCTACTGTAACGTTACACCCCTTTACCAATTTTGGCAAAAGAGTGTAAAGTACACGTTATCAAGGGCTACCTCCCTATCCCTATGAGAAGGACCCAAAAGGAGGAAAAACAAAGGAGACAGCTTAAAATATATATATTAAAATAAGAAATTAGAATTAAGGATTAAAGTCTTTGATGATAGAAAGAGTAAAAGTAGTCACACGCGATAATTAACAGGAAGTTGTCTTTAGAAATAAATGGTTAGAAATAGTCGGTCTAGAATGTAGCACTGTTAAGACGATAAATACGTAATGTTCTTCATGAGGATACTTATGATGAATGACCCCAGGCTAGGGCAGGCTAGGTCTGCGGCAGAAAGCTGGTGTCCAAAGTCGGGGAGGCGCTCGTGGAGAGCGGCCTTCACCGGAGGGTTATAGGGCTCCGATGTTTTAAGCTTCAAGACTTCTTCAGGACTCACAATTAGGTAAAGATTTAAAAGTGCTTGAGGACTTCTTCATTCAATTTTCAAGGTTTTAGAGGCTCAGACCAAAGCCAGACCAGAACTCCAACCCGACTCGAAATCAACTCGACTGTCAGCCGTTTTTTCAGGCATCACTTCCAAAACTGTCAATAAGTAATTCTGCAATTTGAATATTTGAAAAATTAAGAAAGATAAGGTTAAAAGCTGCCTGATACAATAAGATAAATTAAAACTAAAACTGTATACAAAATTATTGAATTGTACGAGAATACAACAGAATTTAGAAATAAGATTATAAATGACATTAGTAAAATTAGACATCTTTCAGTAATGTTTACAAACAATATAAAAATAGAGACATAAGAATTTAGAATTTAAAGGCACAGGGCGGTTGCCAGGATCCTTATCAGGAGGCTCCATGCTCAGCGCAGGCGTGGATTTGTCGGGCGAGAAGAATAAAACAACTCTCTCAGTACTACACACTCTAATCAGCTATTTTACAATGATTCCATGAAATACGACGTTAAATACAATCAAGATATTTGAATTAAACGATACGCAGAGACACTCCACCGAACACGTAATGCGCAAGCCCGATGCAAACTGATTTTTCTGCCAATCTAACGGCAACCGATCTGTTTGCTTGTCTCTGGTTGCACACTAGCGCCCGGAGTTGCGTCAGAGTGGGGAAACTTCGACTGTCACAAATTAGTTACGTTTCTTGCCACTCTAAAATAATCGACGCGCCGTCACGGCCAGACTGACATTCGCACGTCCTCGTGCGTCTGCCTGTGTAGGTAGAGCTCCTGTCCTCCAGTTAACCTGCAAAGATGAAACACAGCTGGAACATTCATCTCTCTACGCTCGTCTATCACTGACACGCTATTTCTGTTTGCCAACCATTTAATTTCATCTCGACACCTGTCCATCACGACACGTCACAACACGCTGGACCGGACAACTGAACTCTGGCATCCCTTCGACCAGTCATCATCTCAATAATGACGTGGACCGGATAACCCATCAGCGTCCCTTCGACCAGCCCTCCCCGAATATCGCACAGATTCAGCATAGTGATATGATCCGGAACTTCGACCCGCATAAGCCAGTTCCTTAGACCTTCCACTAGCTGCACATACCAACGTCACACACAGGTATTGTAAGCTGACTTAGGACGTCGACCCTTATGAGCCAGTCCCGTCGTCCAGCTACTCTACCGCCACATACCACACACGACACACGTAAAAGCCAACACGGAGACACGAGAATTAACATGGACAGTAACAGGGGTCACAGATAAAGTAGACACTTAATAGCACTTACGACTGATTATTCGTCACGCTCAGAGGCAGAGAGGGTTTCAGAGCTAGCGGTAAGAGTGCGCGAACTAGATACTGAGATTGTATCACTATCATCATCAGATGGCATCACTTCCATCTCTTGACCGTGGACCGCCGTCTCGGCCTCCTCTACGTTATTAATTAAGGAAGTAGCTGCTTCAACTAAACCATCGTAGCCTCCGGGTACTGCACGCAAGTTTTCGTGAGCATATTTGTAAGTTCGGTTAGACCCATCAATGTCTCTTAACTCGTACCTATCGTTATCTAAAACGCGACTGATAATAAATGGACCTCGGAACTTTCTCTGTAATTTAGTCTGGTTACGCTCACTACATTTAATAAAAACGAAATCATTTTGAGAGAAGTGTTTTACAGCTGCCCTACCGCGGTTGAAGCGTTTTGTTTCTAATGCGGCTGCCTTCTCGATATTTTTGGACGCGTTCTTTCGAATTGAGTCTAAATCTAAACGAGGCTCAAGTTCTGAGTGAGGACGTATGCTAGACATTCCTAATGACTGTGATCGTATGCCGAACATCAGTTCCGTTGGCGTATAACCTGTTATTCTAGAGCGCGTACTATTCAATGCCAGTTGGACCTCAGGAAGTTCGTCGCGCCATGTCTTGTTTGGATCATTCTCTACTATTGTAAGTAAGCTTTTTAAGGTGCGCATCACCCGCTCTACTTGGCCGTTAGCTCTACTAGAACCAGTTGCGATGAAATGGAGTTCTATGCCGTGATCACTACAAAATTGTTTGAAATCTGCACTAATATAGCATCTACCTTGATCCGCGACTATTCGTTTTGGTGCGCCGAAGAGGCAAACCGCCTTTTTTAGAGCTTTTATGGCACTAGCTGCATCTAGTGAAGGTGTATACTCGAGAAGAACATACTTTGTAAATGAATCAATTATAACTGAAGCATATTCTTTCCTATCGCTTTTCCCACTTAGTTTACCCGTGATGTCGATATGTAATGTGTGCCAAGGAGTGGCAACTTTCGGGATTGGGTGAAGTTGGACCTGCTGGGCCCCTGAACACCCTTTTGACGCTTTGCACACAATACAAGAATCAACGAATTTTCGAACTTGCTTAGCCATTAGTGGAAACCAATATTGTTCGTATAGCTTATCTAGAGTCTTTTCTGCGCCAAGGTGCTTAATTTCTGTGTGAACATGATTGATCAGAGTCCATGTTAAAGATCTCGGGACTACTGGGAGCCAAAAGGTATTCCTATTGCGTTCGATTTTCCTATAAAGTATGCCTTTACGTACATCGTAAGTGTGAGCAATCGGTTCGGGTAGCTCTTTATTATTGTGCTTACTGATGAGATCTTTAATTTCACTGTCACGTTTTTGTTCCACTGCAAGCCACCCTTGGTGCAGTTCTATAAAATGGATGTCTCTACTTTTTGCGGGTATGTCAGATTCATCAACTGTTTTGGACGATCCCGGCGTTGGATCTGGGAGAGGGTTCCGTGACAAGAAGTCAGCATGTTCCATGCTGCTTCCCTGTTTGTGCATTATGTCGAAATCATAAGCCTGTAGGAAAGCCCACCAACGATGAACGCGTGGGGTCAGATCGGTTTTCGATTTAGACGCTTTCAAAGAGTTGCAATCAGTAAAGACTGTAAAATGCTGTCCGTACAAATAATGTCGGAAATTCTCAACAGCCCGAACGACCGCCAAGGTCTCTAACTCATAAGAATGATACCGCGATTCTGTGTCAGTCGTTCGGCGACTAAAGTAAGATACTACGTGGGGTAAATTTTCTTTTCTTTGGATTAGTATTGCGCCATAGCCTTCTGAGCTCGCGTCGGTATGAAGTTCTATAGGGGAGTCACGGTCAAATATTGTCAGAACCGGTTCTGAAGTAAGTATCGCCACAATTTTCTTGTGGATATTATTGTGGACACCTGTCCATTTGATAGGACCTTTTAATTTAGTTAGCGGGTAGAGCGGCCCTACAATACGAGTAAAGTTCGGTATGAAACGCCTAAAGTAAGACGCTAGGCCTAAGAACTGCCTGACGTTAGTAGCAGTTTTAGGGGTTGGAGCATCTACCAAAGCTTGTACTTTCCTGGGATTTGGAGTAACTTCCCCTGCCCTAATCACGTATCCGAGATAATCCACTTTACTTTTCATAAACGTACATTTCTTAACGTTAAACGAAAATCCAGCGCCAGAGAGCGCTTTCAAGGTCAAGTCCAGACGTTCCAGCCCTTGAGTGACGTCATCGGAATAGCATAAGACATCGTCCATATAGGCTAGCGCTGCCTGATCTTTTAACGACCCTAGAGCGTTGTTAATGCACCTTTGGTACACGGACGCCGCATTCCGTAAACCAAAGGGCATCGCCAGATACTCGTACTGACCGTCCGGAGTCACAAATGCCGTTCTCGCTATGCTGTCACTGTCAGGGTCAACTATTATTTGGTGATACCCTGAAGCCATATCTAATGACGAGAAGTAGTGCGCCCCGTGAAGCCTGTCTATTTGTTCGTCAATTATCGGTAAAGGATAGTGCTCAGGACGTGTGTTAGCGTTTAGTTCCCTATAATCTACGCACATCCTATCAGTGCCGTCCTTTTTTTTGACCAGCAGAATGGGACTAGCGAACGGCGATGTGCTTTCTCGAATGACGCCTGCTTGCAATAGAGATTCTACTTTTTCCTTAACTATTTCCTTTTCCGCGGGGGCTAACCTATACGGGCGTCTCTGTACGGTTTTGTTTGGATCGATAGGATCTATGCGCATAACACCCGTCGTAACACGTCGCGTAGGTATGCCGTCGATGAAAAAGTCACTATACTTTTGTAATATCTTAATTAAAGCAATTTTATCATCACCTTGTAAATCAGTGTCAATAGCAGTAAAACCGAAGTCACTTAGTTTTTCGGCCACATGAACTTCCTTTTGCAAGGAAAATGCAACCTGCTCATTGTCGATTTTAACTTGAATCTTGTTTTCTAAGAGATCCCTACCTATGATCACTGGTTCGGCGATGGTATCGTCAGGCACTATATGAAACAGCACCGACGCTGAGATGCCTTGTACATTGATGGGGCTAAGAACCTGTGAAACGCATTCCACATTATCTCTGCCTATACCTTTGAGGTATACTAAGTCACTACGCAAAGTACCCGGAAACTTCTTGGCAAAGCCACACGTCACTAACGAGCAAGCTGATCCACTATCGAAAAGAAAGGAAACGGGCTCACCAGATGATGTAGTCAAAGTGCCCCTAGTCGCTCTGCGCTCACAGACGTGGACCTCTTTGACCGCCGCTGCACCGCTGCCTCCTTTTCGGTCTGGACACGCGGATGCAAGGTGACCTGTCTGTCCGCACACAAAACAGGTAATCGGTCGGGCTTTGTCGAAAACCCTCGACGTTTGATTCGGAGTTTTGTCTGCAGCAGCAGACTCTTCTCGTCGCTTCCGGCAGTCGAGCGCTCTATGACCTGGTGTACCACAGCGATGACATGTTCCGGTAAAGCGAGGTTCATTATAACGAGTTCTTTTCACTTCAATTTCATAATTTTCATTACCGTCAAATTTTCGCTTTAGTGAAATTCCATTGAGAACTCGAAAAAGTTGAGATCTGGTAGAAAGGTTGTGCGAATGAAGCTCCCTACGAATCATGACGTCCTTTTGACACAATACTGAAGACACGAACCCAGCAACTATATCTTCAGCCATTTCCATACGTGGAATTCTTTCAATAATGCTCCAAAGACGCATTGCCGCCTCACAAGCAGTTTCCTTTGGACCGATTTGAAAACGCAACACTTCATCGAAATAATCTTGAGGCAACATAGGTTTTGCGAATTTTGCTAGCAACAGTTCCTTTATTTGAGGCCATGTTAGCTGTGAAACCTGCAGCTTGGTTAAGCAGGTAGCAGCTCGTCCTTTCAAGGCGTGCGTTAGCAACAACAATAACTCGGCACCTTCTAGATTTTTACTGTTAACTATGATCTCAGTAACTTTACACCAACCTTCTATGTCTGCATCGGCATCATCTGGGTTAAATCGGATTAATTGTGTTGTTGTGTTGCTCGCAGATTGAGGTTGAGGGCTTGACAATAATCTGGATAGCAACATCTCCATATTATGTAACAGGTTTGGCGCCGGTGATGGACCGGGCGCATCGTTTCTTCGTGTATTCTCCTCTGCACGTAGCCCTTCACATCCCACTTCTGATAAAGGCACAGGGCGGTTGCCAGGATCCTTATCAGGAGGCTCCATGCTCAGCGCAGGCGTGGATTTGTCGGGCGAGAAGAATAAAACAACTCTCTCAGTACTACACACTCTAATCAGCTATTTTACAATGATTCCATGAAATACGACGTTAAATACAATCAAGATATTTGAATTAAACGATACGCAGAGACACTCCACCGAACACGTAATGCGCAAGCCCGATGCAAACTGATTTTTCTGCCAATCTAACGGCAACCGATCTGTTTGCTTGTCTCTGGTTGCACACTAGCGCCCGGAGTTGCGTCAGAGTGGGGAAACTTCGACTGTCACAAATTAGTTACGTTTCTTGCCACTCTAAAATAATCGACGCGCCGTCAAATTAATAAACGAATAAAAGTAAAGAATAAGAAATAAATAGTGGCACGCAAGGACTCGAGTAAAAGAGATCAAGGGTTAAGAAACAGAAAGATATGAAAAAGTATACAGAAATAGAAAACCTTACACTACATATCGCCCATTTGCGCCAAGAACGTGTTATCTCACGTTCAATACTCTGCGAAGATAACACGGTTTTATTGCAAATGAGTGAACAAGATTGTTTCTACTCAAAGAAAATTTCAAGCAAGCGTACTCATCATGCAAGCTTTACCAGCGCCTCAGACACTGCAACCAATGGATTGTCAGGCTGCGTTCAATAAGACATCTAACCGACTCGTGTCTATACTTAACTCACCACTTGATAACGAGTCGCGAGGTCTCTTAAGGAGTTGCGAACTCGTTCCTATGGTCTACATTTTATAGAGTCGCGAAGACGTCTTCCCGGCTAAACTCCTCTCGTGTCCTCAGATGCCGGACGTGTCGGAGTTGCTGAACAACGTGACCGCGCTGCTCGATAGCGACATCAAGGAGGAGGTGGCCGCCGGACAGAAGGTGTTCGATAACATCAAGCTGGGCATCCGCCGCTCCGTACAGGAACACATCCCTAGCGTGCAGGCTGCTATCTCGGAAACTGGTGAGTTTATCCCTCCACCCTCATAGGGGATTCTCTTTCTCCCTCCTGGATCCTCTCCTGCCGCACAGGGAACCATGACCCATTACAGGGGATATTTCTAGCTTGACAGGTTTACAGGCGTATGTGGCCCGTGGACCGGCTTGGAGCACGATACGATAACTGAAAGAACGGAGTCACGATTGATATTGGAATTAGATCTTTGGTTCTAAATACTAGGGGGTGTTTAGCCAGATTGGCGGGGCATCATCCTTAATGGATCTCATAGCCGCTACTCCGTCTAGATCTTTGATCCTAAGTTATAGTGGGTGTCCAGTTAGATTCTCGACGTATCCCATGCTCTAGAAGGTGGTCAGCCTGATTCAAGAGGATGTCCACCCTGATTCATCTTTCCGGTGGTCCTTTCTTAACGGATCTCTCGTTTATATCGCAGGGGTGCGACTGGAGGCAGTGGCGAACGACATCACGTACATGGCGGGCAATGCCAGTTTAGAGTTGAAGCGGCAGGCAGTGCTGGCGGACTCGCTGCAGGAGCTGCACGAGCAGTACGGACCTTACCGCCGCTACGTGGGGCTGGCGGCCGCTATGGCGCCACTGCTGGTAAGTACTGGATTTTACGCTCGGTGGAAATTATAACGAACCGTAATCTATATCTATACTAATATATAAAGCTGAAGAGTTTGTTTGTTTGAACGCTAGGATCTCAGGAACTGCTGGTTCGAAGTGAACAATTCTTTTTGTGTTGAATAGTCCATTTATCGATAAAGGTTATAGGCTTTATAACATCACGCTACGACCAATAGGAGCGGAGCATCAATGAAGAATGTGGCAAAAAAGGGGAAAATATATTGCTTTTATGAGAGTTATTGGGGGGAAAACTTGAATTATGCGGGTGAAACCGCGGGGCGCAGCTAGTCAACTATCTAGCGAAACCACAGCCAAGGGAACGGGCTTGGGAAAATCAGCGGGGAAAGAAGACCCTGTTGAGCTTGACTCTAGTCTGGCATTGTAAGGAGACATGAGAGGTGTAGCATAAGTGGGAGATCGCTTGCGGTCGTCGCTGAAAAACCACTACTTTCATTGTTTCATTACTTACTCGGTTGGGCGGAAGCGGTGCGCGGTCGACTAATCTCGGCACGCGCACGGTGTTTCGTTCCAAGCGTGCAGAGTGGCGACGTGGCGGCAACGCTCGTCGCCGTACAACTCCCGCGTGATCCGGTTCGAGGACACTGCCAGGCGGGGAGTTTGACTGGGGCGGTACATCTGTCAAAGAATAACGCAGGTGTCCTAAGGCCAGCTCAGCGAGGACAGAAACCTCGCGTGGAGCAAAAGGGCAAAAGCTGGCTTGATCCAGATGTTCAGTACGCATAGGGACTGCGAAAGCACGGCCTATCGATCCTTTAGTACTGAAGAGTTTTCAGCAAGAGGTGCCAGAAAAGTTACCACAGGGATAACTGGCTTGTGGCAGCCAAGCGTTCATAGCGACGTTGCTTAGCAGGGAGCTGTTCTGCTTCTTCCCGGACGTTGCCGATCGGCTCAGGATGGACTGGGTGGAGCCCAACTATGAAGTGTCGCAGCTGCTGACCAGCCATGGGATGTTTCGCAAGAGGCTGCACGAGATGACGTTATGTGAGGACAGCATGTGTGAATGCGGAACGGCTGAAGAGAACAGGCACCACGTCCTGTTTGACTGTCGTCTGTACGACGATCTGAGAGGCAAATGAATGGATGGAATCGCCCGCCCGGAGGCGGGACCGATCCACTACTCGGACCTGACGTACGCGGGAGGGGGGTTCATTGGGCTTGAAACAGTCGCATTACGGATATTATAAGATAGGCATAATTGTTATTATGTTGGGGTGAATAATGATAACGCATCACGATCACATTCATTTTTCGATCCTGGGTTCTGGAACTATTAGAAAAGGTTTTTCAAGCCTTTCCTGTATCTATTTAAGATAACGAAACGCTACGAGGGCCATGCTCTCACAAACACCTACATTTTTAGTAAATTCCACTCTTCACACTGCAAAAGATGAATGGATTTCAATGAAAATGTGATATTTAGGTTTTGGCATAATATAAACAGAATACTTTTACCCTAAAAATTAACAGGTTATTATCAACGCGGGTGAAACCGCGGGGCGCAGCTAGTCATATATCACGAAGCGTATAATTTCGCCGTGTATAGTCTTCACTACGTAAAGACATTTAAAGAAATAGCGACTCTTGCATCGACGCAATAAAGTCGCAATTCAGTGCGCAAAGCGCGGCATATTTCGAATTAAATTTACGTAGCTTCATCTCTCCTGATGGCAAAATATTACCAGCATGGTGGACGCCCGATGTACTATATCTAAAGTGCGGAATACTCCTGGTCTTGTAATCGCCTACCTCGATGATCTGCCGTGGATCAGCCTTGGCAGTCCGTCGCGGAACACAGACGGCGCCGCTGTAACCGCTCGCCGTTCCAGATCACGCTGCTGTTCGCGTGGGGCCTGACGTGCGGCGTGTGCGGCAAGCGGCCCGACGTGTACGGCGCCGCCGACTGCTGCAACAAGGGCGCCGGCTCCAAGTGTCTGCTCTGGTAACTGATTGATGATACCTTTCGCGAATAATTAAAAGGATGAAGGGAAAAATATATAGAGCCTTGCCGTAATAAAAAGGGGGGGTAATTCAATTTTAGGTTTATATACGTGTCTGTAAGTAATTATGTTGCTTAAGTGGTGTAGATAAATAATTGTTGTGTTATTTTCCAGCGGCATCGGGTTCATCTTCATCGTGGGCGGCGCTATGGCGCTGGTGCTGGCCGCCTACTTTATAGTGGGCGTGGCCTCGCAGCGGTTCCTTTGCGATCCGCTCACGTTAGTACACCTTGCCCTTAAATGCCTACTTCTTATCCTAAATGGGATTCAGCCTATATTCTTCCCGTAATAACAGGAATTTAAAAAAACTAATTGTATTTTTTGTTTGTTTTGATGAAAATATTCTTAATAGAAAAAAATAACCTCTTGTTATATCTAGAGTTTTATTGTGAAGAGAAAAAATATATAATGATAAATAAAAACTGTGCTTATTCCAGCGAGCCCCGCGACAACCGCCTGTTCGCCGACCTGGAACAGTTCGTGGACCTCGAGAAGGCTCTGTTCAACGAGCGCCGCGACCCTGACTTCAACATGACCTCGGTACTGCTCAACTGCCACGACAACCGGACCATCTATAAGGTACACACGGAAACGATTATTGGCATTCGTAACCTATCAGAAAGCAGTAGGCCAAGCAATAATAACTTTAAGATAAAGTTGAAATTAACGCAATCTATTAGTGTGATGGGACTCCGGGACTCCCCTCCTCACACCGATAGATGGCGTTAAAAACGCAGTATACAGATTTGAAAATTGGACGTTCAATTTCATTGATTCTATGGATTACCTCCCGCGACTTCACGCGTTAAGAAAACGATGATTTTCATTCAGTAGAGCAACCACCACGTTATTGAATCGTGACTTCGACTTTCTGGGACTTGCCATTTTGACTATAACTACGGAAAATGTAAAGAAATGGTTTCAATACTCGACACTGGCTAAATGCACAAATCGTGCGGAGCCAAACCGAAAAAAAGTAAGATGCGAGGTCCGCTCCCTCGGCAGACGCTGCAGCTGTCGCGGCTGTACGACCTGGCGGCGCTGCGCGCGGACGTGGCGGGCGGCGTGGCGGCGCGCGTGGCGGCGCTGCGGCCCGCCTTCCCCGCCGCCGCCGCCACCATCCTGCGCCCCGCCGCGCGCCGCCGCCTGGCGCAGCTCGCCTCCTCCGGCCTCTCCGACTTCGACTTCGAACGGATCCTGCACGCCGTGAGTACTCAGGATCTCTCTTACCCTCGCGACACCTCACTCGATAGGCTTTGCTCATATTTTGTTTATCAGAATTCAAATGTGATTTCTTACGGGCCACCATTTTGTTTTTCGACAGCAGTTATCCTCCGACATTCTCGCATTGACTCGCATTGAGTCGAACGATACTTCATCTATCAAGACGATTAGGCCGTAGATCGTCATCGAAGATCAAACATTCATTCACACCGAAAATAATTATCTTTGTTTGACAGTCGAGAAAAAAAATCAATCGTTTCATCCAACTACAAAATGTTAAAAGAGTTCGTGCGCGCTAAAAAGCACTTTACGCAGACCCTCGAGAGAGTAGGAAAATACATCGGTCTATTTATTTAATTTTGCATTTTGACGCGCATGGCCACAGAATATAGATAGTACTAGTACTATACTCATGGCGCTGTCAGTGTCAGTAAAGTAGCGAAGTAATTATTTTGTATCTATGGATTTATGGTTACAAGATTACAAAAGTATGGCGGTTTTTCGATATCTACTTCATACTCACGCGGTGAAAAGAAAACAGAAATTGTGAAGGAAACCACATACGAACTCATAAACTTTAAATATTGTTTCTTTGTTTACTGGTAAGGGTTTAGAAAATGGATAAATAGCGTAATTAAGTTATGTAATTCAAATAAAATCAAAACTTTGTTTACAGAGCATCACAACAAGTTTATTTATTTGCTAGCCTTCACGACTTAAAACAAAATAATAGACTTATATAGCCCGTCGTCCATATCGTCCGTCGGAAAGGCCGACGATGGGGGCCGATCGCGATATATTTCACCTCCAGCAATCGCGCGGAGGTACATGTGCGCGGCCGGAGGCCTAACGCAGGTTCGCGTTTCAGCTCGAGAGCAACATGACGTCGCTTGCGCTGGACTCGCTCTCCAAGCAGCTGGACAGCACGGCGGCGTCGCTGACGGCGCCGGGCGCGGCCGCCGAGGCGCGCTCGCTGCGGGAGGCGTCGGCCGCGCTGCAGGCGCTCGTGCGGGACGTGCTGCAGCCCATGATGGAGTACAGCGCGAGGCTTAACGTGAGTACGCGCGCCACAACCTTGGGTTCGAGTCCGCCACACATTGACAATGTTAGATTTTAGTCGCTACACACTGACAACCTTGGATTCTAATTATTGACGACACACTGCCAACTTTGTACTCTAGTCGACAATATACTTTAACTTTGATATCCTTATGGTTGATTTCCACTTGCAGAGCACAGCGATCCGACTGCGCGATGAACTGCGATTCAACCACCGCTCGCTGAAGGAGGCCATCTCTTACCTGATGAAGGAAACGGCTGAGGCCGAGGTGTTCCTCAACACACAAGGACCGGAGCGGCTGCAGAATGTATGTATAGTATTACATCAACTCAAGAAGGAAAGAAACTCAATAACTTACCTATACTATGTTGGAGCCATACGGTGTAGGAGCGGTTTGAGCTCATGCCTATATGTTCCAGCCACACAATGTAGGAGTGGTCTGTGCTCGTCACTTGTCGCAGTGTTTTGTCATATATGGATAATTGTAACCAATTGTGGCCTCACCTAGTGGTTGTGTCGGGTCATGTTGGTAGGGTCTGCATCCAATAGTGGCCCAATCTGCGCATGCACTTACTGACCTAAATATAATGAATTTTATCTATAAGTAGATATATTTAGCATAGTAAGTAAATCAGTACATAAAGTTCCATTTGGCCACAGATAACACAAGAGTATGCAGCCGTCATAGCCGAGAAGATGAACGAATATCTGGACCGCGTGGCGAGCGCCGCCGAGCACGACGTGGGCCGCTGCGGGCCGCTGTCCAACGCCTTCAACGCCACGCGCGACGCCGCCTGCCACAGGATACTCATGCCCACCGTGAGTGCGGCCCGCTGCCACATGGGCTGTGTGGCACAGCCTATAGAATAATCGAGATGTGGCTGTGTCGTAGGCACCGCTGCGTGTTTTATGTGAAAACAACAACCTCCTAGCTTCTCAGTCAAAATTTACACCAAACGAAAATTACATGACGGTGATAAGTGACTTCAATGATGCGTCACTGTTCTCACTAAGCGAATTGAATTCTTTGATTCTATTGTGAGATCGAGTGATATACCTAGTTGAATGTTTTATAGATTTTGGATGATAACAAATCAAACTACACAATAATATATCCCCCAATTTTGTTATCATCAGTTTTCTTATTACCTTCTAATAGAGAACCAAACATAAAGACGTGTTTACGTCAAGAACACTTAACACGTTTAGCCCTCACCAGTGAGCCCCTCTGCTGTCCATTCTAGAACGGGTACTGGATCGCCCTGTCGTGGTGCGTGATACTGTTTGTGCCGCTCATGTGCGTCGCGCAGCGCCTCGCGCGCCTCTACTTGCACGCCGACCCCTACCCCGGACCCCTCGTCGAGGCGTGAGTACAGCCCTGTATTAATAACGTCTCCCCCTCCCCCGGCCCCGGCCCTAGAGGCGCTACTGTCGAACGGTTAGTGCTACGGCTGACATTTTCGACCTGTTTGTTTCCTCTAAACTCTAAAGTGCTCATTTTGAAAATTGTTTGTTATGAAAAGTATTCTAAAAGAAAAGTGCACGTCATGAGATGTGCTCTAATAAGAAAAATGAATGTTTTGTAAAAAACGTGCTTGTTATGAGAAGTGCCCTATAGGAATAAATGCCCGTTGTGAGAAGTGCACCTACTGCAAAATGCAGATTTTGAATTGAGTGCACATTTGACAAAGTGCACCTTCTAGATATTAACCGTCCGTCCGTCTTTGCGAGCAAGTTGAAATATCATACAACTGGGTCATCTCTCTTAAAAATATATTTAAACAAGTTGTATATCCGCTTTTAACTGACCTACAAGTAGAAAATCCGCGGCAGAAGACCTAGTTAGCAACTCTGCCACTAGAGGCCACCACTACCTCATTCGACAAGTAATGAAGCAACATTCTAAAAGTGTTGTCAGCCGTATTACTATTCAGTTCTGTAGTAGTTGCCGTCACTGTGACCACGTTTTCTTGTTTTTTAATCTGAGTAGAAAGTGTATACTTTACGTCATTAAATTGTATATCAACTTGTTTGAACATCAAAGATATACTGTGTTGCATATTTCAAATAGAGATATTTTAGTATTTAAACAAATGAAATAACATTTATGAATGGAATAGAATAGAATAGAATAGAATAGAAAATTCTTTATTGTACACCAGAAACAAAAATAAACACAGTACAGAAGAATTGCAATACGTAAACAAACAACAATAAGAAAACATGGAATATGTTGCAATATTACCTGATCCCTGCTACTTCTAAAATATTAATACTTTATTGCACAGTATAATAGGTGTAATGGGTGTCAAGGAGTTGGTGTACTGCTTTCCGCTGGGATCGTAGCATATGGAAAGGTGTAGTCTCTGCCTATCCAGCCAGGAGAAAGACATGACTGTATTTGTATATATAATAGAGTACAAATGGCGGACTTAATGCTCAAAGTTTTGTCTACCAGTAAACCACCCGTGTTAAAAAGATGGGCGTGCATCAAAATGTAAGAATTAATGGTATTTTATGTAGACACATATGTACATCAATAAAGCTAGTTATAATGAGAAAACGTGGTCGCACTTCTATGGAACTAGTTGCTCCGGCGAAATAAAACTACCTTATGTGGTTCGAAATTACACTGTTATTTCACCGGAGCATTTTTTTACCCAATTGAAAATGTTAAAAACGAATGAAGCAGTAAAGTTTCAGCCCAGTCATTACCTAATAATTACAATTGTTACAATGTAAAGTAAAATTACCAAAATTTACCAAATTACAATACTCATACAGGCAATGGAATTATGAACTGTCGACGGGTAGTTTTGGTTATTGCTTCATTCGGAGCCGCCTGAAATAATTGAATCTGATACATAACGTCGCATCATGCTGCATCGAACTTCTATAAACAACTTCTATAAAACAGCTTCAATATTTTCAAGGCATTCCAGTGATATTTCTCTCCGTGGTCACGACTACCCGCCGTTGGCGTTTGGTATCGCCGCGATCCTAACGAACCGTCATGTTTCATGGTCATCGCCATTTGGACAACTGTTTGCAGTTTTGATTCTATATTATTGTCTTTTTTTATTCGTTCAAGAACTTTGTACTTTTCGGACGAAAGATCATTTGTGTCTATCGCCTTTATATCAATTCTCCAGTTACACAATATTTATTTTGTTAGTTTTTACAAGGTGTACGGTATTTAGTAGTTCTAAAACTGTCGCGTATTAAATTCATATTTATTGGACAAAACGTTTAAACCGTGCATGGACTTATTCCAAAATATAATTTTGTCAAATCTTGACGTTCAATATAATCTGGTTGAAAAGTCAAGGTTAGTCAAAAGGTTATTCTGATATTAGTCTGTGGACGAATTAGACTCGATTTTGTCTAGTTATTATCGATATTTCTTGAATAATGTAATTTATAATTTAATACCTATCTAAATAATCGAATCTTTATTTTGTTTCTGTCAGAGATCTGCCGTTTTCAACAAAAACTGCAAACAGTTCATTATTTTTTGTTAAAATTTTACTTTTGTTTTCTAATTTTTGTCTAATTTGATTTGAGTTGTCCGTCGTATGATTTGTAGGTCTGTGTTTAACATTGTTTGATTGTTTTGTATGAGTTTGTCGTTGTTTGGGTTTGCTGCACCCCCCATGTACCGTAGTGGCGGGCCCTCGACCGCGGTCGACGCCGGGACCCCGCCCCCTGTATTATACGAACTCGATGAACATTTAAACGATATTGGATCGTGAATACAACACTCAAAATTCAATTTGAATCTTTATGCTCTATCAATTATATATTGGCACTGATATTTAACTGTCTACGATCATGATCCAATTTCATTAGAGAAAAGTATTTATCGTTGCGTTTGGAACGACGTCGGATATCTTGCGGAGAGGTACCGCCGGGTCGAAGAGCTAGCGCTGCGCCGCCGACACTGCGCGGGCGCCGGCCGAGCGCCGCCGTCCCGCTATTCTGTTTCAGTTATTTTCTGTTTATTATTGGTTATTCATGTCATCGCCATCAACGCGTAGTATACGTTGTTGTCAGTGTGAGTCTATTCAACGATATAGAATTCAAATTTTTCTAGGGCAATTGTTATTAATTTCCTTTCTTTCGGGGTGTTAACGTGACATGGGTGTGTTTAACAGTGAGTATGAGCCGATGTGCCAGAAGCGCGGGTGGTGGCGATGACCCTACGCCTCGTCCGGTAACACACACACAGATACGTTTGCGCGCCGCCCTACCGCCGCCCGGGCCGGCGCCGTCGGCGGCGGCGCTCGTAGGGCGGCGCCGTGTCGGCTACTCAGCCTCGTGGCGTGTGCTCTTCGACTTGATAGCGGCTTGCACGATACTCTTTGTAGAACGATCTTTATTCCATTTGTTCATTGGACTACGGATTGGCACAATAACGCTTTTATACTAAGGAATTATACTTGAATAAGTATTTAACAACTTTTTATTTTTTATTTTTTGAACGCGACTTGGCCTTGTATTGGGATAAATTTAAAATATGTCACAGAACCAAAATCTTGATAATATAATGTAGTCCAGTGAACAAATAAACTGCTCGGTGTTTCCCAATATGATCGATGTATGCTACGTACCGATGTCCATGTACCCGTAGGTAGGTCGGCATGCCTCGCTACTGCATACATTGCTTGCGGCCCGGTTCGTTTCGCATACTTCTCGAACGCACCGGCGATGTACCGGTACGACCATAGATTATAGTTTTGTTTGCCATCCGTGTACATACAAGTAGCTCCCTCTGTCTTAGTTCCATTTGGTTGGTTTATATTTGTTTCGTTCGATCATCACCCCCATCACAACTCTCTGGAATAGTATATTGTGTAGCGGAACTATGTTTAAGATCTAATGACATTTGAGTTTCAGAATCATAGGACTGACTTAATCCGTAGAAATTCTCTGAGTAGCTCGTCTCTTAGTCTCTAGATATCGTCTTTAGACTTATATCAATTCAATAGCGTCTTAACGATAAAGTTTTATTTATCTCTGTACTTTGTCTATATCATATTAATATTCTCTCATTACGTGTTTGTCATTGAGGATTTCCATAATGTTGGCATTACTCCCCGAACCTCGTTAAAGTTTCTACTTATTATGAAATTTATTTTTCTGTTTGGAAGTCGATGCCTTGTCCCCTGGGGTCCTTTTCGAACGTCCCGATATTCCAACTGCTTTATTTTATTGTGTTCTCGAAGCTACACACAGCATCGCTTATTACAAAATAAGAAACCGCTTTGTTCGGGTCTTTTATATTTTAATGACTAGCAATTGAAATTTCGATGCATATGGTCCCTTAATGGTAGAATTTTGCGGATTGCGGCTCAGTCGACTGACGTGAGTGACAGATGCGCGGGAGTCACATTTGACATCTTGCGCGCACCCGTCGCGTGAGCCGCGATCCACGGAATTCTACCTTTACCCGGTTAATGATCGAACCAAGTAGACTTTACCGATAGCGGCTGCTGTGTGTAGCGCGTGAGGCGTGTGCCGTGTGGGCGCTCGGATGACTGACCCCAGTCCGTTGTCTGTTGCAGCGAGTATTTGTATGACGCGTACGCGGACCGCGATAACGTACCCCTTGCCAAGTAAGTGCCCTTAGGGGACCCTCCCCACCGCCCTGCCCCCGCCGCCGCGCTGCCCGCATGGCTTCTCTGTCCGCCCGCACCCCGCGGCGTGCGCCCGCACCGACGGCGCCGGTACGTCCCCACACGTCGGTACGGGCTCACTCTGCGCGCATGAGTTTGAGCTTGCTTTGTTTCCGAGTTTTTATTTCCTTCGGTAAAGGTATAAATGTGAATAGTTTAGAATAATCAATAACTGTATGCATTATTAGGTCGTTGTCGACAGGAAGCATGTTTGTAAAACTAAACGCACTAATGGTATCCTACGCATGTGTAACCCGCACGGAAACTTGTAAGTCATTTAGATTCTGTTCTATTTTATTTGATTTTCAGTTGAGTTATTAATTTTAGTTTTTTTTTTGTTATTTTAACAATGCGGAAGGACCACATTTCATTTGTTAGGTGTGTGAAATCGTAGACGAAGATTCGATAAGGTTCAAGCGTATCGGTATTCCGAAATTTATTATTTACATTTATTGTAAAAGTTCAGTTGGGAACTCGTAAATACCAAATCGGTAAACATGCGTTAAGTTCATATAAAAATATTATAATGCATTAAAAATTTAAAAGTTTTGTAAACTAGCGCGTATACCGTATACCGATACACTTCCCGAACCGTATCGGATCGATCTCCACCGGGCTCTAACCCACGGGTGCGTAGCGGCTCTAAACGCAGCACGCTGGACATCGAGGGCAAGATCGCGGAGTGGCGCGAGCGCAGCGCCCCCTCGGCGCCCCCCGCCGGCGCGTCGCCCCCCGGGGGCGCCGCCTCGCCCCCCGGGGGCGCCGGCACGCGCCTGCTGCTGGCCGGAGACGACGTGGTGTGCCGCCTCGTGGCGCCCCCCGCGGCGCTCATCGACGACCTCAAGACGCGCCTCGACGTCAAGGACGAGGACAACGAGTCCGGCATACACGAGTCCGAGTAACCGGCGCGACCCGCCGCTGCCCGCTAGCCATATCGGCTAGCTAGCCGCCGTTTGTCGAATTATTATCCTAAAGGCAGAATCGGACGCATCAATGGAACAATTTTCATTCTAGTAAAAAAACATTCTTGTTTCAATTCGTGTTCACTCTACGCACAATAATATAAATGAAGTTCTCCTGATTGTTTTCTTGATTCCGAGGGAGAGGAAAAGTTGCCAAAATTCAACATTATCGAATCAGTTCATTAATGTATCATTAAATATGGCACAATTTTGAGATATATATGAATGAAAATGGATCCGTCTGATATCGCCTTCTAATCACTATTGTAATTGGATGAAAGTACCACAGTACGATGCAAGTATGCGCCACTCCAAACGGTTCCAATTATTGCGGTACAATACCACTAGGTATTGCGGTATAAATACCACCAGGTATTGCGGTATAACCTGCATTGCGACGCTGCTCAGCACTGTCGTACTTTCGCCCTCAGTGGTGGGTGATACGGTTGGCTATACGTTTGATTACGAACGAGAATTATAAAACGGTACCTGAAGTTGGTAAAACTGCCGCAGTTCCTGCGGCTTTGAACTAACTTCAAATACCTCTTTGAGAAAGCTCAGTCCAAAGGGACGTGTTTAGGATGATTGTTCTTTTATGTTGATATTCGTCGGACACTTCTATCTGATGAATGGGGAAAATAATACACTTTAAACTTTAGCTATATAATTTTATCAATGCACGTGGCATGCACAATTCATTCAAAATTTTTGAATCATATTAATTTGAATGAATATATAGTTTACGTAACTAACGTAACGACTGGATATTACAATGAAATGTCAACAATATGACTAAAAAAAATTGAGAGCGACCAATTTATTGTAGTCGAATGTTATTGGTTCCCATTGTCTTCCAGCGTTGTTACCGAGGGTCGCTAGATGGCGCCTTTCGATAATACTGTCCATTGTAATGATTCATATCAACACTTTTAGACAACCTAGATAATAATTACTAGGGCGGTATGTTGTCGTTATAATGTTAATGTAATGCTACGATATTGATATTATATAAACGTCCATTTGCTTGCAAAGTAACCGCTTGAACCTCGCCAACTATAATATAATGTGGATCAAACGTTGGACACTCAAATATAAGTGGACACCTCGAAAATGTAATAAAAAGATAAAAATGTATTAGATTTTTTTTTTCCAGTAAATCTTTTACATAATACTTATTCGGCACTGCATGACGATCAAAAGGAGCCCAAACACCATCAATCTACAGTTAGTCACCATAATATTGTAATGTCAGCACTTGACAGGCATGCAAAATTTCATCTCAATCGGCTGAGAATAACTGCTTCAAAATTGAGTTGCAAGATTCCACCCGAACGAACATAGCCAGTAGAACATATCGTTCATTCATATTCGTCTGTGTATGGTTCACGCTAATTAAGGAACAATCTCAAACTTCAAGCTGTCCATCTCTAATTTATACAATACGAAGGAGACAACATATTTCGACAATTCCTTTCTTCATTCAGTAATGAACATCTTTTGTAACTCATAAATAAATACAGATGATGTGATGGGAAGACCCTTTCCGGTGTTTGGGTGGTGTCCAACATTTGATCCGTACATTCTTAAACCGTAAACTATAACGCAACGCTTGTACAAGTTTTAATCAAAATATATATTCATACTGTAGGGCTAAAGTAATTTAAAGGCATTTTCACATTGCATAGTTTTGATATTCACTTACTGTAATGCTTAGATAGCGACGTGTAAGGAATTGAGAGCGTGTGTCATTTATGAGGGCATTTTTTATGAATATTTAGAGGAACGAAAGACTTTGTAGGTTTTTTAATCATATGATAGACAGACATTTTGGAATCCTTTATAACTGCAAACTGCTGTATTTTGATAACAGTTTTTAACTGCTTTTTGATACGATATACCGATAGGCAGGAATCACTGCAGTCAAGCATACAATCACACTTGCATATCAAAGTAACCAATTATAAATTACATTGTGAACGCTTCTTTAAAAGACGCTTTATGAATATAAAGAAAATTGTAATCTTCGTCTTTAAAATTTCTAAATTGTCTTAATTATCTTAATCATGTATTTATCCTTGTATAGATGTCGGCGAAATTTCAAGATCGTAACAATAACTTATAAATAGATGGTGTTGTATTGTTTTATAATCGGATTTTTTTATTGGTCGCTTACTGATGCTGCCATCTGGCGGACTTTAATATACTCTGTAAAACTTAATGAGCCAGAGATGGGACACAATCGAGAGTTCGACATTCAGAAATATCGAGTGAACTGTGTCAACACATCTCGCTGTGTGCTGGCTGACATCTACACGCGGTGTGTTCGAGTTTGTCGTTTCCGTGTTGGTCTGTATAGCCATTAACGTACGTGTATTTTAAAGAACACAGACGCTGATTACATCGTCTGCAACACACGTATAAGGTCAGGTATAAGGTCAAATTCTGATCATCAGTTAAAATAATATCAAGGTCATATCGTTTTAATATTTTCGTCCATTTACATTATACGTCGTATTAAGGGATAATCTCTCTCTTTCAAGTAATAATATAATTTCATTATTAATATCGTTACAAGTGTTTGACTATTGTCTAGTGACTTGAAGTTTCGCTGATTTCATATCGTGTGTAACCTCGATGCGAATGGCACTGAAGTGAATTGATAGGAATTAAAACGAACTAATCTAATTGTGTAACCATGACATTTATCCATTTTTAAATTAAACAAGTTAAGAATAGTTAGGTAGTTATTTAATATTGTACTGTGAGTGTTGTATGTAACCTTTTATATCGTAGCTGTAAGGAACATTTAGATGTTTTACATTTATACCTACATTGTAAGGTAACAATTTGTAGAATAAGTTATTGTATGTTGAACTATGGTTGTTGTGACTGGCGTTACTCGGACTCGGGGATGTAAGCCTGCATTACAATTAAATCTGGTAAAACTCTGATGTTGCGTTTGCCTGCGTGTACCAGCTTGCTGTATGGGCCCTTCTCTAGCTTAGAACCTCTCGGGTTGTTTCCCTTCCGTTGTTGTGTGAGTGTCGCTTTCTTTCCTTTGGTGTGATTCACTGATTCTAACTCCTCACTAAACTCGATAGTGTGACGTAAGTACTTGTAAACAATCTAACCTGTGTTTTTCTTCTTGTCTTGCGATCTTGTTTCATACTCAACTAGTCGATATTTTCTATAGTTGAGGTTGAAGCAAGGTACTCGAGTCTCGGCTTACTTATCATTTTGCATGAAACCATTATGTTGCTAATACTCCTACAGTTACTTCCGATGGTATAATTTCTTAGGTGTTTTGTAGCTGGCATAGATTTTGAATATATTGTTTTTAAAAAATGTTATACAGGAACGACTCCTTTCGTCTTTAAATTAAATGATTAAAATTAATTCCATCACATTGCAAAATCTAAACTATGGTAAATAATATATATATATATATAAATGTTATGTTGGTTTGTGTACGCTTCAAAAACTCAAAAAGTTCTGCACCGATCGAGGTGAAATTTTGGCATGATATATAATCCGCATCAAGGATTGTTTTTATCTATTTTTTTCATCAGCGAATGTGCTAATATGCCACAGCGAAGCGTGGCAGGGTACAGCTAGTTACAATATAAAAGTACCTATTAACTGACAGAATATGTACCTACTTACACATCTTTAAAGACATGTGAAGTTATCTTATTAAAATTAGTGCCATCTAGCGGCGCTATTATGCAACTTTGTCCCTCTGTTACTGTTGAAAGGAGTCGTTTCTACCCTTATCGTCCAGTGGTACTAATCTCTCTCTCTCTGTATGCAGCGCCTACAAGGTTGAGAAGCGGACCGGACGGGCGCGGGCCCGCGAGGGGGAGGCGGCGCGCGGGGCCGCCGGGGGGGGCGCGCGGGGGGAGCGCGGGGAGCGCGGGGAGCCGCGCGCGGAGGTGGCGCCGCCTGTCGACGCACACCACGCGCGCAGATATAATGATATGGCGCCAAAGTGAGTACATACACGCCTCTACAGATCTGTACGCATGTTGGAGCACTGCATTGTGGTATCATATCACCGTCCGGTTATTCAATATTCACGAGGCCTAGTGCCTTATACATAAATCTCTGTGCGTAAAACGCAAAAATTTTGGTTGCATTAGACACTATGTCAGATTAGATCACACGGTGGTGCGCTGTCACTGTCTGGCATCTCTCACCATCATTCTCGGTCACGGCACCACTTATACATAGAAGTTGTTAAACCAACAATTTTTTGTATCGACATTGCACGAAATCACAAATATAGCTAGTGACATCTGGTAACGGAATGTGTGTGTAAGCTTACAGAAGAGAGGATACGATTTGTCGAGAATACGGTAGACCCGGGTCGCATCTGTTTTGCGTCCGTCCCGAAACTTCAAATAATACTATTTTTGGCACTGACGGAAAACGGATGGATATAACTAGACCCGACATCTTGTACTAGGTGAACACGGTAATGCGATACGATGCTTAAATACAAATTATAGCTGTATGTACGTAGAACAAGTGTCTAACGACTATGTCGCGTCGCTTTGTGATCTACACGACAAAAAAAAGATATTTTAGCTGTATGTCGCGTCGCATCGCATTGCATGATATTTGTCGCTCACCTAAGAACAATGTGTAAGGTGTCAACCACATCCAATGGACGTGTAAAAGACATAAGGCGCGGACACCTTTTCAACTTCATTTGAAACGAAATGAAAATAGGCGCAATATCGAACATACCTAATGGCGGCGATCAGATCGCCCCGCCATTCTAACTTGCGCCTTATTTTCATATCCTTGAAATGCATTTTGAACGGCGTCCCCGCGCTTTGTCTTTGGCACACCGGTACGTGGCTTGCGCCGTAGTGTCGATGTGTCCGCTTGGGAAGATGCGCGGTCGAGGAGTGCAGCTTGCCCCCGCTAGTTGTTCGTGCACGTTCCGTGGGTGACGGCGCCGCTTGTTGCAGGCACTGGGAAGAAGGCCCGCCGCGCTACCACGGACCCACTGAGTACGAGCGACCTCCCCCGTACTACTATCCCGGACCAAAGTGAGTATCTCCGAGGCTATCATCACTCCGTTCAATATTTACGACACGCTGACTGTACCCGGCGGTGGCGCCCTCTACGTGCGTAAAGCTTCCTAGTCATAAGATCGTATGTTTCCTAAAGTTGTCAAATCCACAAAATAATTAAAATTATCATAGTAAGTCACTGTCTATTAAATAAATACTTTTCCAGAGTCTCCTGACATAATGTTAGTGGGGATGTTGGGAAAACAATTTATCAGCGTCTGCGTCCCACTAGTGAGCCAGTTGGGAATAACATATACTGTATCTATGTTATATTACTAGATCTCAAACCAACATTCAATTACTCACACCCAACAAGCTCCACCTAATAGCATTCGATTGACAGTGTGTTGCCGCGAGCCCGGCGCTACAACCCCGGCCCCCTCGGCAGGCGCGTCATGTACTACGACGACTAGATACCATATATCCAACGATTAGGTATTATATTTGAGGAGTGGGGTCTCGTGCTGTAGCCGTTTGGGTTTCAAACTTGTTGGTTTTCACGGTTTTATCCTCATCACTATTTGTCGTGTGCCTTCACGAAGCGGGCTTCATTTCATGTTACAGCTATCATGCCAAATCAAACGTTGTCCTTTGGACGCTCCGAAACATATCAATAAATTGTTTGGTGCTTTAATAATTTGAGGCGTGTCGAATATGCTCATGATCAAAATCTTGGCTTATATTATGTAAGGCAACGAATGCCTCGATATACAGTGCGGCAACGTCGCTAGCATTTCTGCACGTTAACGTTCATAATTGATAGCTTTTACTACCTTTTTGTCACTTGTTGAAGCGATATCATTACATTTTTAAGTTACTCACGGCCGGTTTCTGCAACGTTTGTTAAATTTGACAGCAGATCAAGTCTACCGTTGTCTCTATCTGGTACTAATTAATGACAAGGACAACAATAGTGTTAATTTGTTGTTAGTAAACGTTCCAGATCCCTGCCGTTAGTTTTGCAGTAAATGATTTGTTTTTACACTTCGATCATTGGGGTCCTGTCTGATTGGTTCACACGATTGGCTTCATCTTGCATACATGGGTGGTAAATTCATCTGTTTTGTCCCTTAGAGGCTATCCATAACTTACGTCAGACGAATTTCATGATTTTTGTCACACAATGACACACTTCGTTTACCCCTTAACATGTGACGTAATTTATGGAGGGTCTTATGTGTCCTGCTTGTGACTTATCGAATTATTGAAATATACTAAAACTATGTTTGTGTGCTTTCCAGCGATAGACAGTAAAGTCGCGCTCACCGAACTTGACGATGACACACTGAAGTACTGAGCTGCCGGCTCCAGACACCACCAGCGCCGTGCCACTTCTTCACTGCTCAGTATACTCTTTGAAAGGCCATACATTTGATTCCCGTCTGTAGTGCATACTCTTTGAAGGGTCATATACCTTTCCCGTCTGTAGTTCTGGGAATTTCGAAAATCTATAATATGGTATACATTTAGCCGCTTTACAAAATGGAGTTGATGTAGAAAATTTGTTTCAAAATCTCTAAATTCTAAGCTCTGGTGGTGGTAACGATCAACGTCCCTTTCAACTTTAATTCCTAATTGAATAGGAACAGATTCCATTTTAGATTGTTTTTGTAAAGTGGCTGAACCGAAGGCCCGCCGAGGCCGGAATTCCCAATATTTTTGATGATATTTAGTAGAGGGCGCGTTCGTGCGTTTTAATAGTTAATAGTTCTATCTCAGCCCAAAGTAAGGCGGATGAGATCTTTATTCTTACGTAGAGTAGGAGAAAAAAGACATCGGAATTAGTAAACGTATCGCGACTTGCGACCTTTCTCCACTGCGTCACACTCGTCAATATAGGACACTGGGGTACTGCGTTCGCGATACGTTTACAATTTCTATACAAAAAAAAAAAAAAAAAAAAGTGTAATGTCGTGTAAATAAACTTAACCTGAGTAACTCAGTCACAGTAACTGCCGTTTTCGACTGTGTATCGTTTCGAATAGTTTTTGATGTACGTTTTCTTCGGCTCAAGATTTAATATAGATGTATCGAGCGGACGCTCGGTCCTTTTGGCTTTAAATCATTTACATTATTATATTTACTTGATACGTGTGTTGATCGCGGGATCAGATGGACCGCACAAAACGAACTTTGATTTCTAAATCTGAGAGATTCTCTTGCGTTATACTTTCTAATTAATATTCTAGGTGATAAGAGATAGTGGATCCTTCTTGTTAAATATGCCATATGTAAAGGCACATCGTCGTACGAGGCGAGGCAGAGCAATGCCGGTCGATTGAAGTCTGTCAAATGTAACGAACTGAAAAGTGAATGTTGTCATATTAAATGACATGACATCTGAATGGCTCCTGCTCAATCTCAAAGATTTTCTAACTAGTTGTTTGTGTATAGACAGGCTTCAATGGGCGGCGGCGCGGCGCTAGCACGGGGGGTATCCGCTCGTGCGCTCACATCACGGAGCGAGATTGTAATGCATTTATATTTAAACTATGTAATATTGTAATTAGCATTACGTGCACTTGTACCGTGCACTAGTTAAGTAATAAGTTAATAAATGTGACGGACGGTCTGCCAAACTCACTATATTATACATATTTTTATTAGTTGATTATATCACATTATATTTTTAGTTAAATTTTATTATAATTGCGGCAAGTGGAAATTATCCTGTTTTTTTTTTTCAAATAATTTTCTAAATACTCTTGTAAAGGATATTTCTATTTGTTGAACAGTTATTTTATGTAGGAAATTGTCAAATACGATTCGGTGTTCTATTGCTTTAATTAAATTGGATGTTTGTTAGCGGACATGAACAGTGCTAATTATTAATTCTAAACTTAGTGAAAATTCTACTGTATTTAACATTTTTTTATACATTAAAGCTACTATAGCGTCGGTTAGTACTAGTCTGCTGCGACACTTATCGTCGATATAAATCCTATTTAATTTAATTTTGTGATTATTCGTATTATTTGAATTATATTTTAAATTGTTGACTTTTAGTGCGAAGTGCAAATCTTTATTTAAACATTAAATATTGTGTCATATCGTATGTGTTAGGGGTTTTGTACGATTCGTGTTTGCAATGCCAAATAAGTGTTTGTTGTCAGTAGTGTGTTCACTGTTCACGCCTCCCGGCGCTCATTGGCCCAGTCAGCCGGATCGCCGCGCGGGGAGCCGCGGGAGGCTCGGGGCTTCTATACTTTTTACATATTAATAAGTCCGAACGACTTAGTGGCGCCAGGGCCGCAATGAACTTTCTCAGCTTTTATATACCTTGAGAAACTCCTTGAAGCCAAAACGTCACAAATCTTGATCTCTTTATGTTTGCGTCTTCCTTCCTAACCGGTGTTACTAGACCGCCGGCCGCTCTATAAACTCTTCTGTCCCGCTCTCTGAGCTTTTGTGGAATTCAAATTGCAAACACTTCTAATGATGACATGTCTCAAGCCAATGGTCCGCCTGACCGACCGGCCGGCCGGTGCAGCCGGCGCATGCGGTCGTTGTCTTTTACACAATTTTGGGAACATTACCTTGTACCAACTATTCCTGCTCACTTTTTCTAGAACAAAAACTTTTGTGAAATATAATTTTGTTTAAATACTGCTCAATTGTTTGGAGTGTTATGGTGCTAAGGCGCATCAATTGTGTGAATTTGGTTAACGCAGGACTTAGGTGTTAGCAATTTTATTGATTTAGCTAAATTTTGAAGGCGACGAGCGTAGACTAGTGAATGTTAGTACCTAAGGTTTAGTGATAATGTATCTGGAGCGTAGAGGAACCAAAAAGTTTTGTAAGGTTGTCCCGCGGGAGGCTGCGAGCAGGAGGCGCGACGGATGGAAATAAATACATTTGATTAATCTCCAACTGTGACTCTTATTTGTGAAACCACTCCTTACAATATAAAGCCAGGTGCGCACTAAGGCACCGCCGCCTGGCCGCAGGATCATGCTCCTCTTTCCTATTGGGCACACTGGGCTAGTGCCCGAGGCCCAGCGATCCAAGGAGCCCCCCAGTCCTTGCCAGATCATTGTTTCATTCTCCACTGACTGATTATTACTACCTTGTACATTTTTAGCTTACCTACTCCTTTTGCGTGTTAAATCACTTTTACTAAAACATCAGTCAGTTTAAACTGCTCTGTTAAATTAGAATTAGAAACTATGCTCATCAAGCAGCGTATTTTTCTATTTTAGAGAAGACAACATCTAAATATTTACAGGCTGTTAATAAAATGCCTTCGTAAAATAACCAACACTTTATTATCACTGTTTAGTTCTCCACTCGGCACTAACACTAGGTTATTAACTAGGGTATAAATACAATTTGTATAGCTAATACTGTCTGTCTGTCACGGGAGGGTACTGGAGATCTCTTGTGCTGCGCCACTCGGCTCCTCTGTGCTCTGAAAGAAAAAAAAAATATTCAGATTTTGACAAATGATGAATCTACATGTAATCGTTTGGGCCCCCTTGAGTTAGCGCAGTTAACGCGTTCAGTGCTGAGAACACAACTGTCGTGTTTTTTATAACTTGCCGCGAGTGCGGGAAAACACAACTGTTGTGTTCGTTGTATGGGAAAACACTATGGAGTGTGCAAAGCCGCACCCGTGGCTAGACAAGCAAAACGGCTCAGCAGTCAGTGTTAAGAACAGTCCAAAGTGTGCCGTTGGTACTGACACGTGGGCGGCGGCCGCGCCTGCGCCCGCAGCAGCAGCGCGTCCAGCTCGCGGCGGCACGCGCAGTGCAGGAACTCGCGCGGCCGCACGCCGCGGAACACCGTCGCTATCGACGGCTTCACGTTGTAGAAGATGATCGTCTGTCCTCGCGAGTGGAAGTCCTCGATCAGGGACTTGATGCCCTGGGGAAGAAGAGTCAGCTATGGTACAAGTGATCATATATTGTATTGTATTTATTAATTGCCGAAGAATTTATCAGCCTCTAGTCAGTAGAGTTACCGTGTAATGAGCTGACTGCGAAGCGCAAGGTTGCGGATTCGCTTCCCGCGCAGGCACAATAATTTGTTTGAACCGTGGTCTTCTTAGTTTATAACTTCTGTATTATCACAAGAGTAGACGATAGATACCTTGGCGGCGGTGAAGTCCGCGGCCTGCACGTGCGTGGCGTCGATGACGAGCGGCGCGCCGCCGCCGCCGGCCGCCTTGCGCAGCGCGCGCCGCACGAACTCCGCCGACGGGAACGCCAGCGAGCGGTCCACCGTCGCCACGATGTGCTCCACGCCCGACCCGGACTGCGGAACAGAAAGCAGCGGCTTAGGAAACTGCAGGCGAACGAAAGCCACCATGAGTCGCAACACATAAACAAATCCTAGCACTCTGTAGATTAAAAAAGCTGCAATGGCTTTCTATAATATGTGAACTGCACGGTCAGAAGACGATGAAGAACCTATGCTCAGTTAGCTCAAGCTAGAAGTCCTTGCCACTTGTAGTCTGAGCATAGTCGACCTCCTATCTCGTCCTGCTGCTCGACTCTACCAAAGAAACGTAGAGAAAGTCAAGCGGGAGCAGAAAAAAGAAACCCATAATAAAATTGCGCGAGACTAGGATATCCTATACCTTCGAAAACACAGTTTTCTAACGGTTTCTTATTGGAACCAAAAATTGTGCAAAAATCTTGCGTTCCTTTGTTATCATCAAAGATTATAAAGCTCCCGAAAGTTAATCCAGGAAAGATACCAACGTGATAATAGCTCTGCTTTACCGACAGAAACTACTACTGCTTGCTTCTACTTGTCTATTTTGTAGCCCTCGCTGGTGATGGCCCACGCCTCTGTACTCACGATGGCCCTGGTGACCTTGACGGAGGGCCTGGCAGAGGCGTACAGCAAGAACAGCAGGTTGACGGCAATGCCGATGACGATGCCCAGCTCCAGCCGCAGCATCAGGCACGCCGCGAACGTCACCACTGCAGGGATTATGTCCAGCTCTGAGGATGAAACTTTATGTTAGTACGAACATCTGCCACCCCAAGTTGGTCCAGGCAGTTAGGGTGCAAATATTAGGTACTGCAGTACTACACTGCATCCGCCACTGTATCCTGCACTGTATCTGCCGAAATTGATTCACGGCATTGCGGTGCCTGGCAAGATTGTACTATGCAACGTTCAGGGTGGCACTGAAACTTATGGGGCCGGCGCCTCTCATCAGTTGATCGATTCGCTCTTCTCGGGTAACTTCGCTAGTAATTTGACCAAAATGAGAGGAGTTGTTTGGAGTCAACGGCTACGGGAGCTTACTTTCAGGCGACTGACCGGCTCGGCTCGTCAAAATCATGTAATGAACTCACTTTTAGTCCGCCAGATAGGTTTGAAGACGTGCAACTCCATCATAAACACTACAGCTGCTATGATCACGGCTGCCAGCGACGCTTTCGGAATGTAGAAGAAGTATGGAGTGAAATACTGGAAAATAGAGAAACGAATCTTTAAAACTAATATTAGGACGTACTCTTACCTACTACCGAGACTTCTCTCGTGTTGATGCTTAAACATAGTGCCTGATATGAGTTGAAACATTGCGGTGACCGGATTAGCCAGTTAGACTTTGCATGATGCAGTCTAACTGCCCAAGACGCGCCAGACAATTCAGAATCACAAGGATCGATTTAATAAAATGACATTAGTAATCTTACATAACCTGGCGCTATTAGGTACAATAGGAATCGTAATAATGTCACGAGAACAACCACTTTGAATCACTTATGGTGTTGCATGACAATAATGCTTAGAGCCTGATTATACCTATAGATACAATGTGACGCACGCGACGATAAGTAGGTAGGTATAGTCGCAGTGAATATGAACCAGAAAGCCTCGTACAACAACGAGGTCTCTGATACTGGCGTGGCTTCTAAAGGTTGGGGACGAGGGACTGCTATCCGCAGATGATAGTCGTAAGCGTTCTATTTTGACGGACAGAAAGCACCTCCGAGGACTGTCCCCCGCAGGGCATAGTCCTGGCGCAGGGGTAGCGCAACAGCAGGCACCTGCAGGGACAGCAGCACGAGCGCGCCCGTGTAGAGCCCGCCGGCGGTGGTGGCGACGCCCGAGGCGTGGTTGACGGCGCCCCGCGACAGCGCGCCCGACACCGGCATGGAGTCCACCAGCGCCGACGCGATGTTGCACACGCCCAGGGCCAGCATCTCCTGCGTGGCGTCCACGTGCTTGCCTTCCGCTGCAAGGAACAGTTCTATGGTGATCAATCAATTATGATCCTGATACCTGCTCTCTCTTAGAGTATATTCAATTAAATAAGTAGGTTCAGTTCATACTTTCAAAAAATTGAGCAAGATGACCAAAATTACAACTTGATGTTCACAAAATTTGCAGATAGGTACATGTGCCTATTATTCCTTGATAGTGGACAAAAACGAGCACATATTTATGTAATACTTATTTAGTAAATAAGGTTTTGAATACCTAGCTATCGCTACTTGATAGTTGTTCATTGATTAGTTAGGTTCCTGGTTTTTACTTATATTTTTACAAAACGTAAAGAACAATCAAGGAGACTTTTAAATAGGTGACTAATGTTGACAAACACCGACCTGAAGTATTTTTGATAAATTAACCACCACAACCATCCACGTAGGTACATCTTCTTCACGTATCAAAACTCTAAACATTATAAAAAGTAGCAGTTACTCACAGAAGACCTTCGCCAGCGCGATGTTCTCAAGAATGGAGAGCAGCGGCACCACAAAGATGGCGGACCCCAGCGTGGAGGTCATCTCCACGAACGTGTACGTGTGGTTGCCCACTGTGGCCGAGAAGGGCGGCGGCGCCAGCGCCGGCAGCCCCGACTTCACTTCACCTGGAAAAGGGAGACTAATTTTAGGAGAAGTGACACATTTTCTTTGAAACAGTACGCGGTGGTACGCTGTGCAGTAACGGTGCGGTTTGACGCACCGATGTATAGATGTATCGATGTTCTATGGTGAGATTATGCTGCTACAAATTCATTGGCTAGACAAAACTACTAGGTAGAATTTCTATAGGTACGAGATCCTACCTATGCCACAGAGTAAATTGTTTGGTCGTGCTTCTATGCGTTGTCCCTTAAAAAACGCCTAAGTGCCAGGTGAAGATCTAGTTGCTGCTGGTAGCTGACGTCTGTAAGTATGTTATCTGATCTTGGAGAACAGTAAACTACGCAAGTAGGCTTACTTACTCTAACTGCTCCTTTATACTGTCAACGTTTCGCCAGTAGTACCGGCCTAGATGCCAGCAAGTACCCCCTACAAACGTATCTTGCTAGCAGAGAGGCTAACCTGTGAGCACGAAGGGCGCCTGCTGCTGCGTGTCGAAGTAGTAGGCGAGCGAGGCGCACACCAGCACCACGGTGATGTTGCGCGTCGTCGACAGGAACCACAGCGCCTGCGCCACGTAGCCGCGCAGCGCCGCAGAGCGAGGGGACGCAGACTCCGCCGAAAATACCTTGATATCCTTCACTTTCTGGAAGAACAATTGAGTTACAAAGTTGAGTTGTTGATAATAAATAGTACCTTTAAGGTCTAGATTACATTTGTTGGGAAACGATTGATGGATGTAAGCTGATGATAATTCTCAAAAGCTGCCATATTCCAGTACAATAAAGACTAAAAAATCTTACCCTGAGCAAGAGCAGCACCACGATGCACGACACTCCCAGCACCGAGTCCCACAGTCGAGTCTCTCCTATGTGCTCGTAGATCCCTCGCCACACCTGAGAACCATAATTAAGGAGCCGTGTTAAATCACAGAGAATTTCAATTAAACGTACGAAGGTCGCTAGAAAGTGCTCTACTGATTTCAACTAGCAAAAACGGTTAAATTATGCGTCTAAAAACTGTTTCAAATTATCGCGACAAAAACAAATACCTACGTAACCTCTCAATCAGGGTGCTGATTTGTTCGCCCAATTCGCTAGATTGCTTTTGCGCAATTCGCTAGATCATCTTCCAGGACTAGTGTAACATATGTTACATACAGTCACGCATTTTTCCTGTTGAGATAGGCAGAGATTAAATCTCTCCACATGCTACGATCCCAGGGGAAAGCAGCACCCCGACTCTGTGACACCTAGTGGTATCTGGACTCCAGATCAACAGGCCGTGTAGGGTCCATGCGTGGTCCAACATTCATCGTAGTAAAGAGGCTTTAGTGTGGGACAAGTGTTACCTGCAAGAACTTGCCGCCCGGGAAGCTCAGCCCCAGGATGTCCTTGACCTGCGTGGTGGCGATGATAATGGCCGCCGCCGACGTGAACCCCACCGACACCGGCCCGCTGATGAAGTCAATCAGGAACCCTTCAAATGGACAGTATTAAGTTTTAGTGATTGTCGGGTCGGTCAGCAATCTGTTTTAGGAAAAGCGTCCACATTGAAGGTTTCTCAGGTCTTACTTAAAAACTGTTTTATGTAATTCCGATTCTACATTAATCACTTTATGTGTAGACAACGTGAGAGCTATTTTTAGAGCAAGTATTGTTTATTGCCTGAGTGTTACATTAGACAAACATAATGTTGACTTTTATATTTATTGCGATGGTCATTGTGTTAAATGATTTATTCAAAGCCACTGAATGTCATTATCTTTTTGATTAACATAATAATCAAATATTCTTCACAGAGCAAGAAACGTTTTCCATTTGGTCTCTCGCTGGGAATAATGTTGTTTCCTGGTTCGGGCCTAGATCTAGTCATGGTCGATGACTGTGTAACTGTGAATTGTAAAGTTGTTTGTTATCAATACTACATTTCTTCTTCCTGTTCGAATAAGTCCTTAGCAGCAAGGTGCCTGGTGGCAGCGTGAGGTAGCGGGTTCAATGCCCTCACAGGGAAAAAACTTATCAGAACCACAAATACTTGCTCTACTACAGTTACTGGCACAAATACTAACTCTACTTGCACAAATATTTGCTCTGAGTCTGGGTATTTGTGCGACCATGGCCTTCGTAGTTCCGGATTCCCTTGACACAGGGAATCCTAGTTAGATGGCAGGATGTATGTGATCGTGACGCGTTATTACTATTATTTAATTTTTGGTTGAAGGTGGTGGGTTTTGTTTGAGCGGGTGACCGTATACGAGTAGTTTATGTACGTAAGTGTTGCAATGTTACAGCACACAGTCACACGGGTATTCAGCGCTCAAATATGCATCGTGAAAAATAATAAAAACACCTCGCGTAGCCACTATCGGTTATTCAATGCCGCGAATACAATGGAAGGGGGACTCAGTGTTAAATAATGTTGTGGAAATTAAATAAACGCGTGCGAAACTATGAATCAATTGTATTGAAATATGTGCTAACTAATAAACAACTTAATAAGCCTTCGAAGTGCGGTAAACGTTTATAAATCGTAATTTAAATTACGGCACGCGACGCGAATTATGTAAGCACGAACAATTACACACACCGATACGGATGTACGCGTACACACGGGTGGGTGGCACGTAACCGGGATAGATTAAGATTTCAGGTTTCAGGTTTTATTAATGGTCAGAATTGATTATTGTATGATTAATTGATGGGTACTTATATTGTTCTCATCATATCGTTCAAATGGAAAACCACCACAGCCAATAATATTATGGATACATCTGTTTAAACGACAATTATTTTGGTTATTTTCCAACCTTGAATTTGTTATCGTACCGAAGATTCAGTAGTAAGACACCACGTGTTCTACCAGTAGATAGGTATATCTGTTATTCAATGAAGTTGTATAAACATCTCGAGGAATGAGGCTGAACTCATCTTAGAAAATGTAAGATATCAAAAATAACCCAAGGCCCTCGTTTTCCTTCTTCCGGAAATTTGCCGTCCGAGGTCTACTTTGATGGCCTAGCTCATCAATTTATTGAACTTACGCTCTCCCGTTCAAAATCACTAAAACAAAATTGCTTATCATCATCATAGCTCATATTCACCCACTGCTGAGCACGGGTCTTAGCTCACTTTCATATGGAGGATTAGTCATAATACACTGAACCTTCCCCGAAAAGCACACACCTAGCTGCAATATCCCCATGAGGAGCTCCACACAGCCCGACAAGAAAGCCAGCAGCACGGCGAACTCAGGCCCGAGCCCGTGCAAGTTCTCCCGTGTCAGGATGGCGGCGATTGCCGTGGGCCCGATGGCCGAGTCTTTCACGGAGCCGAACACGGTGTACACGAAGCAGGCCATGAATGAGGAATACAGGCCGTACTGCGGCGGCAGGCCCGCCACGCCGGCGTAGGCTATCGCTTGCGGGATCACTGTCAGGCCCACTGTTATACCTGGAACAAGGGGGACGGTTAGACCTGACGAGCGAAGGTGTTCTGCTACAGGGTATGAACAAGGTAATAGCCAATATATCTGTTCGTTAATGGTAAGAGTACAATGCTATTATTGCCTTACATTTAGGTAATTTCGCCCCTGGATAAAATCATAAACCAGGAAGGAAGTCTTGTGAGAGGAGAGGTAGCTACCTACTTATGCGTTTTAAAGAGATGGAAGAAATATATAAATATCTGTATGTTACAAACAGGTATGCTTTGATTATTTTGCCCCGATCTATAGAGCGATGTTCTGATCGTCGAAGCGTCTAAACTTCTCCAAAAATGTTTGAATGATAACTCGCTCTCAAATTGTTTCACAGCTGAATGTAACCAGAACTATAAATCTTCATAAAGATCCAGTTCATCGAAGCGGCATTGTGTTCGCTTCACGTTTCAGCAGTTTTCCAGTAGCGCGACACCACGCGCCATTGTGTCATACGAGCGTTACGCTCCGTGGTGGCAGTTATTCCGCGGTGACGCGCCGGAAGCAAGTACAATCGTGGTGCCTGCTGTCAGAATGTTATGGCTGAGACTGGATAATGCGATTTGATGCAATACTCAGGACAGCCTAAAGTAAAGCTCTTGCCAACTGGATTTTCCTTGTGTACTAGTAACGTTATTATTTTTTAAGGAGAGATTGTGCGCAATAGACTTTCTGTCGGGTGTTTATCTGCTTAGATTATGTCTCTGATTGAAATCTCATAGCACATGATTTTTTTTTAGTCTTTATTTATTTAATGGAAATATGGAGGGTTGCGTGCCGCCTTCGTAGATCATGGAAGAAATAATGTCTTCTGTGGAACCACTTTGCAGAACAGTTCTGTTGTCGATCCAGATTTTGATAAAAAGTGTGAAATCCTTGTTTTTTTTTTTTGTCATTCAATGAAAGGAAATTATGAATACAATTGCGAGATATTTGCAAAGGTCACCTAATTGTGGCAATTTGTGAGAAAATACAATTCTATGACTATTCAATTTGCAGATCGTTTTGCTCTCAGGGACGATGGAAAGAGTAGAAACGGTCAGACATTTTATATTAAATAGCAGAAAATTTAATGGAAACAAATACAAAATGTTAGATTCAGCACATGTCATCGGCGATAAGTGAATCCCATTGTTTCGGCATCACCACATTAGAATTTGAATGAACTGGATACCTAAGTTTTCGACACTTAGGTTTTCCTTTTTATAATTAGTTATCCAGCAGCCATTCAAGGTTAAATTCATTAGGTGAGTATAACAAAGCTATGACGTTACTCTGTTATACTAGTGATCGTTATTTAACAAACAATCATTAGTAAACTGTCGACCGATGACCAAGTTTAGCTAACTTTGTTTACTCGACTCGCCTTGGAAATGAAGCAGAAAACAAAACAATTGAATTTCCATCAATAATTAATATGATAATAATGAATAGAATAGAATGGAATAGAATACGTTTATTGTTAAAAACTGTGTAGGTACAAAACAATATTGTGGTCTTAAAATTTAAAAAAGGTCCAACAGCCTGTCCATTTCGAACATACAATAATTATTTTAAACATGTGGTAACATTATACAATATTAATTTACAGTTAGGCCAAAGTAGCAATAACATCTTTAAATTCTTAACAAATACAAACTATAATAACATATTAATTAGTGTTAAAATATTCATCTAAATTATAAAAAGCCTGGGTTAATACTAAGATTAATAATGTACGATTATTTTTATTCGTGAAATGTTTTCTACGTCAATTTATTTAAGTATAAAATTACCTAGAGGAGACCAAAATCTATCCATCGAAGATAATACATTCAAATAATATCATACTTGAAATAACTATATCTAAACAAAATAAATTACATACATTAAAATGGTATATGTATGTGGATGTCTATTTTTTTTGGATCCCGTAAAGGCTATACAGAAACTATACAATTTACGAAGAATCCGAATTATGGATAGTAGAAAACTGATTGAATGCGCCTGGTCGCTATTGACTACCCCTTTGGCAGAAAACTTTCTTTATCCTATAAATATACTTAAAAGAACCTACTACAAACGAAGTCGTAGGCGACAGTTTGTATTCAACAAAGTAAACCAATTTAAACAGCAATTAAATGCAAGACTCGAGAAATATAGAGCAGGTCATTTTTAAATTTATATGCCAGCTTAAATCTCACAAGGACACCAACTGTTGCAGTTAGGTATTTAAAATCGTTCAGTCTTGGGCGCTATTCTCCCAACACTCACAATAAGGTAAACTAGAAATCGGTCTAGTTTTCAGGTGTTTGTACATAACTAGCGTATTATTGGTTGTGAAACAGTATCACTGTGGCAGGCGCAGTGTTCAGATGACAATGTCCCCTGACGGCATAATGCTGTCCATTTCACGCCTCACTAGTGCGCAGGCGCTTTGTTCTCTTTTTGCAACTTATTACAAGGACGGAGAGGTCATAGTCCCTTGTTTTTTGGAGTAACTTTTGTGAAATACAGCCCTGTTGCGATAAAAGTGCGGTTGGAATGTTATGGCGGGTCAACGCACTCGTACTGTCGGTGAACTTATGATCGATGGACCTACTAGGCAATTTGGTAATTGAGCGGTAACTCACTGACTCACCGTCACCATTGTACCTAGGACAATTTTCCACATGTTAAAGGACACAGAAAGAATACAGATCACACTGAGAAACAGAATAATATAAGTGCAATCCCAACAGTTAAGCCCGGGAGTTCAACACATCACAGTGCAGCTCTTGCACAGACGTCTTCGTCGTTTACCCTGACAGTCGTATACCATTTCCTATATAAAGGTCAACGCACACATGCCGGAGCCGAACGCGCCGAAATTATTTTGATCTCGCACACCTGTCTTCAGCGGCAGCTCCGTCCGATTTCGGCCTGATGATAGCAAAAGCTTTTTCCAGGGATTCGTCGTGTTCACCTCCGGTATATGAGCGAGGTTTCATTACTTTTCATGCAAAGAATTCTAAAATTAGATCCTTTCGGTGCGATCGACCGCGTTCGGTTCCAGTATGTGTGCGGTCACTTTGATTGTTGTGTTTGCCGCTGTTCCTACTCACCCGCTATGATATCCGCGAGGCCGCTCTTAAGCGAGTACTTGGGCAGCCACTCGAGGATGGGCACGCGTCGCAGGAGAGTCTTGGCGGAGCAGCAAGCGCGCGCGCGCCGCGCCACGTCTCGCCGCCACCCGCGCCCGCTGTCACTACCGCTGTCGCTGTCGCTCTTGCTGGCAAACCCATTCATGTAGGCGCCGTTTGTGTCTGGAAACCAAAGTCATTTAAGACTTATTACACTCATCATCATCATCAAGCCATATCGGCCCACTGCTGATAGGCTTTAATCCACTTTAATTTTGTTTTACATGAAACACATTGGAGAATAATAAAATAATAATTATAATTTTGTAAAAGTATTGTAAAAAATAAAAAAATTAAAGAAGTAAAATAAATATAGTGATTAATAATAATACATTATCGAGAATAATATTGTTTTAAAGTGACTTCTCATACGGGTTCGATGTGTCTAGTTGTCTACTTAAAGCAACTGTGCCAACAGACAGACAGTCATGGCGACGTGTTGGTTTAGCATAACTATGAAGAATTGTTGTGTTTGATGCTAAAAGTTACGTTGATTACGTAATCACGTGGTAAGGATTTTGGCGTACGATCTTCGAAAGAAATGGCCATATATCGATGATCACGTTTGACATACAACCACGCAAGGGCAGCTGATTATTTTTAAACTACTTGTACTCCAAAAAAGAGTGTTTTAAACGGATACAACAAAATTGCCGATTAGGTTAATGTTGGGCCTATTTGGCTGATGACTGTGCCTACCTACACTCAGCGACTGATCAAGAGTTCTGACCGCCCTAGGCGCCCTAGGCTTATTATGAGGACACCCCCCCCCAATCGTTTGTCTCAAATTGTCCCCCCCCCCGATCCTCGCGCCCTAGGCTGCAGCCTAATTAGCCTAAGGGTTAATTAGGCCCTGCCTGTACTACAAGTAGATTGAATTTTTATTCAATCAGACTATTGATATTTCGTGACATCTAGAGTTCCTCTAAATCCTTTATAATTTAATATAATATTACAGTTAGAGTTAGAGTTTAATATAATATATGGCTAGCCAATAAACTGTGACCAAAGGCTCGCCTTACATTAAATAAAAAATAAATTTTTTATGTTTGCATTTTAATATCAAAACAGCTATTTATTTATTACCAACGGCTTCACGCATAGACCCGAGAAAACAAAGGCATACTGATAAAACTTATGTAATATTTTTTAATTAAAATTATCGTTTTTCTTAAGGAAATAATTAAATAACTGAGATAATAATTTACATAACTTAATAAAAAATATGTAATTAGACACTACTCGGTTACAGCCCAGCAACGTCCATTGGGTGGTCTCGCTGTTTTGAATACCTAGTAGATAAGATAAATGTCTCATGTAACTGTGTTAATAGTTAAAAGTTCACTCATCGATAACTGTATCCGGGTGGTTGACCAAAAGCAGAGATCAATAATTAGTTCTTGGAAGAGATTGATAAAGCAAAAGAAACAGTGTGGGAGGGGGCGGTCCTGTTCTCTCTTTAGAAGTAACTAGCTTTCACCCACGGTTTTAGTGATAAAAAGCATCTTATATGCTAATGCAGAGTACTATCTAAATCCACCTGAAATTTCATCCAAATCTATTCAGCCGTTGCGGCATGAAGAGGGACAAACACCCACACTTATGCACAAACATTCGCATCAATGTTATTTATTAGTGTGAAGCGTGATAGAAAGATACTCTGGTCCAGGTCGTCAAGTCGAAGACATCCCACAGTGCCTGAAGAACCACCCATACGATCAATGACAATCAATGCGTACTGCCCACCATGATATACTCGTGTAGTTGTTTGTCAATGATTCACTTAACGTACATTTTAAATTAAAAAAAAATGTAAAGTACTGAAACGAATTTAAATAAATATTCATCTACAAAATTATTTTGGCGCCTGCAAAATCCAAATACGGATACGAAAGAATAATGGATCTTCGTTAACTGTCTGAACTCGTGTCATGGTTTGTGCAAATAAACAACAATGGCTTAACAGTATCCGGCTGGCGGCCACCCTTGCCTTGACACGGCGCCGTCGGCGTTGGATAGACAATCGGGCTGTCGTGAGCCGCTGATTCGGGACAGACACGACTCTCGCAAACGTTTCTCTCAAGCAGGTCAGCAGGTGCCTATTTAGAAACTTAAGCATGATGCCAGTTGAGTTTGATTGCGTGCATTCAACTAGATTCTAACGCACTTTTTTTCGGGATGGTGGTAGACTTCTGTTTGAATGATTAGGTTGGAGAGTCTGTTGGGATTTCGTCATGTAAACCACGGTTAGTGACGAGAACCGACCTCAAATCATGAGACTCCAAGAGGACCTTTTCCTGGTCTTCTTAAAAACCTACCTTGGTAATTCACAGGCTCAATTATTGCGACATCTCCAACAACAGGGGTGTAGGGAAGCAATTGCCTATTAGAGGGGCGATCACGGCCGCTTAAATAACAATAAATAAATTCATGACGTGTTGTCTCGCGTATTAGTGTGGTAATACCCGCCCTATTGTAGCAAAAGCAGTGTTTTCGCCACCGGCACCACGGCTCGTTTACTAGTTCTGTTCTTTACTTATCTATTGTTATCGAACGACAATATTGCCGTTTTGCAACTAGCTGAAGGCAGCTGCCGAAAGAGACGCGACACGGTTCGGTAGCTCAAGAAGTGTTGTTTCCACCTGTGCCTATTGTACGTACAATGTACTTAAATAACAGTTCAAAAAGTGGACAATTCGCCCGTCGCGTCGGCTTGATTTTGAGCAGGCGAGATGTACACCACATTTTCCTACTTCATAATAGCTAAAGAACAGGTCTTGCCAGTCCACAGTTCCTAGACCGTCGATACGCATAATGGTAAACGCATACAATTTGGCATTAGGCCCTTGTTAATAATGACCAATGACGTTTACCATTACGATTTGTATATCTATATAAGTGGTTAGCCCACTGTGACAGATTTATCAACTCAACGCCTAGCCGAAACAGCTGAAGCTAATTAGTAGTGTTTTATGTACTGTGAGCAATTGAGCATACACTTAGAAGGGACTTTACTAAAGTCACCTAAAAACTTCTCAGGGGTACATCCACCGTGAGTTCTTCGAAAACCCGTGTGTAATTTTCTAAGTTTGGAGCCCAGTTAAGTATGACTAACCCCGGTAGGTAGGTACCTAGACATTTTAAGTGGGTTATTATAATTTGTTCAATTATCTATTTGGTGCCGTAAAATACGATGACAAATGAGACGTAACTTACTTAATAATTCTTTAGAAATACCATGAATGTAAGTAAATACCGAAGTATTTGTGGTATTTGTCTGTGACATCGTCTTGAAAGGTGACGGCATTATGTCTCTATTTATGATGGTAAGTACCTGTAAGTACTTAAGTAAGTAAGTACTTTGTAAAGCAACCTATACTTCACCATCATAATCAACCCACTGTTGAGCACGGGTCTCCCCTTACTTTAGTGAGGAGGATAAGGTCTTAATCCACCACGTGGATCGGTCTGGATTGGTGTATAACATGCCTACCTCCGATATAATTTTCGAAAAAATCACCTAAAAGCGAGTGACAACAACAAACACATTGATACGTCTCCGCATTGGGATTTGAAGTCGTGACCCTCTCTTTGGGTGTTTGTAGGGCCACCCACGGTCCTCGTAGTTCCTGATTCCCCTTTGATATAGGGAATCCTATTTAGGGGTCAGGATGTAATTGTGATGTGTTATTATTATTGGCAAAACTACTATATTGTATCTAATCAATACCTAATGGTTATGCAGATTTTACTAATTAGCCTTTTTAAACAGCTTAGTGCTTATCTTGAGCCATTCTGAGCCCGATGCCGGCGGTCGCAAGGTGAGCCAGCTTTTTTGTCAATTTACCATTTTATCAATCGCGATGAATGCCATTTAAATACTTATCGAAATGATTCCATTCGATGATTGCAAATCTTAATTAGTTGCATCATTTCCAATTGCCACTAAGCTGATTTATTTATTTCATCGTTGTTTTCTAATAGCAACCATAAGGAAGGACCATTGATAAAACGCTATTAGTTACCCTAGTATTATATACGTAGCTATTAGCAAAAAAAAAATTGTCCTTTTATCGATTGTAAGAGAAGTCTTAGCGATAAGCAACCCTAATGCAGTTTTGTGCACTACTATGCGGTTGAGGCTAACATTATAATTGTTTTAAAACTTCACAAAAACAAAAACTATTAAAAAGCGGATATTATTAGTTCTGTGGAATAAAAATATTCTACAAAAACTAGAAAAACTAGATTCAAATACTCAATACTCGTTTTAGATATCAACTGGAAATGTCAAAAAAGTGATTTTGTAGATAAACTCGTAATACGAGGGTGAATCAAAAAATTCTTGGAATCAATATTAAAAAATGCAAAGATTTAAATAATAATATTTTATTTTTCTACATAATCTCCCTCCAATGCAATGCATTTAGAATAACGCGTTTCTAACTTCCTTATTCCTTGTGAAAAAAAATTATTTTCTTGACTCTCGAAAAAGTCCTCTACGGCAGCTATAACCGCGTCATTATCGTGAAATTTTGTTCCACGAATTTCCTCTGTTAATTTTGGAAATAAGTGAAAATCACTTGGGGCTAAGTCCGGAGAATATGGTGGGTGGTCAAGGAGATTGAAGCCAGCACAGCGGATTGCGTTGAGCGCAACTTCCGATCGATGAGCAGGAGCGTTATCTTGAAGGAACAACACGCCCAACGACAGTTTTCCACGACGTTTTTCTTTAATCGCTTCACGCACTTTCGGGATTAAATTTGCATAATAGGGTCCAGTAATCGTCTGGCCTTTTGGCATGTAATCAATAAAAAGGATTCCTTCACTATCCCAGAACACAGAGGCCATAACTTTGCCAGCGGTAGGAGCAACTCGAAATTTCTTAATGGATGGAGAGGATGGTCGTTTCCAAGACATGCTTTGTCTTTTAGTTTCAGGATCAAAATGGTGGACCCACGTTTCATCCATGGTGACAAGACGACGGCAAAAATTATCCGAATCACGCTGGAACATTTCGAGATTACGCTTGGAAATTTCCAAACGTCGCTTTTTGTTTTCGTCGGTTAACATTCGTGGCACCCATCTTGCAGACACTTTTTTGAACCCCAGTGAATCAATTAAAATGGATTGAACGCTACCAAAAGATATCTTTAGGATCTCAGCTATATGTTTTATAGTCATTCTTCTGTCTTCCAAAACCAGATTCTCAACCTTTTTGACATTTTCTTCTGTAACGGAGGTTGAAGGCCGCCCAGAACGCGGGTCATCTTTACAGCTTGATCTACCTCTTTTAAATTCAGCCACCCAGTACGCAACCGTAGAATAGGGTACAGCATCACCCCCTAATGTCTGCTGAATGTCCAAAAAAATTTCCATCGTAGACATTTTTTTCAAACTGAGATATTTTATCACCGCACGTAACTCACTTTTATCCATAATTTTGACTTTTTAGCAACTCGTTGCACAAAAAAATTTATTACATGCGAACGAACTGACAAAAACAAGTGACAGTCTGCATAAATATAGTGTGATACACACTCTTTAATTTGAATATCGAACTTGATCCAAAAAGGTTTCATATATATGCACTTCTAAGAACTTTTTGATTCACCCTCGTATGAAGTCCAAATTTCCATATTGTTTTTGATCGTTTATTTTAAAGCCATTGGAGCAGACACACGTTGACCGCCGCCTGGACATCTGCAATACCAGAGGCGCTGACAATACATGCCGACCAGTTAAGATTTTTTTAAATACCTTTATGTTAGAGCCCTGAGGGTATACGGTAGAAAACTCTATTTAAAGAGTGAGGTAGAAAGTAACGCTTTTGGGTCACCACTTACAACTGCTGAAACCTGCTACACTGCTGAAACATGTTCACTGCTGAAAACATACATGTCCGTGTTTTTAAAATTTTACGGCAAGCGAAAACACGTCTGTCGTGCGAGCCCGCACTGCTGTATTGACAATTTTATCACAACAGTTGTGTGCACCCGCACTGCTGATTGATTTTAGTTACGACACAACGCCAGTAAACACACGTTTCTGGGCTATAAAAGAGCCAAAAAAATTAAAACTGTTCAGCAGTGAACGTGTTAAACTAGGAAAATATGGTGGAGTAAGCTTTTTGATTGTAGAAGAATGTAGAATTTTACAGAAGAGTCATCCATCATGGAAAACGCTTTAACAAACAGAGCCGACGTCAGACATCCATCTTACAATAAAAATCGGCAATAAGTAAATAATCCCACAGAAAGTTCTGACCACATTTTATAATTCTAGGTGAACAGGTGGCGTGTTTTCTATCACGTTAAGGAAACGTGGTCTGAGTGTCAAGCATCCACGACAAGGGCCGCTGAGTAATTAAACGCGAAAACAAACCTGACCTACGAGCGATTAGCATAGCGAAAGTTTACCCACTCGTCCGGTTGAGGACTGCGCTGGTTAGACTTGTGCAATGCTAACTGGCAAGATCTGTCTCAAGTCATCAGCATCATCACGCTTCTTTGTCCACTGCTGGACAAAGGACTCTCTGTAAGGGTTAAGGCTACTGAACGTACTTATAGAACTACATTTTGGATTATTCTTATTGAGATCAGATTGATTGATTTTGTTTTTCAGAAAAACTTTTACTTGCTTATCAAAATGATCCCAAACATCATCACCTCGTTCAGTTCTGTAGTGGGCCTGCCATCTGTCGTCGATCAGGTCACTGTTACTATAATATTATTATGATATTGTCATCAAATCTTGACAAGCATGTAACATCTCAACTCCACGGAACAAAGGAAACATTTCATTACATTTCATTTAGTGCTCGTACTCTTATTACGGTAATGAGCCCGGTTTTTAGCTCTGAATCTGTTATTTGCCCAGTTATATTCTTAATTGGCTAACTTGAAATAAACGCTAATCATTATTTCTTACCTACCCGATAAGTACTTTAGTGTACAGCATTGTACCTTTGGCGCTGCTATATAATAGTAGGGCTTTTATGCCAACGTTCATTGACGTTACCGTACGAAGTGGCGAAGACAATGGTTCACACAACAATAAAGTGTAGCACCCGCTTCAAAAGACTATCAGTTATAGATGTTGCATATGAACCAATTTGTATGATTCAGTAAACATGTAAGTAGACCCCCAGTTACTTGCGAAATTCAGAAAGCCATTATTGCCAAAAGTAATTCATAGGATGCTTCTTCTTCGTCGTGTCGATGATCCACGGCTAGATTGTTTTGGACCAGTAATTGGCTACTGCCACGCCGGGGGCAGAAGCCTCATAGAGGTCGGTTAAGGTGCAGGTGTTAGGGTACTGAGGGCACGACAGCAAATGCTGCATCGTTTGCGCAGAAACGCCACTGTCACATTGTGACCTGTCCGGGGCGAGATAACCCCATTTAGGATGCTGATACCCTGTGAAGCCCTTAGTTTAGTTTAGTTTAGTTTTCTTTTTAAGTTTTTAAGTTTTCACAAGCGTAATACTGGCGGTCGATAATAGCGAGCGCAAACGTTTTTGTGATAATAACTTTTTAGTATATTTTGTATTAGACGCTACTTAGACACAATTTGGAGAAATATATCAGCAGATTTTTATTTTATGAAATTGAAAGGAATCTTTTAACTTTAGCTTAACTTTTTCTTTTGTTTTTTTATTTTTTAATAATGCAGCTGAATGGAAAGGATAGGGAAAGGGATATTATCGACCGAGGCTTTATAAAAAGTTGAAGAAGCTTTCAAGAACACCACAGGGAGCGGCGCGGCGCCGGCGCTATAAAGCTGAGCACTCATTACCATTCGTGTCGCGTCTCCGGCTTCGGCATCGATCATGTCATGCGCTCGAGCAGTGAAATTTGCGTGAACAGGTACTAGTGCTAGTGTGGCGGCTTTCTTTTAACATAAATTAAATGTTTTTGCCAGTTAATGAGGTCTAAAACTAGTAGTGAGTCGTCACCTGCCGACTCTTTCTCTCGATATCTCGTATACGACTTTCAAATATTGTAGCTTTTAAATCCTTTAATGACATGGAAACATTCAAATCTATTATGCCTTTATTTTAGTACTAGCTGTTGCTCGCGACTTCGTTCACGGTGGTATTTTTAATTAAATATTAGAATGTAGTTTTCCACTAAACGAGATTTTGCCGGCACACGGTTACGGTTGGAAAACTCTAAACTCAAATCATTTATTGTACAGAAGTCGCAAGTTGTAGCAAGCGATACTTGTTTACAAACGCGCAGACATTGGGTATTTTTCACATTGTACAACAGTTTACCCACGCCTCAAACTATTATGAAAAGAAATCGATTTGTTATGATAAGTCACTGCGGAGTGTAAAGGCGATTAGACGCGTACGTTGGCCGCGGTGGAGGTAGGCGCCTATGGGTATTTCAACTTACTAATATTATAAATGCGAAAGTTTGTGCGTTTGTGTGTTGTTAGTGTGTTTGCCCTTTCTCGCCGCGGAGTGGCTGAACAGATTTTAATGAAATTTAGTATACCTACATAATTATACGTTGTCTTGGAAATAAACCTAGAATACTTACATCCTGTAAGAAATATCGCTTCCTGTGGGATAATAATGAACGCACCTTTTTTTAAATAACGAGACGAACAAGTTATCCACCTGATGGTAAGCGCTACGTCTGCCCATCACAGTTACAGTGCCACCCAAAACTTTGCATTGCATAATCCTGCGCGACACCTATAATGACCTATAATTATGTATACAAACACAACTTTAATCTTTAGTTTATGTATCGACGCAACTAAATGTTAATCAAACATAATTGTTTGATAAAGTTACATTGAAATAGCTGTATTAGGGCCGGAAATAATCAGAGTGCGAGCCAACATTATATCATCTTTAAACTCAACACGAATTGTGAATTGTGAAGCACTTTAATGAAATGTGAATATAGATCATTGATATACTTACACTGCTGGCAAAGACTGGATGAGGAGAGCCGAAGAGCGGGCTTAGTGGCGTTCACTACGAGAGGCCTACGTCGAACAGTCATTTTCTCATCATCGTCATCATCATCATGTTGTCTTCATCGATATATTAGACGTTGTCACGTCAAAAATGGTTTCGTATCGCCTACAATGACTTATCAATAAATTTAAAAGTGTTTAGAAGGATATGGTATTGATTTGAACGAAAGAAACAATGTTTATTTGGCACTTCACAAATGTAATTAGAATATAATGTCGAGCAGCGGTACAGAACTTATAAGGCATTCGTTATTTCGCGGCTCCTCGATTATCTAACTGTAAGCATGTATCAGTAGTTTTGTTAAGCAACAGTATCTAGACCTCACGTGGTCTGCGGCCTTCATTTAAACCCAGGTCGATAGCTGTCAAAATCCACAAACGGTTCTTGAATACTAACAATTTAATTATTGTATACCAAGTAAGCATTCACTTGAGTAATCTACTGTTGTAACCATAAGCCATAGAGTTTATTGGACATTGATTGACGACTAGGTATAATTATGAAGGTGTACTCCTGTTGCCCTGGTAGAGATAATGAAGTTTCATTTTAATAAAGAGCGAGATTGAAAAAAAACCAGCACTTGAAAGAGAAATTTCCCTTTTCAAACTCAAACCACAATTTTTAATGTAATCGATCATTTTTATGTTTATTATTCGCGTTTGGCTTGTAAAAGTGACAACATTCAATAAATTATTTGAGCTGGATATTTACTGACTGATGGACGCTTTGTCTTACAAAGTTTCTCAGAAAGAGATGGTGAACAATGCTCACCCAACTCAAACAACTGATAAGAATATGTAAATAAGCAAATATTGCGAGAGCAGATTGCACTACTTAGGTAGGTATATCTTTGTAGACACGTGTGGTTGCACCGACGTCGAAGGTAGGTGGTAGAGTGGTATTAAATACCCGGAAATAAAACCCGTGGTCGACGATACCTGACCTGCTGACGTAAGGCGAAGTAGTAACAGTTCACATAGTTCGTGTCGCTAGAAACAAGCGGTTAATAATTAAGTAGTTAATGCCAAATATAGTCACGCCAGACCCTCGTGAAGGAGTTATGAGTTGAACGTTCCTTCAAAGGACGTACGCATTAAGGTGCACGCGTACATACCGGAACTTGCCGAAAGCGTTGAAAGAACAACATTTTAGAACTCTTTGTATACAATGTAGTGAAACCTCACACATATATACTGGAGATGAACGCGATGAATCACATGAAAAAAAATGTAAGAAAATCCAGGAGAATTCTGATGGCGACATCGGAAGCGATGCGCATGATGCTCCGGAATCGGACGGAGCGCCCGACGCCTACTTTTCTTCCGCTGCGGACAGTTGTGCGAGGTCGAAATGATCGAGTTCAGATCCGGCAGTGCGCGATCAGCTTATTTAAAAAATATATATAAACGTACGAAATTCACTATGCGTTTCGACTACCTACACTTCAACCATTTATTGTAAGTTAGCAATACATATCATAGTTATTTTACAAGTCGAACACAACGAGATTAAGAAAAACTTAAGATATAATGCGATACTCACACAGGATACTCATATAATAATTAACTAATTATTAAGTTTGTTATTGTTACAGCTTTAAGCTTTCTTACTTTTGTGGTTAAAATAGTTAACAATAGTCATCATCTATTTTAGTTTTAGTAAGATGCTTTGTTATCTCTCTATCTATTCGTATCTATCTACAAATGCAGAACATTTAAGTGCTTATTAGTTCATTAGTATGTTAATTGCAAATCTAATGTTATCATACTTAATTTATTTTCGTTTTGAATTTCAATTACAAAGTTAATGGATGTTTATCAAGAATCTCATAGGTATGTTTCTTTAATGTTCAAAGATTTATGATGATTTCCTTTTAATCTAAACATGTTGAATGTATGTATTTCCATGACTATATTTATTCGGCGCATTCTATCGTTGCTAAATGCCTTGGCCTGCATTTCATATTGCTATATCTAGATTTAGAATTCTTCTATTATAAAAAGACTAAAAGATTCATAAATCTAATGCTTGTTTACGTATTGTTAGTATTTCTCGCAGTAGAGTTTATTCTTTGTAAATGTTATGGATTTATTTTAAGAAATCTTTAATCGTAATTTATTCCATGTGTAATGCATTATACGCATTACGCTTAATTAGTTAGCTTCTTATTAAAGGTTATGTTGACGTCATGCCACATTCACGACTAGTGAGATCCAAATAATCCGTAAAAAGTATCGGTAAAAAGCGCGAAGGTGTTAGAAGGAAGCTCCACTCGGTTGGCTGCCTTGACCGCGCAATTACATGAAAAAGCTAATTATCCACCGGGCTCTTACCAATCAGACTCAGGAAATTGAAATTGTCCGTAAAAAATGGAAAATATCTGTCTATCTATACCTTCTTACGGACTTGTGTTTACAGAATTGTATATGAGGTAAATGATGCGCTCTTTTCAGCATAAAAACGTAGGTACTTACTTACATTATTGTCTTTTGTGTACCTACGTATTGTCTTAAAATTAATAATGTTATAACCCCAATATTATAAATGCGAAAGTGTGTGTGTTTGTTTCCTCTTCACGCTGCAACGACTACACAGATTTTAATGAAATTTGCCATAGAGATACTTTAAGTCGTGCAATAGAAATAATTAATGCGTACAAATCAACCGTTCCTGTGGGATATTAGTCAACGCAAATGAAACCGTGGGGCGCGGCTAGTTAACAATAAATTTTGATGCAATTAGGTAGTAACTATAAAAATATTATGTCTACAAAAAAATGATTAATAATTTTAATGATTGTCTTTATAATTATGCGTAGCTTTACATAAATTTTTGTATATTTCAATTTAATTAATTTGTTATATATTTACTTACAAAAAAATACAATTTTTAATGAAGGTTACTGGTAATTATTCATACTTGTTTAACTTTATTAAAAGTAAGTTAAATTGTATTAGCTTGGGGTTATGTAGATGCGTCGAGACCACGGACACACTAAGATGGGTAATTCATTACTAAAAATAAAATGAAATGCATAGTAACGAGCATGAGTAAGATAGATAGATAGATAGACAAACTCTTTATTGAAACACCACAGAACAAAGGAAACTTAAAAACTAAGACAAATTAAGTTTAACAATAAGTAAGTAAGTTTTGAGTAAGTATAATTAATATCCGTATTTTCATGTCCCATACCTCGACCTCGGGGGAGGCCGGCTGGTTATGTGGGGCTCCCCCGCCAGCGCGCATCCTAGGGATGCGCGCTGACTGGGTGTACCCACTAAAAACCCCGGGGTGTTCTCCTCTCCGCGTGTTGGGGTGGTCACGGGATCGCTCTCGCGCTACCGCGGCCACCCCTGCGGACGTCCGGGCGACTGCCTCGGACTCTCCTCTGGGGGCACTCGGCCTCGCCCAGGTATGATGCGCTCTGGGGAACACGTCAGAGCGCATCTCGCCTCGGGACTGTATTTCCATGTCCCATGTCCCAGCTCCCACATCTGGGTTCACGGCTACACACACGGCTTAGCCGAACAATGCGGCATGGAATGTAAACAGGAAATTCCGCAGTAATTATTGTCACAACACTAATGTCATCTTGTACCTACTTAAATGCGATAATTTAGACCTTTATATATGTTTCTATTATAATAATGTTTACTGTCAGAAAGATTCATCATTTTGTAATTATAGCACTGAACGATAATATAATAGTTTGTACAGATGAAATAGCGCTATAGAATAGAATAGAATAGAAAACTCTTCTTTTTTTTTTCGCTATTTTGGGTACAGTTTATCCCCACCGCGTGATTGTGGTATATTTCCTTGAAAAATCACAATATTACACAATATAACTGGAAATGCGGGATTTTCAAATAATTGCTTCAAAGTATTACATATATACATAGCATAATACAGTGGACTACTATACAATTATCGAGTAACTAGCTGCGCCCCGCAGTTTCACCCGTGTAATTCAGGGTTTTTCCGCAAAAACTGCATTTCCTTGGTTAAAAACATCCCGTGTCACACATGAAAATGATCAACTGAACTTAGCGAAAAAACATAAGTAAAAATAAATGTAAAATGTGTGTTTGTACCAAAATCACATATTAAAGAACGCACATTCAGTTTATTAAAAAAATAAACAATTTTCCACGCAATTTTTTGGTTTTTTTTTTCCCTAAAAACCTGATATTAACTAATACGAACTTTCCAACATAGACAAATCAGTCCAGCCGTTTACGAGTTTTATACTTAGCAACATATTGGGCTATTATTTTTTTTTTATATAGATACCTGTGGTAATAAATAAAATATACCACATAAAATAAAACCTAATGGCCATTATCTGAGTTATGCTGTTAAATATGCTATATTATAATGTATTACCTTGTTTATTAAAAAAATAAATTTACACAGATCCTGGTTTTCGTTTATGAATAATTTATTAGACGTAAAAATAGCATACAAACAAATTAATATATCTTTTTTCATTTACAATGCCAACGATTATTTTAAAATCATCGAATGTATAAAATAAATTAAGTATTGTTGAATTGTTTTATTCTTGCACTGAATTTTACAGTTCAAAAAGGATACTTAACCATTATTTATTTAATAAACGGACTAATATAGCATACTGTATCCAGTATTTAACCATATTTAAAAATAGCCAAAAATGCACTGACGTAAGCATAGTATGTCAGTAAGTAAGTGCATTCCATTAACCATCGATCAGGCGTAACGGTCGACTACTCACTGTGATTAGTTAATTAACTGATTAAGTCAGTGCTGTGCTAAGGCAACTAGTACCTAGTTACTATGTTTATACGACTTAGTTTTTATGGGGCTTCATAGACCAATCTCTCGAGCATTGTAGCTGTGGAGCTACAAAACAAACCATGCTTCACCTGCTGTCATGCCCCTCGTGCCCTACATCCTGCACAGGAGAGGAACTAGCCGCGGCCTCAGACAACGCGGTGACTTTGGCTACATTCTTAGCCAAGGTCTTATGAGCTGCGACCATTGACTCGAAAAGAAGAAGAAGAAAAGAAAAAAGAAGAAGTTTATAGTTGCTCGTGACGACGTGGCGTAGGTGCCTATATAATTTAGGTGGTGTTAGTATATATCTGAGGTTACTTTCTCTTTGAACAGGATATTCTAGGTTAATAAAATATGCGTTCTGTGTTTGTTGATTGCGTGCAGGATCATTTATGTTTGACTAGCTGCGCCCCACGGTTTCACCCGTCTTAGCTATTATACCTCTGAATCATCGATTTTTACGGGATAACAAGTATTCAATGTATTATCCTAGAAACCAGAATTTTATAGAAATTATTTTAGCCAAAGCGGCGTGGAGAAGAGCCAAATCCAAATCCAGTGGTTGAATTGAGTTGATATATTGCATGCCTGTCAAGTTCTGATGACAATACAGTATTATGGTGACAGCGAGCTGATCTGATGATAGGGACGGAAGGAGACAATTAAACTCTTCGGTGACTGACTGTAGATTAAACAAGAATAGATTAGAATAAGTATTATAACCAAAAACTTTAAAAAAGACAAAAAAACAATTCAGCGGTATAATCTTATTTACTGAAAACATTATTTCTATCACCATTTCAATAACAGCTAAAGAACATAGCAGTATTAATAAAAAATCCAGGACAAGCGGTTAAGGTATAACGAATTCACAGTTGATATTTGCATGACGGATGGCTTAGACGCTAATCAAGCGGCGAACTTGATTTGGTTTAGATAACGGGAAATCTAGATTGGTCTGGTGACCTTAGAGACGTGTTTTGTATACCATGAATGAGACATATATTATAAACATTATCATTAGCATGCATTTCATGTTTCATCAAAATCCGTTCAGCCATTGCGGTGTAAAGAAAAGACAGACAAACACACACAAATTTGCAGCTATAATGCTTGCTGCGTCCTGCTGCTTCACCCGCTTCACTATTATCCCACAGGAATTATGATTTTGTCGGGGATAAAAATAGTAGTCCTATTTATTCCAGGACCTAATGTATTAATTTATCAAATTTTGTGGAAATCCGTTTAGCCACTGCGGCGTGAAGAGAGGACAAACACATACACACACAAAATTAAGCAATTATAATATTAATAGTATTAATTATATAATACAATCTAGATACGAATAAATGTGACAGTTCTTAGAGATTGCAAAAAATGGCCGAAGGTTTTATTGCCCAAAGTTTTAATGAATGGTGAAAATAAATGTAAACTGGCGATGATCCTTAACCTGGTGACCTTAATTACTTTACATTTTAAATTTAATAAGAAATACAATGAAATATTAATGGATTTTGGATTTTGATTTATCACTTCACTGACATCTACAAGTTAAGCATTCCATCAATATTTATAAGGGACGACGATACATATCCGAAACGTCAACAATTGTAGTGAAAGAGTCAGATTCTTTTAATGAAGCATCAGATGAGTCTGGGAATCTAAAAAGAGGGCTTAAGATACATCTCACATATTGTAATCTCACTAAAATTATGAATGTGAATATTTGTGTGTGTGTTTGTTTCCTCTTCATGCTGAAACGGCTTAACGGATTTTTTATAAAATGACACAGATCCTAGAATAGAACATAGAATACTTTTTATTCCGTAAAAATCGACGGTTCGTGAGGGTTAATAGCTAATGCGAGTGAAACCGTGAGGCGCACAGAGTATATTTTAAAAGTTTCACGATATTAGAATTGCGTAGCTCGTCTCTCCGACGCCTAGGAAGAAACGTTAAATGAACGTTCCCCGGCGACGGGGGACTGGAGTGACGCCTACCGACGAACACCCAGGAAGTAATGGATCGGAGCAAGTGCTTAAACGCAACAGTGCGCAGAGGCGCAATGACGAACCTACCTCGGCACGTAACTAACAAATGGATTTAGATCACTTTTTATAATGTACTAGCTGTGCCCTGCCACGCTTCGCTGTGACACATTCGCACATTCGCTGATATGTCACTGATGAAAAAAAAAATAGATAAAAACAATCCTTTGCGGATTATATATCATGCTAAAATTTCAGCTCGATCGGTGCAGAACTTTTTGAGTTTTTGAAGCGTACACAAGCCAACATAACATTTCTATATATATAGATAGATATCTAGCTATCTGCCATTGTTGAACTCCTTACATTTCAAGTTCAGTTACTCGTCACTGTTAGTAAGTATAGTAAGTTGTGTTAGTAGGTAGTACGTTCTTACAGGTTTCAGTAGTCTGTGATGTAAATGCAGGATTGACTTTTTCAGATATAATTACAAATTATCCCCTTTTCAAGTCCCCACGACTGGTCTTTGTCGGAAAATAATAGAGAAAAGAGAAGTTAAGAAATATTTGTAAGGGATCACCAAATTTCCATTTAAAGATGCTGCCAGACGTTAACAACCTATCTATAATTAAGTAAGTATTAAAATTCTCCTTGACTCAATTGAGAATTCCAAACGAAGATGAAGATGTCAGTGCACTCAATAACAAAAATCGAGACAGCTTTCTCGACAATTTTTAGGAGTGAGCTAATCAGTGTTGATTATAGTTTGTTTAATAATTATGAAGTTCGTGCGGTTTCGACACGGCAGCGGCACGGCGCGCGGCGCGGCGACACTAGGACCCGCGACGCGACACGTGCGGCATCTAATCAACCTGCATCTTGCGTAACCGAGGCGCACTAGGCAATTCTTCCGTACATGATATATTACTCTTGCAAGCCACTGTCCGAGCTCATATCTATGGAACGTCTTATGTGGAAATATTTCAAAGTTGAAGTGTACGTAATGGTTATTATAGGTAATGCATGTAAAGTGCCAGCTGGAGTTATTTATATCAGTTGTATTATATTGTTTCTACGTCATATTTTCTCAAAAAATTTTAAAGACCGTCAGCTGTTTTACTCGTTGTGTGCAAAGTCGCAGCTGTCAGATAATCAGACCTGTTTAGAGTAGTACATATTTCCAAGAAAATATATCCTGAAAGTAAATTTGGCATTGCAATATTATGTCATGCTCTAAACTCTAAAACAACAGGGGAGTGTCTAGAATCGAGAGGGCGGAACTGTCGATCAAACTAGATGGAAAAACAAAACATAATCTGGTCTCTAAAACGTCAGCCACCATTGAAGGTGCTTCATATCTACACAGACGAAAATAAAAAGGTTGCAAATGAGTACTCACTAGGATAGATCGTGGAGCAAGTGGTTCTATGGCAGGCGAGGCAGGAGTCCTTCCCGTCGGGCAGCGCCAGGGGCGGCGACAGGCGCGGCCGCGGGCACAGCTTGCAGCCTCCGTTGTACTTCTCGCACAAGCACACATTCTTGTCCAGTCCGTCCACTTTCAGCTCGTTCAGTCCGAACCTGTCGCACTCCTGCTTCACCAGCGACGCCGCTAGCTTGTCCGACTGCTTGAGGAACTCGCACGAGTGCGGACACACGTGGCACTGCCGGGCCGCTTCCAAGTTCCTATTTGATTCTAAATTGACGTTGTCGTTCTGGTTGGAGTCCAACTCTGGTATCGGATAGTGCTTCTCGTCCTTCTTGTTCGTGTTATCCGTACTGCCCGGCAGGTACGCCGTCAACGTCACTTCCGAAGGCGAGCGCAGGGTGTTGTTCAATTTATATTTTGTCATTTTGATAATATTATAAATAAAAAGCAAACGAATATTATAAAAAGCTTTTGAATGTGAACATCTTATGTCAATAGCCGCATTTGTTTTTTACACAACACTATAAAAATAAAAATCCTATGAAATAATGTGTGTTCATTATCATTATCACAGATAGTTTAGGATTTTTTGTCACTGGCTCGTTATATTTTAGGCAATTTTTTAAATAGGAACTTTTTGAGTTGCAAATTTCGCGAGAGATGTTTGTTTTCGCGACGCGCGGAGTGCGCGAGCCGGCCGGAGCAAATGAAACGAGCTGGTCCGCGCGGGCGGCGAGCGGCGGTGAAATGGCGCGAATAACGCAAGCCTCCAGAGGTTATGTGCTTCTGAAAAGAAGTAAGTAACTTGTTATTGCTGATGTCATAACATAACACTCTTCGACACAAAGTGTTCAGACGCGAGCCGTGCATAATTCAAACAATTAAATAACGATTTTACATTGAATGGATTCTATTGAGCGTCTGAATAATAAAACAAATAAGATATGAATAGCACACAAACAAATGCTTTTTAATGAATAGAAATAGTAATTGCAGCGTTCCTTATATTATTATTATAATTTTAGCTGAACAAATAATTATATTAAACAGTTAACTGTTATTTTGTCTAAAATGCACAACACACTGACTGAAATTGACAGTGCAGTGTCAGTTAACTGTTATTATCTCTAAAATGCACAACACACTGACTGAAATTGACAGTGCAGTGTCCAAAAATCACAAAATAATATCAACTTAGTTTGATCCGTAATTGTCCGGTACTTTCTAATTCTCATCACCCTTTTATTAAAAAAAACTCAAAACTCAAATCATTTATTGTAACTAGGCAAAATATTGCACTTTTACACGTCAAAAATAATATCTGTGTAATATAATGTCTGTCTGTTGTCTGGAAGAAATCGCTTTCAGCGATAAGACCGCCCATTGTACTAACCTTGTTTGCCTTTTTTTTTTTTTTTTTTTTTTTTTTAACCCGGGGGAATCAACCTTATTGATACCTCGGCCTTGGGGGAGGCCGGCTGGTTATGTGGGGGTCCCCCGCCAGCGCGCGTCCTGCGACGCGCGCTGACTGGGTGTACCCACTAAAAACCCCGGGATGTTCTCTCTCCGCATGTTGGGGTGACCGCGGGCTCGCGATTGCGCTTCCACGACCACCCCTGCAACCTTGTTTGCCTATTGTAATTCTTCTGTACTGTGTTTATTTTTGTTCCTGGTGTACAATAAAGAGTTTTTCTATTCTATTCTATCATAAATATATATAGAAATATAATAAAAAAATAAGTCAAAACATTATGATCTACGAAACTAATTACTTGACTGAGTGGTGAGACGAGCAAGTCATTCACATGATAGTAAGCGCTACGCCTGCCCATAGCAGTCACAGCACCACCCAGAACCCAGCATTGCATAATCATGCGCGCGGCAACCGATTTGTTTTTTTTTTGCATTTGAAAGGTTATGCGTATTTCCAGATTGATCTCACAGAAATTTCATCAAAACTGGTTCAGTAGTTTGGTTTTTTAAATCAAAATAACTGGAAAAGATATTATGTGATCCAAGTAATCGAAATTGCGTATGTGCAGTTTTTTACAAGTGTTTTTTAGTTCAAATAATTATAATTTATTATTACATGCTGCACATATTTTGTACACTTAGGATATAGGAATTTTTATTAAATGTTAGGTACCTTTTTTATTACTTGTGAATAAATATGCTGTATTCATTAATTAATTGTTCAATTATTAGCTCTATTTTGAACTAAAAAAAATTTTGTAAAGTATCTACTAATAATACTTTTTAGATGACTACTTTTAGCCTGTTCTCATTTCCGGTATATTAGTGACGTAATGCCCGTACTGTTGTAACTAACCAAAGAAACATTATTCCATGACAACACAATTATTTTAGTAAAATTTATATTGCAAAAAGTATCGCCCGAACAGGGACTTGAACCCTGGACCCTTGGATTAAAAGTCCAATGCTCTACCGACTGAGCTATCCGGGCTACGAATGCCATGGTCGAAATTTTTGTTTACAAAATAGACTCATAAAATTATTAAATTTTTATTTCCATCAACCTTTTTTAAAATAAAATTCAGACGTATGTATATCCGACAGATGTCACTGTTATTTTAAAAAATAATTTATTCTGCTTGTATTTATTTTGTCGCCAGAGGTTATGTTGTGAAAGTTGTTTTGCGAAATGTTGAATAATTTAGAGATTTAGTACTGTAGGCCACCCTTTAGAATTAGGCTTTTACTAATTCTGTTAATAAAGAAAAAATACAAATACCTACCCGCTACATGCTACTATGTAACTTCTACTGTTGGACTACTGTTGGAATATGTAGACTTTGTGTGACACATCGTCTATCATAATTCGATCGAGTTCTAATAGGGCTGCGGGTAAGGTAGGGCACATTAACGACTTGAGCAAACACCCTATAAAGGCCTGCGTAGACGAGGGACTTTTGTCCTCCGGACAAAAGGCTTGCTTTTGTACTCGGTACTTTAAGTCCCACGTGTGCGTTATTCGATGTAGTCGTAAACGATCTGCTCTGACGGACATCTCCGTAGTTTCTTGGTGATATCTTTTCTATCGGGCGTATTTCCGAAGCAAGAGAGAGAGTCAACGAGTAGTGTTAATGGAGTTTCCATTTCTTGTGCGAGATATCTTTTTCAAACTCAGCCTATAATCAGTTGGCCATTACTTTGTTAATTTAGTTGATCATATTTGATTTATTTTTTATTTTTCTCTATGTATATTTGATTAAAGTTTTTGACTTGTAAACATGCTTACTTTTGCTAACTTGCAATAAACCATTTGAGTTTTGAGTTTTGGACAAAACACTATTATACTTCCGGGGATTGTCCCTCGTCTGTGCAGGCCTTAGGCTGACGGGGCACAAGGGCGGGGGTAAGCCCAAGGATTTTGCATAGGAAGGGCAGTAATAAAACTATTTGTGGGTTATGTATTGTGGGCGGAGTTTTTATGGATCTTGTTACGATGGTAGGTTATTTTGGTGTTACTTAGTGGTAGTTGACGACTCAGTAATCGTTATGTGTATGGTTATAATCTAAGGTGATGTCAAGATACTATTCTTTGGTAATGGTATTACTATTTATTCTATGGTAATGGTCAAGGAAGTTTTACTAAAGTAAGTGGAATCCATACTAAATTGGTAGCTTGTCACTAGTCGTCCACAAATCTTTCAAGCCATGATATGTTATAATTTAGTAGCAAATAGATATTCCCAAAGCCAGCCTATCCAATCTATTTTGTAGACCACACTTAAAATAATAAAAACCATGTATAAAGTTTCTGTTTCATTCACTCCCGCGTACGCTGTATTATTAGATGTGAATAGTAGAGCCGCGAGACAGCTGTTGCCTTTAAGCTTCCTTCTATAGCGTGTTCTGAGATAATGATACTATCATATCTTTAGCGAAGTCTTAGAGGCAGCTGAGCATCTTGGCGTCTTCAAACCGGAACACAGTAATGTTTTCACACTGCTGCTTAGCGGATGACTATTTGGCAAAGGTGTGGTACTTCCCCAGGCGGTCTGTTGCAGAACAGGCCTCCCGCTACCATTCAAATTCACATACTATTTCAAAGGAAATGAAGGCACTACATAATTGATTTCCCGTGTCCGAGTATGGTGAGAGAATCCCTCTTGTACGATTCTCACTCCGTAGACAAAGATAATCCGAGGAAGTGCCTCATAGCTATTGTTTCATGTCACGTCTAGACTTGTGAGAGCTCTACGGATTCGTGTCCACTTTGTATTGAGAAGCATATTTAATCATTGTTTTCTTATCTTAGAATATGGAGGCAATGTTTGAAAATTCAAAGCAGGAGGATTGTGTTACATATCTAATTTTACAGTGTACATCAGTTGACTTCACTGGCGCAAAAGTGGACGGATATGGTCCACAATTAAATCCTAATACCCCATCATTGCATGCGAGATACCAATCAGCCTACCTTGAAAGTGACAGCCTGACCACTACCTAGAACTAGAACCACGTAAATAACCATCACGGCTAAGACAATAGGTCCGCGTCATCTCGACCGTGCTCGTTCATTAAAAGCCTGTAATAGGCTACTTCCTGAATGCCAAGTACAGAGATGTTCTTAGATGCCGTGACGCGGTGGATTGACCGGATGTTCTGGGTGGAGATCGGGCGGGGAAATTGTATAGCAGAGGATAGGCAGATGTCGTGCTCGAGTCATGCGCTCAATTTGTTTATGAAAAACCTGACTCATAGTACAGTTTATCATCTAAGGCAAAGATACTACAGATATTATAAGAATAATAATAATGTAATTTCCAAACGGGGAAATAAGATTGACGTTCTAACTTCATATTGTCGTTGGGTGTAAAAATACTCAAGTGACGAATGCAGAGTCGCGTAAGTTTTCGGAATTCTAAGTTCTGGGTGGCTTTGCAGCTGTTATTGGCCGGCGGTGGCATAGCGTAGCGATTCCCGTCAAGTAAATGCCTTCTCTTCTTGCTAATCTATTGTTATAAAACGACACGCTCGGATTATCTTTGGAGTTACAAATAAATATTGCTCTCTCAATGTAGAGGTACTTATCTATTTCGCTATGGAAGCTTACCTACTTTGCAGTGCACTGTGCAAGGTTAATTCTATAAAGTTAAAGAATTAAAATACTGCAAAATTATATAACTTTACAGAATGAAAACACTGCAAAAATATGTAAGTAAGTAAACTGATTACACTGATCTATGACTTCATTGCTTATGAATACCATAGAATGGAAACATTTTTTCCGTCTTGGATATCCTCAAACTATGGAATTCACTTGGATTCCATCTTTTTGCCCGCGCATGCATGATTTTGAGGTATGAGCAGTAAAATCGGTAAAAAATTGTACAAGACAATTATACAATGGCTAGGTTTCAGGAATGTTGTTAATTATCTCATCTTCGCTAAGTTATTCATGAATTTATTACAATTACACGTATTAGTCTATTTTATTTTTAACAAACAGTAGTTTATTAATTTAGTAGCAAAGTGGATTGTTAACTTTAATACAATTTAAAATAAACACTATAATTATAAATCAAACATGGTCGATAGTAGACTGTATCACGCAGGCAGCCGCAGACTAGATACTAATTCCTAATCCAGTCAGCACATTGTTTTAACCAATACAGAACCGCCTACTCTCTCACAGCATATATTTTAGTTGAATCAATATCAACACGAAAAGAAAAATATTTGCTGATTTTATTTAACTTCCGCAGCATAATAATGAGATAAAAAATAAAAAAATAAAAATTGACGCCAAATACACAGATGACAATTTTCAGAGATTTTCTTTATTCAAAAACCTATATACTAAACCGATTTGGATTAAATTTCAATAGGACGAACCTGAAAGTGTCCTTTCATATAATAAAAATCAAATTAATTGATAAAATGATGGACTTCTTAGGTAAAAAACATTAAAAAATTACCATTGAAATGAGAACGTATCTTTTGGATGTCGGTTAAAAATAAGTTTTTGTAAGAAAAGAAAAAATATCTAAACGCTGCTTTTCAGGTGTACCTACCAAATGGCATGTTCATCAATAGGATGTAGCTGATATTTTCATAATTATTAGCATTTCCGGTGATGTGTAAATTATTAGAAGTAAAGGTAGAGATAACTGTGCGATACGTATACATATCGTAATTATATAATATAATTTTTTCCAAACCTACTTTACTTGACCAAATAACTGTCTTTTTTACTCACATTAAGAATTAATTGTAGCCATAAGAGTTGACTTCTTAAAATAATTGCTGACATTGTTACCCGGTCGACATTGGCTCTGACCTGGATATGTCAAAGTTTTTTCGGTTAAGTTTGGCCTTTTAAGCGAGCACTAGATTTTAATTAATGCCTAAGTGCAGTGCAATGACCTTCAGAGACTTTTTTGGTAGCCGTGGCTGCTGCTTGTAAAAAAATACTAATTTAGTACTACTGTAATGACTAATGATGATTTGGATGATTAGGTTTACATCAACATTTATGATTATTGGTTAGTAAACAATGATTACAAAAAAGATTTGGAGATAATATCAAAGTAGGTATAAGTATTACTTTCATACTTTATTTAATGCAAACAAATTGCTCCGATCTCTTTGGATAAATGTCTCTGGTCGACTTATGAACGCTGAGCGATATTGGTGGTGACAGTTAGCAGGGCAGTTCAGTTTAAGGTCTTAAACTGGATGGATTTAACTGTTCGTGGTGAGTCCCTTGCAGACTAGAAAGGTTGCTTTAACCACTCCAAAATAAATTATGAACGGCTATTCCATTTCACTATTCTCACTAACATTACAAATGCGAAATTTTGAGTGTGTGTGTGTTTGTTCCCTCTTCACTCTGAAACGGTTGAACGGATTTTGATGAAATTTTGTATGCAGATACTTTAGGTCCTAAAATAGAAGTGGGGATCATTTTTATCCCGTAAATGTTTTATGGTACCTGTGGGATAGTGTGTTAATGCGGGTGAAAGCGCTGAGCGCCGCTAGTAATTACTATAAAAGTAAATTCATTCACCTCAAAATCCTGTGGGCACATCAAATCAAATTATTCGCACTTATTAGCCGCTAATTTATTCACTAATCAACAAGACTTGTCCACAATACGACCGTCAACTCCTCACTAAAAGCAGTGCTCTGACGCTGGTGGTCGGTTCCAGTGGCTGCCACTCGTGTGGTACAGTCGGATATAGGAAATGCAGCTTACAGCAGTTAAACCTTGAAGTCTTTTCCCGTATCGCGCCATCACTCACGTACCAACTCTATACACCTAGCTACACAATGCACACAATGCACACAATCATCACGATTTTATTGACATTTTGTGGTGATGACTGCTGAGTTGATTGCGTCTTTGGATCACCACAGGACGCAAATTCGGAACAAGCTTCCCATGAAGGAAAACATCGTTACAATCCTTTGTTGTAGGGCACTGTAGTGTCCCTCTACTTTAAGTAGTAAATCTGTCACCAATACTTATTGGAGTGTTCTGATACACTTCTTTGAAAGCCAGTTTTATTCTAGGCTGAGTATTTTTGCCAGTTTTGTCCGCACCGTCATTTAGCACCAGGTTAGATAGGTTCGGAGGTAGGTATGTTATCCGCCAATTCGGACCGGGTGGATTATGGCCTAACCCTCCTCACGAAAGTGAGGGGAGACCCGTGCCCAGCAGTGGGACGACATGGGTTGTTGATGATGATGATGAAGATAGGGTCAAAGGCTTTAGGCCAGAACACTAATTATTTTTCTGATATAGTGTGGGTTCAAGATCATTAGATCGGCTGCCAGTAGCCAATAGCTAACAACCTGTCGGCCCGTTTGATGGTAAACGGTTACCGTTGCCTATGGACACCAGCAATACTCGGGGCGTTGTCGATGCGTTGTCCACTCTCTACAGCTCGTTTCACCCTACTCCACTTAACTAAAGTAACTTAATTTAAGTAAATCTACTAGTGACAAATCCACCGATGAAGTTACAAACTTAACTCCACTAGAAAAACTTAGAAATTGTTCCGCATCAACTGTTCCCTTGTTGTGAAACTGTTCTCATTTGCTTACAATAAATGTCTCGATTGATTGGGTGTGTTAATACGATTGTATAGAGTTACCTTTCATACTCGTAGTAGTTGAATACTTAATATTACCTCGTGCTAACCTACTATTCAATTGTTTCTGGTAGTCTAGTATGAGATAGTTATTTACTTAGATGTATTTCTAGACTTATCTCAATTCCTTTGCTATCTATGCTAACATGTCTATCAAAAACCATTGGGCGCATCGAGTGCACTAATTATTAAGTGTACCATTCGTAAAGATTGAAGATCCTCTTTTGTTTTATTAGTTTCTTCATTGATTGTTTTGTACAGGATGTAAAAGAGGAACATCACCACCAAACGTGTCCAGTTTTAACTATAAAAGAACCTACAAATACCTTTATGTTGTCTCCTGATAGTCCGACGACATATCTTCATCAAATAACATTTAATTTTAGCTTGTCACCAATCAGCAATCTATTGTGAACATCAGCTGTATTCAGAAGGGACTCGAAATGGGTGTTTTTGCGTGGTCGCGGAAGGCGCGAGGTCACCGCGATCCGCGCTTCCGTGTTTCCCGCCAAATTACCCGTGAAAGCCACCGTGACGACAAGATGGCGGCTGGCGTATGTTTGGGTGCTGTGGTTCCGTTTGGGAGCAGGCTGAATTGATTACAGCATTGCCATGGGAAGCATCGAAATACGGTAGAGATCGATTTTAATCGGTATCGAAAATACCCAATTAAATATAAGTGCTTAAACCACATGATTACCTACTAAAATTATAGGTTGACCAGTCGGTCCATCCTCATCCGAGAGAGACAGGAGTTGTCTTGAGCGACGCGGCTGAATAATAAAAGGATTTCTATAGTCCTAAAAAGGTCCGGCGCATTCTAACCTCTAGACAGCGTCATCAGTTCATCACAATGCTGCTTGTCACCACGATGTATCAACTATAACGACTTATGACTGGGGCCTAATCAAACGTCAAAATGAAAAGAACTCGTGCTCTTTCGCACCGTGCTGCATAGCCCCACAGATTCGTATCTCACGCCGGTACAGACTAGATTCAAATTCAGAAACTATGTACATATCTAGGATGTCTTATAATCGCTTAAACAACAAGAAGAAAACGTGAGGAAGCTGACACGTGTTAGAACTGTATCGTCCAAGAAAGTGTTTCATCTACTAGCATACAAAGATCTTTTGGTTCTACAAGCGCGTGACCAGAGAAGACTCCAGTCTCTTCAGTGGTGGTGACGGAATAGAATGCTGATCTAATTTTCCCGTAAATAAATATTGGCCTGAAGTAATTCTCGGAACAAATTCGTCTATTGTCGTCTTCGACCTTATTTTATATCGATGATTGTTGCGAAATGAATGACGCACGCCGGCATGCCCCGCGGCGAATGGCAAATTGTGTTTACGGACGCCGGTTGATTGTAGCTATTCGTAACTGGTAGGAGAGCTGATTGGATAATCTCTATATAGAAGTTTTTCAAAAATATTTTATCATCGAAGAAGTATAGTATATCATATTACATAAATATTTTTTTGATAATTTCTATTTCAACTGTCGCCCTTTATTATGGAAGTATTGGCGATTAGGTGGGTTACACGAATCAATCAGAAAAGGTGAATCAAAAAAAAAAATAAAAAATTGTCAGAAATGGGTATAGTAACATTAAAATAATATATAAATAAATATCAATGGAATATAAATCAGAGATATAGAAGATTGTTATCTCTTTATTGACATAAAGAAACAAAAAACAAAATTAAATAATAAATACAAAAGGTGATCTAAAAGGGTGATCCCTTTAAGCGATTTCTACCAGACAACCTTTGGTTGGACAACAATCATAATATCATACATACTCCGAAATTTTTCAACACAAGGACTCGGACTGTTTATTTTTAATAGCGCCATCTTTGAAAATGCATTGGATCTAAATAGCACCATCACTGTTAAGGCGTTCTAAATACGAATAAACCTCTCAACAACCAACCCAACCTCAGATTTCAAAAGTGTTACAATGATTGTAGTTCTCGAACAAAATACTAGATGGCAGTTTCATAAATCAAAATAATTTGTGATTCTGAAGTTTTATGAAAATAGTTTCTCACATTGATTTTTAGATAATGTTAGAGGTACCAAACTAGATAAACGTAAAGTAGCAGACGTTTATCAAAATAATTATCTACATTATGAACACAAAGCCTGTGTTAGTATCGATAGAGCAATAGATAAAGACGATATCGGTACCTAAGCGCAAGCTCTTTTCATTTGAACCAGTTTTCTTTATTAACATGATTTTTTTGAACTGACTCTACTAATGTACCCTACTAATAGTAATAATGTTTTCTACTAATAGTAATAATGTTTTCTACTAATAGTCTGGTAAATCCGATGTTGAAAACTCCTATAAATAATAGGCTGCTATTGATTTAACATTAAGTAGGTAATACATATATACTACCTAATTCCTATGTTGAAGAGTCTGTAGGACAGTTTTTCTTTTCATAGCATCGTGAAAACCTCTACCATCAGCGAAAAGTAACGTACTGCGATCCAGACAGGGTCGCTCTAGGGTCGCGTTCGACCTCAAAAAGATAAGAGAGAGGAAAAAAGGAAGAATAGTGGAAGAGGATTGGACTGCCGCCGTTCCTGTCTGTGATAGATACCAGTCTCGAGAACGGTCTCGATGCTGTACTTTAAACTCAAACCATAATCAGTTAATCATTAGTTTAGTAGATCATATTTGATTTATTTTTAACCATTTCTCTATGACTTATTTTTTGACTTGTAAAAGTGCATTACTTTGGCCTACTTTCAGTAAATGATTTGAGTTTAGAGTTTATTTATTAAATGCGTCCAACGACATCAAACTACTGTTAGTCATTGAGGATTTCCGTTGTCTACCTTCCGTCTCTATTACCAGATCAGCTCGCTGTCACCATAACACAGTATCGTCATCAGAACTTGACTTACTGATAGCTGTTTTAAAATCTGCAAGATTTGACCCGAAGATATTTGTTACAACCATTGCAAGCTAAACAAATGCTTGTAAAAAGTTATCAAAATAAAAAACTAAGCTATCTTTGACAAAGTATCTTTTAATATCATTTTGGAAGCCTACACCCCAATATAAAGCATTATCAGGCGTTTAAACTAATGAACGCTATAAAACTTCGATAAGCATTTTTTATGAATAAGTCCCTTCGTCTACAGAATAAAAAAAACCCATTGTCCTAATTACGAGTATGTTGCCTATGCACTATGCAGTCATTTAGTATGTTATCTGGCACCCAGTGGCAGCTCCAGGACTTTGGTTTGAGTGGGGCTGTCCGCGCGGGGAGGTCGGGCTCGGATGCATCTCAAGTGAGAGGCGTGCGGATAAAAATACTAAGTTTATTATTTCTTATAATTTTTTGACGTGACAGCGTCTAATAAATCGATGAATGCCGGCTGCATGCACGAAAAAGTTAACAGATTGTCCCATTAGTCCTGTTACGCTCATTGTACGCTTGCGCCGCATCTATTTCGCTTCTCTTCTCGACAGGTTAATTATTCTTGCATTTTAAAAATCTGATTACTAGTATTTATTCTTTTATTATTAAAAATAATTCAATTTTATTCATAAAAGTATGCAATCATTTCATCAATGTTTTATTATAACGTTGTCACGTAAAAATATCGTCCGTAAACCAACTTTACAGACAACCAATTTTTTTTTCTAGTTATTAGTAGGTAGGACTATAATCATGGTTATTTTTACAGTGTTAATGTCATTCTGTTTTGTTTCACAATAAGCTTGACTTCCTCATGGGTTTTCCGAACTGAACAAGCGTTTAATTTGATAAGGTGTAAAGCACCTCGTGCCTGTGCCCGTAGGTATGTATTCTATTATTGAGAATATTATATTCCACATTCCAATAACATGAATATGTGTTATGGTGCTAGTTTCTACTCGTCTACCTACTTTGGTAATATGTTCCTCGTAATTCCTTGGTCAATATCTTTTTAAACGACTTCAAAAATGGAGGTTACGTTCCCGAGAATGATTCCGGAGTTAGGTGTGTTTTCCACCAACCCGGACCATGGCCTAATCCTCTTGAAGAAAGCGAGGGGAGCCCCGTGCTCAGCAGTGGGCCGGTATGGGTTGATGATGATGATGAGCCGGCTTTACCGCAGAAAACTCATGCAAGCTGGATATTAGATCCTACGGTTTGGTTTGTTTTTATCACGTTGACTAAAACTATGGTTTGTAGAGGCATAGGAAATATAAACAACAATTTATTTCACATTCATAAATCGTATATTTCTTTTCACATAATTCACAATTATGAAATAATGTTTACGTAAAACTTTTGTCTTTCAAAATGCACAATTACACAACAACAGATCGAGCTTAATTCTAAAAATTTAAACTATTTTAAAGAAAATTCTTAAAATATAGAAATACTTAAACATTTTCAAGAAAAAAACATTCATAAAAAACTATGCATTGGAACTTAATTGTATTATGCACCACGATTATTTACGGAAACCATAATTATATTTTACTAATTTTACAACAAATATATTAATGACTGTCCGCTCCTTCGGGGCTTTCATGTAAACGTTATAATATGAAGAAAAAATTGTTTTGGAAAATATATTTAAAAATCTTTCTTTAATTCTATATCTAAATTCTTATTATTTTTAGGTAACTAACAATTATTATTAGCGAGGACTTGGCTATATCGTTGTTCGCAAGACACTATGCTTTGTACTTCGTGTTAAAGGGAAATATATTAAGTATACTATACATAATAACTTTATGATTTTGACAATATCTAGATATTCAAATATTATGTGCTATAATTAGGTTAATAAAAGTACTTCAAAGCTAAATTTCAAATCTATCTTCTACATAATACTGTTAACAGAAATGTTGAGTTTTGCCAAAGGATAAAAGTGCTGATCATTATAGAAGAGTGTTGAATAACACGATCAATTGAATGTAGTTTCAGACCTAACGTAAATATTCTTAATTATCTAACATTTTTATACTAGTACTCGTACTGGTATAATTTGGGAAGAATTGACAGGAACTATTTACAGAAAAATAATTCAATATCTTACATCACAGCAATCGCCTGAGAGTCATAAACTTAATACTAACAAAGTAATAATTAATATTGTCAAAAATAGTTTAATTTTTTAACTTTTGTTCATTTCATATAATATTTTATCTTAAAAGAAAATTTGTCGAACGTTCAAACTAATCTTTGGCCTACAGATCTTTTTTATCTTGTCATTTCTATACACGATTATGCCCTTCTTAGAACCTTAATAATTACTACAACCTAACACTGAGACTGGAAAAAAAGTTAAGACATTAATTACATCTTAAACATTATTACACACAACTTGTGAACGATGTAAATACGTGAGAGATTTATGCAATTTAAGTACATTTAACAATCATTTTAAGTAATACGTATGGCAACTCGAAATGCTCTTAAACGTTACACTTAAAACTAAACGCTTAAAATTAGTTCAATTATTTATAAATAAAATTGGAATGTACTTATATTAAACTTTATCTAAAACACTACGCACTTTCAATATCGGTAACAACAATTAAAAATACTTTATCAAAATTCGTAGTTTTAAACAACCATCAAAACCGACTGGACATGAGCCATGGTTTATAAACGTTTCAAAATATATTAAAGAATATTATGGACACGCCACGCGATGCGCCGCGCCGTGCTAATTGACGGGACACACCGACCGACCGACCGACCGACCGGCCGACCGACCGAGCTCACAACCGCGTGACACGTGGCGCCCGACGTTCAACCTCGATTCAAACTATAGTCGAAACATTGAGCTATCCTTCTAAACACACCCAGAACTTTTCGAACACCTAGCTAATCTCCGCCGCTTATTCGACGGCGAAAATACCATTTCCTTTCAAAATCACTTCATTATCATTACAATTCTGTATCCATCAATAAATTTAACTAGCATTCAAAATTGAACAATTCCTTACACTATCCAAATACTATTCAAAGAAACGCGTTTGAAATTGACTTTTTAGTTACGTTTTGTCCTTAACCTATTACGTTATTTGTCATGATTCAATTGTGGATAAATTGTAACCTTTTAACTACTTTGGACTGGTTTCACATATGTCTAGCAACACATTCCACATTCAAAACACCAACTTCGAAACTAGCAATTCTCAAACAAGAGCCAACGATCCGTCTTAAAGTACAATGAGCATCAACAATAACTAGCCTAACTATTATAAATTACAACTCTGGTTTCACTTTGACGAAGTTGGGGTTGTCTGTCTTGAAGTCAGGTCCCTTGTGTCCGAACTGGTAGACGAGTCGGGCCGTGGGTACGGAGACTAGGACGGCCTGTCGGTAGTGGTATCTCATGGCTCGACTGAACTTCTCGAAGGTCATGTTGTCGTTCTGCTTCAGCTTGCCCCACAGCTTGGCGACTTCGTCCGGCTTCACGAATCTGGAAACACGATAAACAGTTCGTTAGTTAACGTTTCACAATAGTACAGTTGTGACACTAGGTGTGGCGGTCGGTATACATTGTAGATGGCACGTGTTGATAGCGTCATTGTAGGACTTTACAATGAAATGTTTCTATAAAACTGCACGGTTATTTACGAGATGCACGTCAAAACAGATTTTTACTACAGAGTTAAATCAAATAAAGTAAACACTACTAGAAACCAGTGACCTAAATGCTACTGTATTGCTTCAAGAAAGATACTACAGACGATGCTTCATATCTTCCAATTTACAACGATGTAACATTATTTAATTTGATTATAATAATTAATGATCAACATTGAAGTTATTATTACCATGTCAAAGCTGTAAAGTAATTAATAAAGTATAAAATAATTTATATTCGTAGCTTTATTTATTTGTGTAATTTTATCCATTCCATCGTAAAATAATTTATCTATAATGTATATTATATTGCATAAAATAAGTAATATATAAAACCTTTATATCAACAAAGTCGACAATTACTTGCTATGTTTTGTAAAACAAACATTTATTTCCATATATTAGCAACATTTTTCTGCAATATAAGGATTACATAAGCGTCGACGCATTAACAATTACAATCGAGTCAAGTTCAACCTGTGATGTTAATAACATGTCGGTAACTGAGTGCTCATTAGATAGATTCCCAGGCTCTATCGACGATATCTAACGCTGGGACTTAGTCTATATAACCTATGTATCAAATTATGTAGATAAATCTATATATATAAAAATGTTATGTTGGTTTGTGTACGCTTCAAAAACTCAAAAATGTCTGCACCGATCGAGCTGAAATTTTAGCATGATATATAATCCGCATCAAGGATGGTTTTTATCTATTTTTTTCATCAGTGACATATCAGTGAATGTGCGAATGTGCCACAGCGAAGTGTGGCAGGGTACAGCTAGTACCTATATAATTTGTTAGCAGATCTGTCTATATAAACTAAGCTAAGCGCATCATTTAAGAATGGATTACTGATAAGGCTATTTTTTTTAAATGTTCGTAATAGTATGAATTAGGTTTTTATGAATAGAAAGCCCCTGGAAAATTTGATCCGGAAAATTTGGAAATTTGGCAAAAAAAAACTGCTTTATAGTGGGTTTTAGTATGAACTCATTTGACGATTGTCTTTACTTATGATTTTTCGCGATCTACAGTTCACTACGGTTAGTGAAACACTGGAAAGTGACAGGGGCTGTTTCTGACCTGGGAAATTGAGTGTTTGCGGGAAACTGTGATTTCACGGATGAAAACCGTGGGGCGCAGCTAGTCTATATATAAAATAAACACGCTCAGTAGGTGTAGCGATGTAAAACGTCCAGATAATTGTGATCAGAGCCAAGGATTTCTTGTTCAGATAATTAGCGGCATAGTTAACAAACGTGATGGCCGGACGGACACGCTGATATTATATGTATATAGGTTATTGTATGCTGTACTTAGCCGCGGATAAAGGATAGCTGTAGGTTCAATTTCGAGATTTAGATATTATATCAAAACTGACTTTTGAATTGATTATATTTCCAACGCTTATTTGTTTAAAATCTCTTTATCAGAGTCATGAGAGGACATTAATTAATTGTTCTTTATTATTTTATGGAGTTAAATCCTTTGTAAGAATGAGAGATACTTCTCAGAGGCTCAGCTACATAATTAAATCTCTTTTTTGACCAATTTCAAACAAAGAAAAGGTTCTCAATTCAGATGCTTTTTTGTAGTTTTTAAATTTGTCACGTTAGAAGTTAGTCATTTATCAACCAACAATTCTTTATTTATTTATTTGAAATGATTTCTAGGTTTGTTCTATAACAATTTAATCAAACTCGGTTTAGTAGTTTGGGTTTTTTAAATCAAAGTAACTGGAAAAAGATGTCATCCAAGTAACCGAAATTGCATTATGTGGAGTTTTTTTTTTTTGCAATTTTTTTTAAACCAATATAATGCCAGCTCAGTAATCCACGCTTACACTGACTAGTTACACATAATTGAGACGGCTCACATAGTTCGTGTGACATATACAGGCATGGCCTCGCTATTGACAAATCGCTTACAATCGGTGGCCACGTCCATTGCAATTCTTATAACGAGCGACTGGTTCAGTGAGTCAGATCGCTGACAGAACCACATTCATTCAAAAATGGTGGCAATTGACCGCAACGGCGAATAAAACTGCGTACGCACTATATAACTTTAATGTTTTTATGTATATTTATGGTGTGTATTGATAGAAGTCGGGTATTCCAGCAAAGCACAAGTGTGTTGCGGATGGATGGGAGATTATTTTGTTGAAGTGTTTGGATTATTGTGAGAGGAATGAATGATTGTGTGAAATTGTACAGTGTATATTACTATCATATGTAAATAATTAATGTAATTGGTTTAAACCATTTTAATTATATAAATAAATTTTTTTTTTTTTTTTTTGAAAAGTGTGATCATTACACGGTAACACCACGGTGGTTTATCACGGCGTGATAAGTATACGGAAAGCCACTGTCCGATCTCATAGTTACTCCTCTCCATGCATGGTTGTCTGGAAGAGATCGCTTTGAGCGATAAGACCGCCCATTGTGACACTAATTGTTAAACTTGTCTTGTTCTAGTTTTTAAGTTTTCTTTGTTCTTTGGTGTTTCAATAAACAGTTTAGCTATCTACGTATCTATTATTTTTTATTTAGATTTTTTTTCATAAATAATACACAGATTTAGCATTGTTATATATTTTTGGTTAAGCTGTGATAGCCTAGTGGGAGAACATCCGCCTTCCAAGAAGAGGGTCGTGAGTTTAAATCCCAGTGAAGGCATGTACCAATGTGTTTTTTGAAAAACATAATATATGTACGTAATTATCTCTAGCTTTTCGGTACAGGCAAATATAGTGAGTTAACCCGCATACCAACACGAGAATTATTTTGAGGAAGGTATGTTATCCACCAATCCGGACTGGGCCCCCGTGGTGTATTGTGGCCTAATACTCCTCACGAAAGTGAGGACGATATGACCTGATGGTAATAGTGATAAGATTACTATATAAACGTAGTACATAATTAGTTTCAAACTAATCATGGTTAAGTTACATCTGATAAAACTAGATTAGTCAATTTAGTTACTGCAACAATGGTTACACACCAAACATAGGTTAGTCACAAAGATAAATCTAAACTAATTTCAAATAGTCAATCAATATTCAATACCGATCACAATAAACACATCGATAACCTATCATCGACTAATTATCATCATAAAATCATCTAATTACACCTTTTCCAGCCATAAAAGCGTTAGCATTGGTTCCTAGGTCGAATGCAAATAGACTAAGAATGGAAGTGGTAATGTGAAATAGAATCTAATTTATGTCTCCTATAAAATGAGCTGGACATAAAATGTAGCCGTGGCATTGGAAATGGTGTAATTAAGGATCATGGTGTGATCATGGCTTAAAAAACTGAGTAATTATAGGTAATTAGTCTTGGGCTGTTAGATCAGCTTAACAATGGGACAGAGCGGTCTTGGTCTTGTTTCCGCTGATACTTCAAGCCTGTCTATTTCAGGTAAAATATGCTCCAATAATTGTCGGTACCTTCGCACATTTTTTCATGTAGGTACATAAACTAATTGTCTTTATAACTTTACAGGAGTCAAATTGTGTCGGTTTTTATTAATACTTCAATGCTATTTTATAAAGATTCAGGCCTAAAGTCAGGTTTAACGATAAACAAAGAACCTTACCAAGACAAGGATTATATTTTAGTACAACTGGGTATACTAGTATTCCTGACGCGTTTACGAGAATCTATCTTATCTATTATTTATTTTGCAGGCCTCCCAAGATTTAGTTTGAAAGTATTTTGTAAGCATTGGCAAAATAATTAAAAATTAGTACATCAGTAGTAGTAGTTTAATACAAGACGAAGACGGGTCTTCCCTTGATTTCATCAGAGCACCAAGATTCGTGATCGCTAATTATAAAGTATTGTTATCTTCACTTCCGATACTTCGTTTATTGACAGCGCGGGCCAAGTTTACAGTTTACTTTATTGTTATCAAGGTTTCATCTATTACAAATAATCGATATTCTTCCGTTTTAAAAATATCAATTAAAATGTTATTCTATTGGAAAATAAATGTAATTATTAAGTACAATAATAATTACTGACTTTATTGCGCAAATTTACATTATATCTATTACGTTTGGTGTGATATTTTCATGTGAAAATACTTTAATTAATTGTGTATTATGTTATATTAAAAATTTATAATTAAACAAAAAAGCCGCAACAAAATAAACACTCAAAACTTCTTAACTCGATACTTAACAGCAAATAGTTTACAGTAAAGTTCAAAATTGAAAAATTATCCACAAGTTTAATATCTGGTTAATGACAACTAGTGTATTTGCAGTCAGAATTCAGAACATCGAAATAAATAATTATATTATGTCTAGGGTTATTTTATTCGACAGACTTGTTCCTTAAAGCCTTGACGTCAACTTCTAGGACAGACGTTTCTTCTTCAAAAGATTGTTTAGACGAAGCCCGTGTAAGACCCAGCCATAACTATCAGGTCATATTAACATGTCAGGGCTAATCGCCGCCCATTTCGGCACATTTAGGTGCTCAACCTTGCACGTTAAGTTGTTATTAGGTACTTCGAAACTTAATTCTTCCATGAAAACGGAAATCTCTACATCGTCATATCATAAACCTTTGAGGAACTTATATTATCTCTTTAGGACAAATAGGAACCGATTTAGCTATAACCAAAAGATAGGATTATTGTGTACCCATGTAATTTCACAAACCACCATGTACTTTTCTTAAATTCACGGGTTTTCGCAATACTAGATCTCGAAGACCAAGGAAATTCAGATCATTTTTTACGAAAAGAGCGGTCCTCTGAGAAGCGTCGCCAAGACTGACCCGTAAGGATATGTCAAGCTAAATCATTCTCGGCGCGTCCACGTGGATAAAAGCGATGGGTTGCGCTGATTGGTTTCATTTAGCTAGCCGCGGACTTTGAAATATCACCGAATTTCTTATTGGTAATCAGAATCCCACCCTGATCCGATTCGCTTTGGTCTACAATATTATGCGCTCACAGCTTAACCTGTAATTTATAAAAGAGTCAATATCTCATAGAGATATTTCGTAGTTACATAGACACAGTTCTTTCAGCGATCTTTGTGACCATATATTTCACGTAACCACCTTATCTGTCAATGTTAATTTTCAAATGAGATCTTATCACCCCGTCAGCTAGCCATTCCGAGAGCTCATTTGGTAGCAGTCGAGTGCGTACTCCAGTGATTAACCTTGCGCTCGCACTCACATGAACTGTTCTGAAGTGATTCAGGTAGTTTGGGTCGTTTCGGATGCGCGGTGCGTACGGGCGAGGCCGGCGGAGCCTTGCGCTGCATCAGGCCAAGGATGCGACCCTACGTGAGGGGAATCCGCCCGCCGCTCATGGAGAATTGAGTATGAGTGATTTTTGAGTCAGTCGAGGGCCTTGGGGGCTTTACTATGACTATACGAAAGAAATACACGAGAACTGGACTTGGCTTAATCAATTGTTTAGTTGGCTGGTAATTGAATTTTAAGTTGATAATTTCGGAAAGGATGTTCTAAAGGAATTTAAGTGAAATGGGCTGCGATGCGATGTTTTTTAGTTAGACTCGTTAATCAAATTATAAGATGAAGGTAAATAGTTATTTCTCACAACATGAACTCAAAGTTAGAAACGATTGGTTCGGTTTTGCTTTCACTAAATTCTACTAAGCTTTAATTACTTCAACTACTTGTATATTCAGTAGGAACGGAAAGTGAAAATCAAAAAATAAATAGCTTTTTCTTGCTCCACACCTACGTAATACTAAAATAATACCTATTGTCCATTTACGATATCAGCTCTACAAATTTACTTAATAACTTACCAAACAATATCAGAACATTCTGCGCAGTATCCCCAAGTTATTTGACCCTCAAAATGACGCAGCTTCGAACCCACACAAATATATAACGTGTCTGTATTCATATTATACCTGATATAACTACACAATACCAAAGACCAATACCATTACAAGCAAAGCGAATCCTGTACAGAGAGCTTTTTGCGTCGGCCAAAAACGTGAGTTATAAACTTTCGAAAACACGGTTTTTATTGTATACTACGAGGAGACCTCTGAATTGTTGTTTACTGTTTACGTAGTAGTAGCTCGCCGGTGTAGCTATGCAAGTGACATTTGTAAGCCCCTACCACACAGGCGAGGTAATATCGCTCGATAATATCGTAGCGTTTTCCTGGCGTCATTACCTACTTCTATAATCAGCCAGATAGGTTCATCCGCAAAACAGTAGTATGCAAACATTACTGTGTTCCGGTTTGTAGGGCACTGCTTCCAGCGAAATCAGTGGGCATATGAGATTTTAGAGCCGATGTCTCAGGGTGACGAGCTCAGTGCAATGGGCAGGCGTAGCGCTTACCATCAGGTGGACGACTTGCTCGTCTCGTCACTCAGTCAAATAAAAAAATCATGTTCATTGCAAAAAAACATATAGATTTTTATCATTACTGTATTATTTACAATTTTTTTTTTAATTATACCTGAAGCATTTTCCTATATACATTTCATGAAAGTTGTTGTTTTTTTTTGTTTTTCATTTCAGTTTTTCATTTTATTTCAAGTTGTTTTTAAGTTTTTTCAGTAGTATTTTTGAATTCTATAATAGTTCCATGAGTCTTCTTTTTAATTTAAGTATTATTATAAAAGGTGATGCGGATTTAGTTCCGATCAACAGAACAAAATCATTTCATCACACAGTACCGGTTGTACGTTGATTGCTTATCAATAAGGCATTCTGCGAATCGCTTACACGTTTTATGCTAAATAGGCGTATTGTGTTATGTCTGAAATCAGTACGTCCCCGCGACGGGGCTGCCCCTGCACTTTGTCTTTATCTTCGAAACAAGACATCTAAAGGTCTATTGTAAAACCTATGAAATAAAGAAATAAAGGTGTCCATTTCATTGTTCGTCAATGTTTAACTTAGTTTTGTTTATTTGGAATCGGGAAATTACTTTTTTTTAATTGACCTAGTAACGAGACGAGCAAGTTGTTAACCTGATGGTAAGCGCTACGTCTGCTCATAACAGTTACAGTGCCACCCAGAACTTTGCATTGCATAATCTTGCGCGGCACTGCACTGCGCTCGTCACCCTGAGATATTAGTTTTAAGGTGTCATATGCCCAGTAATTTCGCTGGAAACAGTGCCCTTCAAATCGGAACACAGTAATGTTTGCTCACTACTGCGTCGCGGATGAATTTCTGGCAAAGGCAAACTTCCCCAGGCGGTCTCTTGCAGAAGAGGCCTAGCACTATTAACACTAGCGGGTCCAAAACAGACACTGTTCTGCCCTCAAAATTAAAAAAATAACCTAGAATCGATTGCAACGCATCTGCCGAATACCATTGTATATCCACACTATCCAGGGATTCACTTAGATACACACAAAATTTAATGGAAATCAGTCCAGCCTTTTAGGAGGAGTTAGGTGACAATAACACGTACAGAAGAATTATATTATACTAGCTGCGCCCGCGATTTCACCCGCATAATTCCTCTTCCCGTGAGAATACGGTGATAAAACATATCCTATGTTACTTGCTGATAATGTAGCTTTGTATTGATGAAAGAATTTTTAAAATTGGTTCAGTGGTTTAGGCGTGAAAACGTAATAAACAAACTTACATTCGCATTTATAATATTAGTAAGCATTATGATAAAAGTAATGCTTCATCAGTAGAGCTTATCTTAAACCAAACAAAACTAAACTACGTGCAATAAAAATAAATGTGATATTTATTTAAGCTATTGTAAATTTAATAGGCTGTAAGGTTCTGTTTGGGGGTGAAAACAAAAACGTTGATAAGATGATAACAGGACCTTGTTTGCCAATCGGTTTCAAACGGGTGAATGGGTTTTGATGATTATTGATATTTAGAGGAATAAGTCGTAAAATTGTTTTTAGCCGCGGCTGAAGTCGCGGGGCAGCACTAGTGTAACATCCGTTGTAGAGTCCTAGAGTTTCCAATTTAGTTTAACTTTACATTGTGAACCGAACCAGCGATAGTGTTATCGGCCCTTTGCTGTAACGATTTGTATAATTAGGGTTATCAATTATTACATTAATTATTATTAGTAAAAAAAAGTTTCTAATATTGCATTGCTACCTATACTGGTAGGTACCTATACTGTTTTGGGAGCAGCTGTTAATTAATTGATAAGGTATTGGTAATGTATGCTTTTAATTGTATATCGCTTTTATTCTTCGATTGTTTTGTAGGTGGCCATTTGTTTAATGAGTCAAGTCTTATTTGTGTTTAACAATAATGTTATATACTTTTTTTTACATGTACGTATAAAAAAATAAAACGTAGAAGAAAGGAAACTTAAACTAGGACAAAAATCAAACTTAACAATCAGTGACACAGTGGTTGGCTTTCTTATTCAGTTATCTCTCCATACTTCAGTGAAATGTCATTAAACACATTGGCATTTCTAGTAAGTCACAAGTCAGTGTTATATTACGCTGTTAGGTATGATTTTATTTAAAGCAATGACAGTACAATACCTATGTGAATAATGCTACGGGAAAGCCCATAGCATACAAAAAACCATCGTTTTGATCCAAAACGGTCGCAAAAAGAGTATGAACTTATTTGGAATAGTCGTTTTATGTTATTTCATGGCGATGATCAGACATGTTTGACAACCCTAAGATCGACTGCTGCACATACGCCCTTCTCTATGCAGCGTTGTCATATCTTAGATACATATTGCACCAATCGATTTACCGTTGTAAGTGGAATAAATAGAGGTGTTATAAAAAAGCTGTGTTAGATTTTGCCAGCTATATAGTAAACTCTATATACAAAAATTTAATTAAGGCGTTTTACGTCACAAATTATTTTTGTCTGGTTCTAGCAAAGCCCCGCGGTTTCACATGCGTTGGCTATTATTCCACAGGAACCGGCAATTTTTACGGGATAAAAGTATCCTATGTTATGATATATTCCAGGGCCTAAATTTCATAAAATCCAGTGTGAAGACAGGTTATACACAGAAACACACAAACTTTCGCATTTATATAATAATATTAGTAAGATTCCTAAACGGAAATTTTCCAAAAAAAAAAAGTGGATTGTATTTATTTATGCACCGTTATATCATTTTGTGGTTTCATATAATTTATTTGACTTTTGACGTTCAGATTTTCTTCGAAACAAATTGGCAAAGCACACCTTACTGTGTTGATCGAGGTCACTTTTTGCTAAGCGAATTAGCACTCTATGTCATTGTGGTAGACCACATTTTAGGTTTAAGAGGTTTATAGGTGGCGTTTTAAATTCACTAGCTGTCTGATTTAATGGGTTCCAGGTATGTCGTGAAACGCGCGAGTAAACAAAAAACGACTCACATTTTGTTTTGCTCAAGAATTTGCACGATAATATTATGATAACATCATCATAATCAGCATCATCATCACTATTATCTAGTTTTGACATCACTAAACTCTACATTCATGAATATTTAATTTCCCCACCGAACAATAAAATTTTTACATCTATCTTATTTATATAAAAATGTTATGTCGGTTTGTGTACGCTTCAAAAACTCAAAAATGTCTGCACCGATCGAGCTGAAATTTTAGCATGATATATAATCCGCATCAAGGATTGTTTTTATCTAATTTTTTCATCAGTGACATATCAGCCACAGCGAAGCGTGGCAGGGTACAGCTAGTTTTAAATAATATTTAACTCGCTTGATAAACTAAATCTTGTAGGAATAAAACATTTTTCTAAGGATTAAAAGCTTGATTTTTTATGTATTTGACGTTGTTAGGAAACAGTTTTTATATCAGAATTGATAGTTTTATTTGTAGAAACTCTTAGTTATTTTTTTTTTATGTTAAACCAAAAAATTCCAATCATCTACTTTTATTTTTTATAGTTAAATTGATTCAGGCGTTAGTTTGCGGAAATCAGTACGGTATTCAAAAAGAAGGAGTGAAAATATTCCACCTAAGTATTTAGGCGGAATTAAACTGTAATTTCACAAGATTTTTTTATAATATAATTTTTATAAACAGCCTAGTAAGAATGTGAACAATTTTATGGTAAAAGTGACATGCTTGACTATTTTGCAATCATACTCGTTCTGTTCCTATGTCATACCACGAATACGTTACAATAAACTATGACATAATAAAGTATCGTTCTACGAACCGAAATTAATTTAATTTCATATAAAAACTGGCCTTTACAGAGATAAGTTCTGAGAAATACGCGCGCATACGGGTCTCGAACGTCATCGGTAGATACGCAGTGTTACATTTATTTTCGATTAATGGTCATTATGGTAAATACCCTGAATCGAAATATTAATCGTCATTTTTTATAGTTCAATAAAATATATTAATCAATAAATTCTGAATAACTTTGGAAACTAGTTATTTAAAAAAAAAAGAAAAAATAAATATAATCAAGTCATAGAAGTTCTTAAACATACACGAATTGAATTAATATCTAATATAAACAAAAATAAAAGCCAACTTCAAAATTCACAAAAAGGATCTACACTAAAAAGCGAATAAATTAAAGGGATTATTGGTTTGACCTACCTACGGATCGGTCTGAAGTTTTTAATATATTTCATCGAACATTTTCATCTTATCATTCCACGCTGTTTTTAAAAATATTTTAGTTCGTGTTGCTATTAAAGCGTGTTTTTTTTAATTGTAATGTTTCTAAAAACTCTGAACCTATAATATTTTTTTTAAATTACTCAGTACATTTCTAACAACTTATAGAAAGAATAAACGTTGAAATCGTTTTAAAAAATAATCCAGCTGTTAGCATTCTATGCGACGACGCGACGTCTGGACTAAGAAAGCGATTTGTGAAAGCTTGGCCATTAAACGAGAATCTCCTTTTTTGCAAACGTTTTGAAGACCACACTTATAAAATTATATCTCCTACACTTAAGCCAAGAATTTTGATGAATATAAAATGAGTTATCATAATAGTATAAATTAAATACATCAATAATTAATGGTCGACCAACTTATCTGTACAATCTTTGGTCATTTCATTAGCCTCTATTTAACAAATTGTCAGTGAAGTAAATTTTTCGATTGAAATCTCATTAGATATTTTTGATCTTTTTGAAAATGATATTTTCTATAGATATGTCGATCGATATAAAATCCAATTAGAAATGTTTTTACTTTTGAGATAAAAAGTTTATGAAAACAGATTGATTTTAACTGTGACATTCCTCAGAGTTTTCACATCTCTACATTATAATTAGACAATTTTCCTTATACAAAAAAATGTACCAATAATCATAAGATCAGTGACTAGCTAATAAGATAATTATTTTATTAAACGATACTGGTATTGTTATTTATTATCGGCACTAAATATAATCACTTCGACAAGGTATATTGGTGTCGTAATAGCATAGCAGTTCGCGTCAACTGTCAGTTTTCTATTGATAATCGTCAAATTATCAGATTTTGAGTCACTGATAGTGACGATTGGAAAATCGCAATATTTACTATTTATTTCACGTTGTCCTCAGTCTGTCTCGCTCGCGCCGCGTCTGAGTCGAATGTAAATTTTATAGCGAACGGTATTTATATCTTGACTCGTATCTCGGTAGCAGTAGAGTTGTGTTTTACAGGGCATATTTTTTGCACAACTTTACAGTTGAAATTGCTATTCCGGTTCTACATTCAGGATTGGAAGCAGTTACTGGAAGAAAAACAAAACACTGCCGAAAACAAAATAAGTTATTGTGGAGAGAGTTCAATAGATAAGTCTATATTTTGACAAGTTTATCTCTCAATTTCCCTGAAACCCAATTGTTGTCATTCACTAGTCTTTACAAAATTAATCAATGTTATTCAACACCAATGACTCATGTTGACAAAAGCATACGATAAGTCGAGATAAAAATATATGAGAATTCTTAAAAACGGTCAAGAAATATAATAATATTATGATGTACGTAATTAGTACCAGGAGCCAAACACTTAGCACACGCGTTGCAGATGTTTTTTGATTAATTTGTCAATGTTTACATCAGTTTTTGTTAGAATAGTCCTTGAAAGTATTTGCGCGAATTATTTTCGGAGTTCAGCATAAGACAACAAGCAATCAAGACGTTTATCAAATCAAACAAAGAACTCTACAATTCTTTTTCATCCGATTGAATATAGATTTCCGCAAAGTATCACCAGATTTTATATCAACTATTATTCATTTATATATTAGCTATTGATTACTTACGTTAAACGGTACAGAAAGCAATTAGAATTGACGTTATTGCTAGTTAATCTAATAATAACTTCTACCATTATCGTCGTACCTGGATATTATTGACCTAGAACGTAGATGAAGGCTGTGTCTCCGACGCTGTTCATTAAAGGCCATAGAAAAATACAATGACATGATTTAGTGACGGTTTTGCGTAGCGGACATAAGTCCAACAAATTACCATCATCAATGTCAAGATGGGTTAATAATATGCTTTGAAGAAATATTAACTTATAATAAGAGTGATGGAACTGGCAATATTGGGGGGAAAAGACCAAGAGGTCAAACCCGAAACGTTGATCTGACCCGTGTTACAGCACCTAGAAGGCGCTGCATAAGGCCGAAGCTCGGAACAGGTGGAGACGACTTATGGACAGAGTTGGAAGGAGTCACAATCATCAAAGTAGAAGGAACGATTGAGAAGGAGGAAGTGAAGAGTTTAGCTTTAATTGTTTCAACGATATCCCACTTTTTAACTCGTGTGGACACTAAAAAAGTATCTAACGTCTCCAAGACCTCATCTTACTGGAATGTCATCTACTCTTTCACCTGTTACGGAGCTGAGCGGGTACTGACAGACATACTTTCAGATTTATAATGTTAGTAGAATATTTTGTAACGTAATAAAGTACTAAGCTATTGGGAAGCATCGTTGTCGATATTGTAAACACAAATGCTGCAAGTAATTATGGAAAGTAGAGGTTTTATTCTTTATACAGAACCTTTGAATATCCAGTAGTTTTTAGATTTATTTCGCCTACAATTTTTTGTTAGTAAATGTCATAGTAAAACCGATTGCCATGTTTAGTGTGAATACAACGCGATAGCCGTGGATGAGCAAACTCCCTGTGTTTACGTAATGTGCTTTTGAGTAAATATGGCGGAGTAGTGTGTACTGTACGGAGTGTCAGCTCATCAATGCCTGCGCACGCGCTTGCGACTATGGTTATTATATTATGGTATAGTACTTATTAGTGTGTAGTTGTATAAAGTATGCCTACACAAAACACTTTTTTTTTATATAATTTCAAATTACAGAAAGTTAATAGCATCAGGCATACTATATAGAGTTTTCTATTCTAATATATTCTTATTGATTTTGATCTCAGAACGAAATGTTATCAACAATCGCACTTAGAATAGTAACACATCATGACATCACGCATGTCATCGCCCTATTACTCAATAAGCAAATGTTTATAACTAGTGACAAGGTCATACAATTTCTCTTGCAATGAGTTTCCTAAGAGTTTTCCTTAAAACCGTCGTGTGACGTCACTGCACCGTTATTAAAACTAGACATTCCTAATTATACCGATTAGCATACTTGCCGGCGACACACGTCAGCGCTCGCGGCCTGCTGCGCGTGTGTGGGTATGGAGCCTGCCTGTGTGTGTGTTTGCGAGTGTTCGCGGGAAATCCCAGCGTGCAGAATTGTTGTTTATTTCGTTTATTAACTTTTAAGAACATGTAGGTGAGAGTTATTCTGCCAGTTGTTTTAGCGGCTGGTCAGTGTGAATTGGTTTTGTTAACACAAGTGGATAGGAATTCAATTATTGTGTATATAAAGTTCTTTATTGACTTGCTTAGTGTCAGTTTAGTCATAAGTTGCTAGATTTTCGTGGGCAACAACATTTACTAGTGCGATTGAAATGTTAGTAAAAACTTTATATGTATGTACTTAATTAACGGAAATTAATTACGGGTGAAATGTCGTGCAAAATTTTGCACTTCAGGATAGCACTGCAATTATTTAGGTCAGGCGTTGCGCTTACTATCCGAGGTCCTGTTCGTCTCATCACTCTTTCGATGGAAGGAAGAACAAAAATCATATTATTCAATGCTCTACCATCGATGATTGAAAAGTTAGTTACCTCCCTGTGCCATGTTGCCGTGTGTATAGCAAAACACGTTCTTCAAGTTTTTTTCAGATACCTCCCGTGTAGTTTTTTCATAATAATACAACGTACCGGTAACGTTAATCCTTGACAGGGTTTGGCATTATAGAGGTGGGTAGGTGGGTATAAATATTATAGAACCTTTTCTTGGCTGATGGAGTCGGAACAGTTTTTTCGTTTGTTGATATAAAAAAAAGGCTAAAGCTTATTCACCAAAGCTACCTAAAAGCCAGAGAGGTCGGCCATCGACTCAAAGACTTCGCCACTTGCCTTCAAGTGCCCTTTTCCTAATTACGACCAACTAACCGGAGTACTGCGCAAAACAAAGAAAAAAATAAGAAAAATCCTCACAAAGACAGGCACCCGGAAGGCTCCCTCCTTACTAATCAATATAATAGAGCTACTACGAGAAAAAATATACGTATATACCCGCTGCGAAAGAATCTCGACCTTAACCGTAGGAAAATAGAGTGAAACTTCCAAGGGAAAGGAAACAAGGCTGCCCTAGTTATAAATAGATTTTCACGAAAAAGAAATGTTACAGGGAATTTGGTGCAAGGCCCGCACAGTGTAATGATTGTGAAAGAGAATACACGACTTGAATTTTTTATGTTGAGGCGAGGACGAAAATAATGGTTTCATCTTATAGAAATAGTGTGCCTACATTTATAGCTTAAGCAAGTCGGTGTGGTTAGGTAACTATGTTAAATGAGATGGCCATTTGAGCTTCATATTTAATAAGTATTTTACTATATAATTTAACCCTTTTAGTATCGCTCCTTAAAGTCTAATCTATTTGGACAATTTCAACAAATAAAATATAATTGAATTCATCTTGAATATGTGTATTGTCTTCTGAATAATATTAATATTGAACATTATTATAAATACATGATTTTTGTAATAATACAAGTGCAAATTTTAAGGCTGTTTTGTCTGAATTTAATTGGAATAGGTAAACACATCGGTTTATTGTAGCATTTAAATAAATCTCAATATAACATAAATAAATATAATGTTATTGAATTTGTAAAGTTATACCTACTGAGATACTTTTATTATTGCATTGGCTATATCAATTTACGTTAATTAACTCTTCTGAACAATAACCAATTAGTAAATTGTACTTATATTAAATAAATAAAGTCACTTATATGTGTATATTGTACAGTAAACAGACCGAGTTTGGTACCAAGGTCGACTTATAGAACCTTATCTCTAAACGCTATGTATACCTCTATTTATATATAAGTTGCATATATTATATTTAAATGTTAGAGTAAGTGTTCAAATTCTAATTAACGTTATAATAGGAATTAACGCTATTGAGTGGTTTTGGGAACATCAATAGTTTAGATGGAAAGGCGAAACGTATGGTTCTTTTATCAGCATCTTGATAATATGGAATATTGTATCGAGGGAAGTATAAGGTCATGCTTATTGGTAAAGAAGTCATGCTGTTTGAAATTGGTTAAAATGCCATGCAATAAGTGGACATATACGAGGGATAAATATATGAATATAATGGTTAAACTATTGTTATTAACTGACCTCAATTTTAGATTCTGGTACATTTTTAAAGTCGATAAAGGTTTAGCCGCAGAATGACCAATTCACATATATTACAATTCTCACAATTCTTAAAAGAACCTATTTCTAAAGATCTATTATAATTATTGAGCAATTCTCAAATCACAAAAATACAATTGCAGTCTCTGTTCACAAACTAACCCCGCTCTAATTTCTCTGGACCACACTCACAGACGCAATTAAGTCGCGTACACGAGCTGTCGGGAGGGGGTTGCACCCCCGAACTAGGGAGGCCTGCACGTCCCCCGCCTCCCTGCGGGGGAAAAAACGCGCGTGGAACGAGAGAAAAAGAAAAACGCGGAAACAAGTTCCCGCGACACGTGACTGCTGGCTTCCCGGGCGCGTCGCCATGGTTACGCCAGGGTTGTCCAAAATACAGCTCCCTGTGTTGCAATTTTTTTGCGGGAACACGTACCGATGTTAATCTACATAATGCTTCGGCAGCTAGTGTTGTCGGAAGCGGTTGAAATCATCCTTGTAGTTTGTTTTCAAGTATGTAGTTGGTTTTGAAATTGTTTTCAGAAGTGGGATGGACTGTACGATGATTTATTATAGTAGTAGTACTCTGTCAGCCTCCGTGGTGTAAGTGGGTGATGAGCCGGCTGCGAAGCGTGGGGTTGCGGTTCGATTTCCGCACAGGCAAAGATTTGTGTGACCCACATTGCTCTGAGTCTGGGTGCTTGTAGGACCATGGTCCTCGTAGTTCCTGGTTCCCTAGATACAGAGAATCCTAGTTAGGGGCCAGGATCTATGTATGTGATCGTGATGCGTTCACATTATAGTAAAGTTAAATTAAACTTTTTAAAATTATATAATAGTACTAGCTGCGCCCCGCGGTTTCACCCGCGTAGTTCCTGTTCCCACGGGAATATGGGGATAAAATATAGCCTATGTTACTCGCTGTCAATGTAGCTTTCCATTAATGAAATAATTTGTAAATAAGTGCAGTGGTTCAGCCGAAACCATACATATTTCCATATAAACTTTCATCCCCTATTTTTACTTTACCCCATCATGGGTAAAATTTTTACAAACTTTGAATGCCAAATATTATTTATATCTAATAAAAGGCATAAAAATAAGTTTTAAGCTTCTAGCTTCAAAAAGGACGAAACTTCCATACAAAGTTTCATCCCCTTTTCCAAACTCTTACAATGCTTTTTTCGCGATAAAAAGTACCCTATGTCCTTTCCTAGGCTCTAGACTACTTCTGCACCAAATTTAATTTCAATCGTTTCAGTAGTTTAGGAGTGAAAGAGCAACAGACAGACAGACAGACAGAGTTACTTTCGCATTTTTATTATAAGTAGGGATTTAAGAACTGGAAGGCTTATTAAAGTTCGTATTTACTTATTAAATACTTTTTGACGAAAGACAAACATTCTCATACGTAAAAATGTCGACATATAAGCCACTTTATAGAGCAGCCCATAAGCTAAATAGTATTTTTCCCTAAGTATTTTGTAAACAAAATTTCCTCTACTGGAAAAAGACAAAACATAATGAAATCTATAATAGTTTCGCTTTCACATAAATAACTAAGGATATCATACACGAGAATTCGCAATTTTTTTTTAATTTTCCTTTTAGATAAATGTTTTTGCAACCGTAATCTTTATCATCACAAACCTTAATCTTCAGAGATAATCAATTATAATGAAGCCAATTAATGTATGACTGCTGAGCCGTTTTGCTTGTCTAGCCACGGGTGCGGCTCTGCACGCTCCATAGTGTTTTCCCATACAACGAACACAACAGTTGTGTTTTGCCGCACTCGCGGCCAGTTGTGAAAAACACGACAGTTGTGTTCTCAGCAGCGAGTGTTAATATAATAGGATTTGACATCTCCTCACTCGTCTTTTGCTCTAGGCGTGGATGATAATATTAGAAAATTATGTAGGCGTACCTATGTTATAATTACCGAGATCCACAATTAGCCAGTTACAAAAAAAGATTTCTTATAAATGTCACAAACTTTCTTGTCACAAAGTTATATAAAGCCCCATTGTTTTATCGTTGGCAATTTGAATACTAGCTATAATTATAACGTCTGCAAAATAAACAACAATAATGAATAGGCTTCCCCGAAAAACGTTTCTCTCAACATACTATGTTATACAAAAGAAATGTTTTTAATCGATAAATATAATCCAAGCTCCACCCTGGCACGTGTACATCTATAGGACCGGAAGCGTCGTCCTTGGGCGCGTAGCAACCCCGGAAGAAAAAAAAATCTATAATAGTACGTAGATGCAGGGTGGGGGCGGCCCTGCCACCACTAATGCTGAAAAGAGAGGCTCTGTCTATGTGACTACTCTACGTTTTTCGAAATTAGGCAGCTTCAGAGTTTCGTGTTACTTTGTATTTTTAATCTTCGTACTCTAGCGGGACTTACTCGTACCTAGAGCTCTGTCTAGGATTCCGTTTAGTTCTGAACTAAACTAACCTCAGTAGTAATTTAAATACAATAGTAAGTAAGTATTAATAATATCGCGTCACCACCACATATGTACGAGTAGAACCTGACCCATAACTACGATTCCCTGTACTAGGGAATCAAGAACCTAAGAGTTAGGTCGTGGCTGACACGTAGAAATGGCTTCATTCTAGTTACGATGTATTTTTTGTTTCTATTTTTGTCATTTGTATTGGGAGTCATATTATATTGCTATGGTTTAGAAGTTTGTAAGTAAATATACGTGAATTTTGCCTATATGGGGGGGGGGGGGGGGGGGGGGGGGGGGGGGTAATACTATCGTATTATGGGATCTGACTCTACCACACCTTGGGAACGAAATGTTCGGTAATGTTGCACACAGGTCGATTTTTTTGTCCCGCATACAAATACTTTACACGCACTCTTTATCATTCATCATTAATTTTATAACATAAAAACCCAGACAAGGTCACAACGATAAGCAAAAACCCGACACTGAACATTTTAAGAAGTTATAACCTCTGTTTAACGTTAGGAACAATAAAGAAATTAATTTTAAAAGCACTTTTAACACCCGGACTCGGGATTTAATACTCTTTTGATTGTCTTTACTCAGTTTTAAGATACTTTTTCACTTGATTGTGAAGTAAAACGTACAATGAAGGAAACTGAGTCACTTTGATTGTACAATTTAATTACGGAGTTCGAGATTTGTGTACAAAAAGTGTCTGTTTACGTTTGTTTGGCTGGTAACTTTGTACGTAGGTAGGTACCTAGGTATGAAACACTTACTTAGGTAATTATTAAACTGTTTTGTGCAACTTTAGAAGAAGTAGTGTGAGTGTTTGTAACTAACTAATATTCTTAAAAGTTACTCATATAATCCCACTTCCTACTAATATTGTAAATGCGAAAGTTTGTGAGAATGGATGGATGGATGTTTGTTCCTCTTTCACGCAAAAACTTCTGAATGGATTCGAATGAAATTTGGAACACAGATAGTATATAACCAGGATTGAGTAATATGGTACTTTTTATATCGACGGTATGTTCCCGTGGGACAAAATGAGAAATACGCGAGTGAAACCGCGGGGCGCAGCTAGAATAATATAAATTTCATAATATTCTAGTGAGTTGAACAGACACTTTAAATATTATTAATATTTTAGTTTGGATCTAGAACCTGATCGAAATTTACGTCTAAATTTTCCGGTTGGGTTTTGCATTCTATCCATATACCTAGGTACCTGTTTATTCATACGAGAATTGCTGTTTTACACAGATTAGGTTAGTTTGCATAAGAATTACGACCTTTACCAACTTTCATGTTTGTCTTCAGATAATAATTATGATTCCTAGTAGTTGGGATTTCCCCGATCTCACGGCGGTCAAGAACTTCTGACCTATTTTATCGTTACACAACAGTAACTCACCACTGCCATTTTTATTAGATTAAAGTGTTTTTTTTTTATTTGACTAAATAACGAGGCGAGCAAGTCACCTGATGGTAAGCACTACGCCTGTTTATAACAGTTGCAGTGTGTTATAGCTTTGCATTGCATAATCTTGGGCGGCACTGCACTGCGCTCCTCACCCTGAGACATCGGTTCTAAAGTCTCATAATGCATATATTTTCTCATAGATTATGGGACAATGGTTTTCCCATATATTTAAATATATATAGCAACCTGTTCCTTATTTAAACTCGTTTATCGTGCGCCCCCAAATCACCTTCGGGTATCCACCTGAACAGTTGGATTGGCGCCAAACTTCATGCGTAACTTCTTAAATCTTCCATTTCCACAACCAACAAAGAACGTTTTCGCATATTTAGATGAGCGACGCAAACAATTCAAATTTCATTCACAATCCAACCAATTTTTATAGAGAAGACGTCCTAACGTATGCTTCATTGCCCTTAGTTCGTCGACGATCAACAATTTTATGACTATGCATACTAGAAACAATTAAGTATGTGTACTATTGTATACCTAGCTAGTAGTTCCAAGAAGTTTATATATTAGGTATACGAACATACAACCGGTTTTGTGCTTCTTGGGACTATACTTGTCTGTATAAAAACTGAGGTATAGTTGCTATCTAACATATCGATCAATATTCTTATACTGCTTGAACCCTAAGAAAATATACAACTCTAAGTATACATAATTGTTCAGAATCTTAATTATGAAAACAAAATTGTTATAGTCAAAAGCTATAGCAACCATTAAATTGAATTTTATAGCTTTAGTACTCCTTTAGTTTTTATTGAAGTGTTTGTTTCAATCATAAAAGATTAATTATTACAAAAAAATTGCAACTGTGCTGTCTAAGGTAGGTAATGTACCCAGTGCCCGGAAGAAATATTATATGGCAATAATTTCGTCCATTGTTATAAGTTTTAACAAGTTATTGTAAGTTTGTAATGTTCTTTTTTCATAGTAGCTATTATAAGTGATATCAGAATGTCTATAAAATAAGGTATATATATCTGCAAGTGAAAATGACGTACAAATGAATAAACAACTGGGCATTATAGGTTTATCTCAAATCGTATCAAATAAAACGATATTGAAACCAATGGCGAGGGCGACCATATACCATAACATGGACTGCAATTATTATTACTACAATAAAATTGGTTCTAATGACAGCCATAATAAAGACCACAACATAACAGCCAAAGTGGTTAGCGCAAATGATGAAGCAGCAGATTGAGATGATAAATTAGACTTTGCGGCTCAAGAATTAGGGTTTAAAATTGATAAATAGGTAATTTATGTGAAGCGTCAAGCAAGGCCGGAGTCAAACCGGTGCAGCAAGGTTAAGGCGAGCGATAAAAAACAAACAAAACACGAATAAGTTATTATGATGCTCGAAGCCCGTCCTTAAAATCTTCGCAAATTTCAAATGAATGCTTTTAGGGTCCCTGGGACCATTGACTTGACATCTCTTCAAGAGCAATGAACTTAGGACAAAGATATTGGGGCCCTTCAATGGGATGCTTGTATGATTCTTCTCGAAAAAAATTACCACTTGAGAAAATTATGCAGATTCATATCAGGGTTCAAAGCATGCATAATAACACGGTAACGTCGCAGTAATGATACCGGTTGCAGGTAATAATGAGAACTAGACGACCTCAAACGCAATTAAACACCAAGAAGAAGCAATACCGCTCGATTTGAATAGCGACCTTGTTACGGGGAGATATTATGGCCTACGAACTTACTTGGGAAATCCGTCGATGGCCTCTCGGGTGTGTAATCAGCGCTGTCTTCGGGTTAGATGGTGGATGATGGTGCACAGAGATATATCCATAGGACGCCGATGGGGCGGTTTCTTCTGATCCCGTATCACCTTCCTCCGGGATAGAGGTGTGATCAGGCAATCCACACTACACTTAATCCTGGAGCTCGTCTCCGAGGATGGGAATGGCGTCCACGAAATGGAGCTACCGGTGAAAGCTCAAAACACCGCGACGCGACAAGTGCTCGCACGCGCATTTGAAGGACGACTGGCTTTCGGTTGGCCACCCAAAGTCGTGGGCCATAATAATCTCGTACCAACACAAAATATTAAGCGGAATAGTCTTTGTGTAGTTACGTTCGAAAACACTCAAAACAAAAAGAAAAGAAATCTGTTTCAGTACGAAACATGCCGCTCACCTTAAAAGACTGTAAGTTCTTTTAACACGAAAACTCAATGAACAGAAAGTCATTCAATCTATAAACTTAAACTTGATCTAAGGTTGTTGTAAACAACTAGTATAGGTAATTAAAACTTAGGAACTAATTTTACGAATTCGTAAACAATAATCATTCTAAAGGCAGTTTACAATATTTACGATCGCACGTTTGAATAGACTCTTGCCCGTTTGCAAAGTCACAACCCGGATGGAGTGTATGAACACGAGCAAGTTTCCATTGGAGTGGTGGAAGATTATCGTCGCATACCACAACAATGTCGCCTACACAGATAGGAGCACCGCGGTCCTTATACCATTTGCCCTGTTTCAAGGTTTGATAATTCAAAGCACATTGAACAGAGTCATTTTTTAAAAACTCGTACGAATCTCTCAAATAGTTATGACAACCCTGGAAGTTCTTTCCGCAATCAGAGTAAATGTCGCTGCACAAACCTCTGCGCGATGTAAATCGGCGCAGGGCTGCTAAGAACGCCTCAGTAGATAGCTCCGATACGAGCTCCAAGTGTATAGCCTTCACACTCATACACACGAACACGGCGACATAACATTTGATGATTTTAGCATTACGAACCCTATTAGCTCGCATGTAAAACGGGCCCGCGTAATCAACAGCTGTTTTCATGAATGGGCGCTCGGGTCGCAGCCGGACCGCTGGGAGCGGCGCCATCGCAGGCTGTAGACGTACCGGACGCACACGGAAGCGGCGCACACAACGAAAGATTTGTTTACGTATTATATCTCGGCTAGATAAAATCGCATATTTTTGTAAAGGTAAATATTGAACGGCTTGAGTGCCCGCATGAAGATGCGTAATATGGGCATCGTCAATTATTACAATCGTAGGAGGGTGTTTTTTGGGTAAAATTAATTGATGTTTTGACTCGTACGACAAAAGGGATTTATGTAGACGTCCGGAGACTCGCAAAAAACTCGAATCATCGATAAACGGATTAAGACGTCTAAATTGGTTTGAGGGCGGTTTACCCTGTGAAATGTTTCCAAAATCTTTATGAAACACTTGGTGTTGCACTAAATAAATGAAACGATTAAACGTGAGTTTATACTCGTGGACTGTGATGTAACTAAGATAGGAACTCTTTTCCTTGTTGACGCGCGATTTAAGAATATAGTAAAAGCGAAAAATATAAGAAGTAATTCTCAATAGTTTACTCAAGGTTGAAAACTGGTTTATGACCTCAACATCGTCGATCAGCGTAGCTGATGCAGACGCGACCGGTGGATTACGTTTCTCCTCACCAGTGCTAGGGATACTTTTAAATACTGGCCACGCAGTAGGATCCTCACGGAGCCATGCTGGGCCGTGAAACCACATGTCGTTCTGTAAGAATGTGGAGGGTAAAAGTCCCCTTGAGTCCCTTATTTTGGTTTGATGGTCATGTTCCATGGGAGCAAAGGGCACCTCTTCCCGCCGCTCACCATGAACCTCTGGCGCCTGAACCGCGGCGAGTATCGCCGGCGAGTTACTGTGCCATTTACGTAGTTCAAACCCAGCTGATTTGCAAATACCTAACAATTCCTGTTGTAGTACCAGAGCGTGTGATTCATCGCTCGCGCCCGCGACCACATCGTCGACGAACACTTGGTCGGTTAAAACCTTTGCCGCTAGGGGAAAATTAGATGCTTCGTCACAAGCCAATTGCTTAATGGTACGAAGAGCTAAGTAAGGGGAAGTGCTCACACCAAATGTTACCGTCCGCAGACGATAATCACAGAGGGGTTCATCGGGCGACGTACGCCACAGAATGCGTTGCAAGTCCCTATCAGATTCTTGTACTAGTATATTTCTATACATTTGTTTAAGATAGTCCTGCAAGCACGCGTGAGACTCAATTTTAAGACTCGGGTTCCGTTGTAAACGTTGCTCTAATTTATGGAACCGAGCGAGGACAATATCTCGTGATTCACCTAGGGGCGTAGCATCAGGTTTACGTGGTAAAGCTACTGTGTATCGTCCCGTGACGTCACGATAGTGTGAGCGTTCAAATATGGATTCACATAGACGTTCCTCGGGGGTGAGTGCCTTCACCTCAGGCACTGACTCCAGTTCCCAAAATCGTTTCAAGTCGCCGTCATCGGATAATGAGCTAAAACAAGCTTGAACTGAGGATGGAGTCGGAGAGTTGAACGCTATTTTTCCCAACAACAAATAACCGAAAACGCTGTTCATAGCGATCGGCGAACCGGGCGAACCCGTTATTACGTTTCCTAAAATTATGTGAGATAGTACATCTGCACCTAACAACATCTCCACCGGCTGTGGAGTGTGAAACAAAGGATCGGCTAAATTTAAATTTTGAATGTGTGCCCACCCCATATGAGGCAGTGGTACACTAGGCATTTTAGGAATAAGTTTCGGCAATACTAAAACTTCAATCGGTATAGAAGGTTGAAGTTCATTTCTCGGGGTTATGCAACACGAAATCTTTCCCTTTGGTCGTACCGGTTTGGTGTCACCTATCCCGTAAACAGGTACATTCGCATAACAACGCTTTATACCTAGCCGCTGTGCGCACGATTCCGTCATGAACGAAGCCTGGCTTCCCGTATCGATAAGACACCGGACAGTCGAACGCTTTTCATTACCTACACATACATCGATGAGTGCGGTCGAAAGCAACACAGTATTTGTTGTGCCAAAAGGAGCATTGAACGACGCGCAATTAATTTGTGTCGCTTGACTCGCGGACATAGCGTGCTGAGTACAGGTGCTCGGAATGTTCTCTTCCCGTTCCTCCGTGAGCGGTAAAGAAACACTTCTCTCACTCGCACGGCTAGTATCACCTTCAGAAGTAAAGTGAATCAATGTATGATGACGTTTTTCACACGAACGACAAACAAAACTCGACTTGCATTGAGAAACGTTATGACCTTTGCGTAAACAATTGAAACAAACATCTTTATTTTTGATAAACGCATACCTATTGCTTGGTGACAAATTCAAAAACTTATTACATTTTGTTAATGGATGTTGAGCATCGCAACATACACAATTCTGGTTCTTGCGCGTATTGACAGAAGGTTGAGAATCGCTCGCACCCTGAGTCGAAGTGCGGCTGGCCACGCCGGCAGCCAACGCTCGACGGAACGTTGGAGCGACGTACTCTTTCCTCTGACTACCTACATTTTGAATATTTCTACTGCCAGATTCAACTATTTCGCTGGCGGTTAATTGTCGTTCTAAAAACTCGATTAACAAGTCGACGTTGGGTACATCGGATGGTTTATGCAATGTTAACTCGAATCGCATACGAATGGAAGTAGGTATTTTACGTAGTAAAATATTCAACAACAAAAAACTCCACTGATTTGTAGGAAAATGCATTACTTGTAACGCTTTTATATTCTCATGGTAAATATTCAGCAAATTACGCACACTTTGATTTGATTTCTCGGCACAGGATTGAATATCCAGAATACGATCAATATGTTGAGAAGCTATGACTCGTTTGTTCTCATATCTTGAAATTAAAATATCTAACGCGACGGTATAATTTTCGTCCGTGATAGGTATCGATTTTATTAAGTTATAGGGCTCGTTTTTCAAGGTAAGAAGGAGATACCTAAACTTCTCGTTATCTGTGTAGGCGTCATTATTATCAACCATGGAGCGAAATAGGTCATAAAATGGTGGCCAATCGGTCAATTCTCCCCCGAATGACGGCAACGGAAGATTCGGTAACCTACTACTACAACCCCCGTGAGTCGGTTGTATTGTATTGTTAAAGGAAACTCGACTCATGCGCCTACACTCCTCATCGTTTTTCTTCAGAACTTCGACATGGCTAACAATTGCGTAATAAATATCATTGAATTGAGTTCGAATACGTAACTGTTCCTCTCGGTCAAATGTCGACAATTTCATTTGTGACTTTTCAATTTTAGTTTGCAATTTAAGGAATTTTCTCTGAATAGAAAGAATATCTTTTGCTCGCGCTTTAAATTGCTGTTCATTGAGTTCGTAAAACTCTAAAGTACGTTTGACTTCGTCAAGTATAACTTCTCTTTCGAAAATATCTTGTTCCGCCATTTTTAATGGACACGTAATGTCGCACACAAAAAATCAAAAATCGGCAAAATCAAGATGAAAAATGGGAAATATTGTCGGGACGCGTAACGCCGCTACGACAAACACTAAAATATACTCGGATGGTTTCCAAAAATGGGAAAATATGCACTAATAACGGGATTTGGACAACGTGACTACAGCAAAGAAAATCCGCAGATCCGGCTCGAACGGATCAAAAATGTTACGGGGAGATATTATGGCCTACGAACTTACTTGGGAAATCCGTCGATGGCCTCTCGGGTGTGTAATCAGCGCTGTCTTCGGGTTAGATGGTGGATGATGGTGCACAGAGATATATCCATAGGACGCCGATGGGGCGGTTTCTTCTGATCCCGTATCACCTTCCTCCGGGATAGAGGTGTGATCAGGCAATCCACACTACACTTAATCCTGGAGCTCGTCTCCGAGGATGGGAATGGCGTCCACGAAATGGAGCTACCGGTGAAAGCTCAAAACACCGCGACGCGACAAGTGCTCGCACGCGCATTTGAAGGACGACTGGCTTTCGGTTGGCCACCCAAAGTCGTGGGCCATAATAATCTCGTACCAACACAAAATATTAAGCGGAATAGTCTTTGTGTAGTTACGTTCGAAAACACTCAAAACAAAAAGAAAAGAAATCTGTTTCAGTACGAAACAGACCTTAATTTTTTAATTGTAACACGTCACTTTCCGACAAAGTGAACAAAACAAGACCTATAACTTTACAAGTACATTGAATCATCGACTATAGAAGATTTCGAGATAGACGTAGAGACAAATAGTACATAGAGTAATAAAAATAGAAATAGTAATAATTATAATACTAAGGGTAGTAATACATAAGACATAAAGAAAAATAGTCTAAGTCCATCTTCTGGGTTTATATTGGCTTTAGGTTTTGATTGGGTTGGGGTTTTCTTTGTTCTGTAGAGTTTCAATAAATAGTTTATCTATCTATCTATCTATTGACACCATTCATGCGTAAATGCATATTATTATCTTGTAATTATACCGTAGCAACAAAGTAGTTGCTATTGAGACTGCGAGAGGCAAGAAGCAAATTGTCAAATGATCGGCCATCGCGTGTCAAGACGATCTCGTTTGCAGCAATGACCTTAGCAATAATATAACTGGGCTTGAAGATACTTGCATTGGTAGACTATTCTATAATAATATTGTCGATAGTGACGCAATAATAGCAAGAAAAGAAGACAAGACAGAAGATTGAAACGATCCAAGGAAAGAAGAAGCTATGAAAGATTCAAACAACTTAGGTAAACATAAACTTGACGTACTAATAGGTTTTCGTGAGATAAAGGCAGAGATTTTCGTATGATAATATTCATTGAAATTCAACTATGAGTCAGCTTCCAAATAAACAAACAATAGACGTAGTTTTAAATGTAGTTGTTACTTGTAAAGTTTTACAAAAATAAGGTAAATAGAGATATTTAAGGCACTCTGTTGATTGACCTCACTGTCAAATTCAAGGCTGTTGTAATAGAGTTTTATATAGTTAGTGTTAAGATAAGATAACAATATTTGAAGTAGATATTTATGTAATAAATAATGCGCAATACAGCTCTAGCTACGTACTCAAAACATCCAAACAAACATAATTGTGAGATAAAAGATAATAGACGTAGATTTGGTCTATGTACTCGGATTTACAAAGTCTAACAATAATTATAGTAAATATGATTCTAATTAAAATTTTATAAGCTGAAGGATCTAACGGAAAATAAATAAACAATGTTCCATTTACAATGCCACCCATTGTGATTGATTAGAGGTCTTGCAATGTTAAAGTTTTTTTAAATATTGTTGCGCTTATGAAATTATTCCATCGTCAATTACATTGATTATTGTCAGAAGGAATTTGCATACTATTATTAGTAGATCACCCTAACATATACTTGACAACTGAATCATAAGTTGGAGAAGATGGCATTGATAAGTAATTGCAATTAAGTACAGTATCCAATAGCAAATATTATACAACAATGTGGTGAGGATTACAAACATGCTCAGGAAATTGTGAACATAATATTAAAAGGAAATGCATCACACACCATAGTGATGTATAGCAGAAACATCTATATATGTGACCTTCGAAGATTGGCGTCAACTTGACACACATTATTCGAAGACATAAGTAATGGTAAACAGTCATAAGGAACGCTACAATTCAATAGCCGTGCAGTAAAACAGTTTACTGTCAAGTGCCTCACCACGTGCCTCGGACGTGATAAATAATGCATGCGCCGACCGACGGCCAAGTCACGACACCACCCTTAAATAAGAATAACAAACTCACCTGAACTTTCCCTGTGAGTAATCCTCCCATTTGATGATGGTGGGGCAGTACCGCGGGTCCATCAACAGGTTTCTGAGGAACTCCGGAACTGAGACGCTTCTTGGACGCTTATTCGCGCTCATTTTTCGGCCGCTGCCTTTCGGCCTGCCCGGCGGTCTCTTTTCCGTTCGGAACAATTTCCTTTTGTCATCTTCGTCTCCAGACTTGCTCACGTCGCTGCCGTACGAGCACTCTGGAGAGGCGGTCTCCGATGAACGGAAGACGTCTTCGGCCTCGTCGCTGGAGTCGCAAGGCTGCAGCAGGCTGCTGTCATTAGGCCTGTAGTCCGAAAACCCTCTATTCCTGTGATCCAACGTGTCCAAATCCAAGACTGTCTGCCCTGGCTCATCCTGCTGATAAGGTTCGCTCTCTGCATATCTGAACACCATATCCCTACTATAGGGGGCCGCGAGCATATCCTCGTTGAGACGGCGCTGTAGTTTCTCAAAGATACTGTCGGCCAATCGCCTGGAGGCGGAAGGGTCTATGTTGGGATGCATCATCCTATGCTGCATCTCCTCTCGCTTCATGTTTCTGAGCTCGAGCCCGTGCGCTCGGAAGTTCTGGAAGGGTACTTCATATTCACTGATGCCGAGGCTCTGCACGGTGTCGATGATCCAGGAGACAGTGTCGTCTTCGTTCCAGTCCGAGACAAACTTCTTCTTCCAGTCATCGCGGTGGTAATCGCGGAAGCTGACGAGGTTGTGGTAGACGCTGGCGGTGCTTTCGATATCTGTTTCGGCGTAGGCGTCGTACGCCGCATCTGAGTAGTAGTTCCCGTAGATGTGGGATGCGGTGCCCTTCTTGAACACTTGGAAGTCATCGAGGCGCGCGGGCGCGGTCGGCGGCGGGTTGAAGTACAGCTCGCACATGTTCTGCGTATCGTAGGGGGGTCGCGCGTAATCAATCATTGTGGGACGTGCGACGCGGACGGCGTCTCGCGGCGGAATGAACAGAAACCGCTGCGCTCCGCTTATGACTATGATTTCGCGATGTTTTGTTTACATGATGCGTCGGGCGCCGTAAATTCGACGCGTGGGTAGTAATGTCCACTGACTCCGCGGCGCGCTATCACGAGATCTAGCGATTATTTCTGTTGGCGCGCTGCAATTTTTTCATTGAATTTTATTAGGCTGCATTTGCATACGCTACACATTTAGGTCAGTGCGGTGGCAAGGAGAGCGAGGCGGTTTGATGAATAAGGAGTTATGGTGCAGAATTCATAATTAATACTTCAAGAACACCGCGGTAAAGTAATGTAAACAAATTGTAAAACTATTAGAGTAATGAAATTATTTTGTTTTATTGTTTACGTTAATGGCTAGAGTTTTCAATTGTAATCAAACCGTTAAGGGCCATCAGTGACATCGGTTCAATTTTAATATTGTACACTAGCTATGTAAAATTTGTGCAGATGAAAGTAACTTGGTGTTTGTGTTAAGGCATGTGTCCTGCGTGTGTTTCGCCAACACACTACACAAAAAACTATATACACAAAACATTGTCAAAATCGATACATATTTTAAATGTTTTCATATCAAACAGCTGGGCAGGAGACGAAATGTGTATATCAACAAAGTATGATTTGCGGAGAGCTTAGGATACATGCATTTACGGCAACATTAAACTTTTTAAATCGGTACCTCTAACTTGTTTTGATTTTGAGTTCGGATGCATCAATTGAATTTAAGTGCCATTCAAAATGAGGGACATAAAAACCATTTTCTGATCATGTCAAATAGGAAGTTGTACCCTTTCATATTGTCATATTTTCAATCTTATTAAATAAAAAAAAAACAATCCATTTAATGATTTATTTTTGTTATTAACAGTGTTTCGCTTCTTTTGTCTACTGGGCATATGAGACTTTAGAGCTGATGTCTCAGATAGATTTCATAGCCGTTATGGGCAGGCGTGGCGCGGCGCTTACCATCAGGTGAACGACTTGCTCGTCTCGTCCCAAATTCATACTAAAAAAAAACAAAAAACAAGTAATAAATAAAAGGAAAGCAACTTACATTAGTACCGTATAAAGAATAATTCGACTAAAGTTAAATTTGACTTAGTCTTTTTCTCTTAAAATATATTTCCTGCTCCGATATTTTTGTCAACCTATTCATAGTAACCTACAATATAATTAAGGCTTAACAATCGACAGTTGACTAATGCGTGTCACACACGCACCCAATCTATCTTTCCTCAAGTTTCCGTGGGCAGGAAATCCGACTTTTCATTTCAAACGCACCTTTTCATTAAACAGATGTATTCTGAGCCCCGAATTTGTGCCTCTCCGGTGACAAAATGTCCAATTCTCACCATTTCTTAAAATAATAATAATAATTTATTTTAGATATAAAAATCCATACAAAAAATCAAATTATATAACTAAATCCTAGTAATATTATAAGTGCGAAAGTTTGTAAGAATGGATGGATATTTGTTCCTCTTTGACGCAAAAACTGCTGAACGAATTCGAATGAAATTTAGAACACAGATAGTTTATAACCAGGATTGAGTAATATATTACAAAATACAATTAAATGTCCGAAATTAAATTGCAACTCGCACCTAACAATATTTTACCCGCCATCAGCGCCCTCATCCATCGGTTCTGTGTGTGAGAGAGTCTTGGCGCAACACAACCTTCTGCAAGAAGAAATCAGCCATTTTGGTAGAATTTTGCCATTCAGTGTGATTCTATTGTATGATCCGTGTAAAGTTCGTAGTTTTTACTGATAGAGGACTGAAATACGCATGCTTGCATAATCTCCCGGCTAGGTAAACAGGCAGGCATGTCATTTTACTTGCAAATAAATCGCCAGCGTGCCAACTACCGACATCATTTTTTGCAAACAATTGGTGTTATTACCCTCCCATTAGCTTACAAACATACTACTGGCATACGACCGCTATTTACCACACCTACTTGCAATAAACCATCCGATCACTAGTGATTTCTATACAATTGAACGAACACACGGCCGATATTAAACTGTTCGTGAATCGATTGTTCTTGCGGGTGGTCAAGAGGCGAGCAATATAATAAATCGCTACCTGGTGTATCCTGCACCGCGTCATATCAGAAGGACAAAGACAGAACGTCTTTGTAGGAAGAATATTGTACAAACGAAACAACCCTATTAGTAATACGTCATGAATGTTGAATCGTCAACGCGCACCAGACCGCAGTCTCGCAAGCTATCAGCGCGATGTTTCCACTAAAACTCTTCTCAAGGCGCAATGGTTGTAATATCAACCCGAAAAAAATATTGTTTACTAATTCATAAGCTTCGCCTGTGATTTTAGCACTGCCTTGGTCTCTTTGCAGGCTTATTTCTTTCGCGTTTTTAGTAGCTAGGTGGCTCTTTTTATGTGTATATTCTGTGGCTAATAGACAAAACGCATCAATTTACGCATCTGTGCCGGAAGAGTGAAGTGCATCGTGTTGACTCACTCCAACGGTCAGTTCGAAATCCACACGCGCCGCATCGCACATGCTCCGCTCCGCGACGACGTAATTTAACATTAAACGTGTCGTGTTTTCATCCCCCGCATTTATTATAATAGGAATCTCGTTTGTCGAACTCACCCCCGCTCGCTTGTGTAAACAAACCGCAACGATAGTGCAGTGACGTGATTTCACGTGTGCCGGCCGGCAAAACGGAACTGTGGGTGATAACTTGGATGGACAGTAGCTGGAGACGGACCCCCTTGAGGTGCTAGATTGGTACGTAGTCTTTTTCCGCATTTTTATACACATAATTACTGCTACCCCTCGACAACCTCAGGAGACCATCCGATTCCCGGCTGAAACAGCCCGTATTTTCACTGAGGCCAGCCCGCACCCCCCCGCAGTGTAGGAAAGCAAATTTTCTACCATTTTATGGTCCTTCAGCAACCGGATTCTCCGTGAAAATTAGTTGTTTCTAACAAACATTTCAAGTTAGACACCCCCGCCATTTTTTTTTTTGCCCTTGTTAGTGCGCACGCGTCATATTGCCATCCGCTAAAATCTCTTCGAAACTTTAATATTTTTAACTAAAAACACTAACTACGCTCCTATAACAACCGCATTACATTTATTTCCGCATATTTCGCTAAAAACTTAACCTACATAAGCATATTCCAATTTCAATATCTCTGTACGCCACTACGAACATTAGGTACATACCTACATAATAATGGCCGCGAATGAACAGAAGTTGAAATTGTTAGAATCTCAACGGGAATTATTTTTCCAACGCCTTCAAACAATTTACGACTATTCATGTTGCGATTTAAAAGATCCAGAAGCCCTGGATAATTTTCTATGCTCCATTGAAAGTTTAGAAGACGTAAGAACTAACTTCCAATCAACCGCGAAAGAATACAATATAACCTTGTTGAAAATAGATAAAGAAAGTGTACCTGACTCTCAAAGCTGGTTATCATTCGAAGACATGTATTGCCGCATTAAACGTAAATTATCCATGTTTACACCGCCAAAAGCAGAATTTAAACCTACCCCCGCTAAATCTTTAATTAGGTTAGCGCCGATAGAAATGCCAGAATTTAATGGAGATCGGCTTCAGTGGCCATTGTTTTATGCCACATTCCATAACGCTGTACATTTAAATGCATCTTTAACTAATACCGAAAGAATGTATTATTTGGTTGGTAGACTAAGTGGTAAAGCCAAATCCATCTGCACAGGTATTGTTCCTTGCGCCGAAAACTACAACGCGATTTATAGCGCGCTTATATCGAAATACGAAGATAAACGCAGTCTAGCCGTTACATACCTAGATCAGATGTTCTCTCTTAAACCGATCGCTTCCGCAACCGCCAGTAACCTTGAATCTTTCATAGATCAATTCGCCAATGCCTACTTAGCATTGAATAACTTAAACATACCTGATCTATGCGACTTTGTTGTGTCTTACACCCTTTTGCAAAAGTTAGACAAAGAGTCCGCGCGGTTTTTTGAAATGGAGAATCGAGGTGTAGAATTACCGAACTTAAACGGGTTAATTTCATTTGTCCGCGACCGCGTAAAGGTCCTCACTCGTACTGGTGACCAATCGGGTTCTAAGACCCAGAATACAATTGCATCAAAAACTAATGTACGTTCTTTTATTGTAAACAACAACACCGCTAACAAATGTTCTTTGTGTGATCAACCTGATCACAGTAATCTCTATTTATGTTCGACCTTTAGAAAACTGTCGCCCCGCGAACGTTTCAAGTTCATCAAAAGTTGTAACGCCTGTATTAATTGCCTTAGTAAAACACACACGGCTCAATCTTGTAAATCCATAAACACATGTAAACAATGTCAACAAAAACATCACAGTATGTTACATTTTCTTGAATCCGATTATGCAAACCCGCATTCCTTATCGTCGAAGCTCGATACAAATACCTCCCGCTGTAGTGAGGGAGCTAACGGAAGGGAAAATTCACGTAACTCGACTTCTTCTAAGTCAGACGATAGAACCTTATCACTTTGCAGTATGAATACCTACTCGCATGCTAGTCACGGGCGGAAATCACAAAATGTACTACTAGGTACAGCCCTCGCTGACGTAAAATCAAATGATGGATCTGTTAGGAAAGTTCGTTTTTTGATCGATAATGGTTCTCAAAACCATTTTATAACAAAGCAGGCCTGCAAACAGTTGGGTCTCCGTGTCTTTAATGATTCCAGTAATCAATCGGTAATGGGAATAGGTGACACCTCCCAGCCTATATCGGGCATTACTGACCTAACATTGTACTCACGCCTTGATCCGAACTTTTGCTTGAAGATTCAACCGCTAGTCATTAAAACAATCTCTGGAGATTTACCGAGCTGTTCTCTAAACACTTCCGCGGTCACGCACCTTTATGACCTACCGCTCGCCGACCCGCATTTTTACGCGCCCGGACCCATCGACGTTTTATTGGGTTCCGAGGTCTTTGTCGAAATCTTGCGGCCTGGAAAATCGCTGGGCCCTGCAGGACAACCTGACGCGTTAGAAACCGCCTTTGGATATATAGTAATGGGGTCCACGGCCTCAGTGCCCGCCGATAATCATAAACCCGCACATAATCAAACTCACCGCGCGTTCTTTACATCGAGTGACGAGTCAATTGAGGCTTTAGTTACTAAATTTTGGCAGCTCGAGTCGGTACCTACACAAAAACATATGTCGACAGCTGACCAAGAATGTGAACATTTCTATGTTTCTAATACGCACCGCGACGTTAATTCAGGACGTTATGTAACCGCATTGCCATTTTCGAAATCCCCGCACTTGTTAGGACATTCCTTGACGACAGCCACGCGCCGTTATTCTTATCTTGATCATAAATTCCAGACTAACAAAACATTAAAGAGCGAATACGACAAGGTAATGACGGATTATTTAAAAGGTGGTATTGTTTCCCCCGCTCCCGCTTTGAACACCGATAACAAATATTATGTAATCCCTCATCATGGAGTCTGCCGACCAGAAAAGCCGCTACGACTTGTATGTGACCCTAGCGCGAAGTCAAGCACTCAAGTAGCTTTAAACGACATTCTACACTCGGGGCCAAACTTACAGGCAGATTTAACCGCAATCATTTTAAAATTCAGACTATTTCCCGTCGCATTAACCGCAGATATAAAACAAATGTTTCTACAAATAGAAATACGCGAAGATGACCGTCGTTTCCTAAATATTTTATATAAATTTGACAGAGACCACGAAATTCGATTATACCGATTTAACCGCGTTTGTTTTGGCTTGCGCTGCTCGCCCTACCTCGCCATGCGAACCGTCAAACAGCTGGCGGAGGACGTAGCGGACTTCCCACTCGCTTCCAAAGTAGCTTCAAATGATCTTTACATGGATGACTTAGGCACTTCGGTACAAACTGACTCAGAAGGAGTTCAGTTAGCCCGCGATTTAATCGAGTTATTCAAACAAGGTGGATTCGACTTGGTTAAATTCATGAGTAACTCACCCACAGTTTTGAACGAAATTCCGCCAGAAAACCGCTTGTCCTCAAAAATAGAATTTGACAAAGAGGATAATATGAAACTGCTCGGCTTGATATGGTCCCCGATTGAAGATGAATTTACCATCGCGCTTAAATTCAATCCGCAAACAAAATGTACTAAACGCTTAATGCTTTCCACAATAGCGAAGTTATGGGACATAAACGGTTTTTGTGCGCCTGTAATATTGTACGCGAAACTTTTAATCAAGGCTTTGTGGATCGCTAATATCGATTGGGACGATCAACCACCGCACGACATCTGCGACTCATGGAACCGGTTTCTAAGAGAACTTCCCGCCTTAGAGAGATTTAGAGTACCGCGCTTTTTAGGTATCCTACCTAACGCCCGCGTCATTTTAATCGGTTTCTCTGATGCTAGTGAAAAGGCTATGGGTGCCGTAGTATACATGTGCACACAGACCGAGTCTGGCCCTAATCAGATCAATCTTATCTGCGCTAAAAGCAAAGTCGCGCCGCTTAAAGTAGTATCGTTAGCTCGCCTGGAGCTCTGCGCTCTATTACTACTTTCTCAACTCATGCGATTTGTTATCGACACAATATCTTCTCGCTGTCAAATTGACGACTTTTTTGCGTTCACCGATTCAACGGTAGCCCTACATTGGGTTCATTCCGCTCCGCATCGTTTCGACACATTCATCGCCAACCGCATCGCTCAGGTCCAAGAAAATCTTGATCCTAAATATTTCTTCCACATTGAGGGAACGCTCAATCCCAGTGATTGCATCAGCAGGGGACTTTCTCCCGCTCAACTGTTGAGTCATCTGCTATGGCTCCACGGTCCGCCCTGGGCACGTGACGATCCACGTACGTGGCCTATTAATCGCTTCACCTTCGACTCCACAGCTGATGAAAAGCTGTTGGAAATCAAAAAACGCGCTAATGTTTTCATCACCACCGATGAACAACCGCAATTTCTATGCTCGCTTGCTAAGAAAGTATCGTCTTGGTCCAAGCTTCTCCGCATTATAGTATATTTATACCGCTTCTTAGGAAAAATTCCGCGTTCTAATAGAATCGAACTTTCACACTTACAATATGCAGAAAATATTATAGTAAAATCTCTTCAACAACAATATTTCAAAGACGATATAAACGCCCTCTCAAACAATCGCAAGGTTTCAAAATCGCTAATCCCGCTTTCACCATTTTTAAAAAATGATTTGCTTCGCACCGGGGGACGTTTAGAAAAATCTTCGCTTTGTTTTGACGCTAAACATCCGATATTGCTTCCTAAAAAGGATCATATCGTTAACATTTTAATAGATTATTATCACCGCAAATATTTACATGCCGGACCACATTTATTACTATCTTTGTTGAGACAAAAATTCTGGATAATTTCCGGACGCACTACAGTAAAACAACGCTTTCGACTTTGTAATAAATGTTTTAAAGTAAATCCCCGTAATGAGGCGCCTTTCATGGCACCCCTCCCCGCTTCTCGCGTCACCGAGGCTAAACCATTCTTACGAACGGGCGTCGACTACCCTGGTCCAATAAACATATTGATAAGCAGATACCGCGGTGCTCGCAAAGAAAAGGCATATATCTGTTTGTTTACATGTTTAGTGACGCGCGCCGTTCATTTGGAATTGGCAGTAGACTTGAGTACGGACTCATTTTTCCGCGCTTTCCGTCGATTCATCTCGAGGCGTTCCAATTGTCTGGAGTTGTTCTCAGACAATGGTGGAAACTTCTTAGGCGCTAAAGCCCAGCTGGACGAGTTGAATGGCTTTCTCAAATCCAAGGCCTTTTGTGATTCCTTCGCTGAGGAAACGATATCTCAAGGCATATCTTGGCATTTGAATCCGCCCAGTGCACCTCATTTCGGTGGCATTTGGGAAACTAACGTCCGCAGTGTAAAGTTGATTTTAAAGCGCGTGATCGGTGATGTTCTGCTTACTTATGAGGAGCTGCTTACTGTATTAACTCAAGTTGAATCGCTTCTCAACAGTCGTCCGCTAACCGCTGTTTTAAGTTCCGACCCCGCAGAGCCCAAGGCACTTTGTCCTTCTGACTTTCTGACTATGGGTCCGCTTGAGTCATTTCATGATGACTCACGTTACAAACCTACATTGACAGATTTAGTCCGCAGTAAACATTTGACTGACCAGGTTGTTCAGAGATATTGGAATCGTTGGAGACAAGAATATCTTAATACCCTACAAACACGCGCCAAATGGAATACTAAGTCTAATCCGGTGACTAAAGGAGCTGTCGTTGTGCTAAAAACTGATAATTCACCACCGTTACAATGGCCTTTAGGCATAGTAGAGGATATACATCCTTCATCTGACGGAATCGTCAGAGTGGTAACGGTGCGCACTAGGAATGGTACCTATGTTCGCCCTGTTGTAAAACTATGTGTTTTACCTTCTCAATAACCTACATTCTTAACCCCTCCCCGCATTTTTCACCCGCAATTTTAGTCATAGTTTATTTTTATCTTTCAAGTTTTCCTATCTTTATTAGACGGATTACTTCCGCATCCGCTTCCGCATCCTTAGACATTAGATAACACAATTTAGGTGATCATTCTCTCTTTGTTGGTTCAGGAGTCTTCTTTAACTCCTGAAGGCCGGGGGGATGGCTCTTTTTATGTGTATATTCTGTGGCTAATAGACAAAACGCATCAATTTACGCATCTGTGCCGGAAGAGTGAAGTGCATCGTGTTGACTCACTCCAACGGTCAGTTCGAAATCCACACGCGCCGCATCGCACATGCTCCGCTCCGCGACGACGTAATTTAACATTAAACGTGTCGTGTTTTCATCCCCCGCATTTATTATAATAGGAATCTCGTTTGTCGAACTCACCCCCGCTCGCATGTGTAAACAAACCGCAACGATAGTGCAGTGACGTGATTTCACGTGTGCCGGCCGGCAAAACGGAACTGTGGGTGATAACTTGGATGGACAGTAGCTGGAGACGGACCCCCTTGAGGTGCTAGATTGGTACGTAGTCTTTTTCCGCATTTTTATACACATAATTACTGCTACCCCTCGACAACCTCAGGAGACCATCCGATTCCCGGCTGAAACAGCCCGTATTTTCACTGAGGCCAGCCCGCACCCCCCCGCAGTGTAGGAAAGCAAATTTTCTACCAAGGTACTTTTACAATGCAACCTCAAGATATGGCTACAACGCGGTCAGACCACAAATATTTTTCATTTGAACCAATTGAACCCTTAGTAAACAAGTTAATCATCACTCAAGCCGCACTGCCAGTGATTCAAGCAGGATTCCCAATACCTACAGCAGACTAGACTTACTGGCAACATTGACGTCAGTGACACGAGGAACCGCCATGGTCCTGTATCACACCGCGAGGTGGGATCTTTACACACACGCGCAATCACGCGGGATACTGAAACGAGTAATGTAGACTTGTAGAGTTCAAGAACTAAAAGAAGTGTCTTTCTGCCGTAACTACTCTGTGGTACCTACCGGGTCGATCAACTTTTATGAAATGTTAAACTGTAACTTTTGTATCAAATTTGACATCAGTTTATTGTTGAGTGGCAGAAAGTAAAGTAACAAAAGAATAATGCTATTTGAAAATCAATGTACACAATATTTTTGTTATTTTAAGTAACATCTTTGCCATATTTACAAACAGAAAAAAATAATTAAATTAAGTTACATATTTTATAACAATAGTGCACAAGAAAATACGGAACGTGTTTGTTCCGTAACTGGATGTTGCGGGATGCATGATGCTCCTCGTAATTTATTGATTTTCGAATTACATAGTAGGTATACTTGCAAAGCAGAGTAAAATAACAAAATAAGCTAATTAAACAAGGGAAAGAATCTGCGTGTTGAATTGTAGAGAATCCTTTAGGCCGGTTTTAGTGCTCGACCGACCACCGGTGCGTACGTCGCGTCGGTCGCGCTTGTTATTTGTATGAAAATTCACAAGTCGTTACAGTGCTCGACCGACCGTACGCACCTTAATTTTCATACAAATGACAAGCGCGACCGACGTACGCACCGACGGTCGGAAGAGCACTAAAACCGGCCTTAGGCATGTATAGCAAAATGCACTAGATAAATTAAAATGCACAAGCGAAAGAGTGTACGTGTATAATTATTATCCCTTAGGTATTGTTTAATGCAAACAGTTATCAGCAGTTCTTCAACTGGTTATCTATTGCATTGTGCCATCGCGGTCAACGAACTATAGGGGACTGTTAGTAAATAGAAGAGAACTAGAAAATGCTTATGTTTTGTTTATATGCGTTTAATAGTTTCGGCTTAGGCAATTACTATCTATTATATTATTATTCACTTCACAATACTTTTACAAAACTAAAAATACTAAAGTCTGTTAAAAATATTATTAAAGAAACCTAAACCTAGGGTACCACCGGTAGCGGAGCAAGGCCCAGGCTACCGAGTCCTCTTCTGCAATAGACCGCCTGGGGAAGTACCACACCTCTGCCGGATATTCATACGCCAAGCAGTAGTGTGCAAACATTACTGTGTTCCGGTTTGAAGGGCACTGATTCCAGCGGAATTACTGGGCATATGAGACTTTAGAGCCGATGTCTCAGGGTGAGGGGCGCAGTGCAGTGCCGCGCAAGGTAATGCAATGCAAAGTTCTGGGTGGCACTGTAACTGTTATGGGCAAGCGTAGCGCTTACCATCAGGAGAACGACATGCTCGTCTCGTCACTCAGTCAAATAAAAAAAATGTGTCAATCCCGAATGGACAAACAAACAAACAGACTTTCGCATTTATAATAATTATTAATAGTAGACAGGGTGACCTATTTGTAATTAGGCCTTCATTACGACACTAATTAAATATAGCTACCTAGCGATCGTGAGCATAACTGCCTCTTCATATAACAATTTTTTTACCATACCGCCGTCCTATTTTAGTTTATTGTTTTTATTTTAGTTTAGAGGAAGGAAAACCTATACATATTAATATAACTCTACACAGTTGATTTAACACATTTTATGGGTTATTTTATACGTTGTTAATTAGATACCGTTTTGTATCTAAAAGTATTTTCCTTGTGTTATATTGTTATGCTTTTATTTATTTATTTGCGTTTTACGGTTTGTTGCTAGACCAGAAAAAAGCTGAGCAGGAAAATATGTTAATATTTGTTTAAATTGATTAATGTTTGACACTGAGAAAGCTCGCGATTGGGAGCTTTGGAATTATATAATAAAGCATTTTTTTTTATTCAACGATTTCAATATAGATTTTGACTAATATTTTGACTTATTTTTTTGTATTTTTATACTTATGTATAAGATATAATTTTTTTGACGTGTAAAAGTGCAATATTTTGCCTATTTACAATAAATGATTTGAGTTTGAGTTTGACTGATTCTGAACTAGAATTGTCTGTATCTAGACTCTAGGGAATTACGTAGAACTAGAAAATAATTCCTTTTTTCATTAATTATTTTTTTAATGAAAATAATAGCGTATCTTTCTAATCTATGGCGTCGTGATCAAACCGTAATTTTTCAACACTATTCCACACCGACGGTTACTATCTATGTTTTTTAATTGACTTCAAAAAAGGGTGTTATTATTTTGTGTTGTACCTACTTACTTTGTTTTTAAATTTTTTTTTATGTTCTTTTCCACAGAACTTCATTAGGTATTTTTATCAACCCTCTTGGATAATTTTATTTATTTTAAAGTATATACTTTCAGATAGATTCCATAGAGATTTCATAAAAATCAGTAACGTAATTTGGTAATTATATCAAAATAGCTGGAAAAAATATGTCATCCAAGTAACCGCAATTGCATATTTCGCTTTCTTGTGACTTTCCAGTAGTGTTTATTAGTCAATCCATTTGAAGTCGGGGTTTGGTTCGAGGCATTATCAAATGTTGTCACAAATTCGTTGAATGCATTTGTTTTATTGAGCCGGGTAAGTTATTGTTGTGGTATAATTTGTTAGAAGTGGTTAGATACAGCGAAAATGCAGCGGGAAACACGAGTTCATTTAACTTTGACATAATATAGCACGCTGACGTTAATAGTAAACAACTGGTTTAGGGTTAAAACATATAGTCGTAGTATGTGGTACTGCGTGTCGTGTGGCTGCTACTAGCGATTGGGTGGACAGTTGGGAGGACAGTCGATATTACACGCCCAAATGTTTGTATGGACCTTCTTACTAGCGGGTTATCTTTTGTTTTGGTCACGTAGTATACCATCGTATACTAGTAGTAGTGGTCTGGTGTACACTAAAGCATTTTCTGAATAATCCTACACTCCAGTCAATCTGGAATTCGGCTCTACATTATCTGCAGTCTTGAAAATGCCAAATAGAAAAGGCCAAATGTGTGGGTCTGTTCCTCAATCACGCAGGTAACCTCAGTATCAAACTATTTTGTACGGCATGAAAAAAAAAGAATATTAAAAAAAAATATAACCCCGAAAATACGACAAAAATACGAAAAAAAATATGGCAAAAACAAAAGAGGTAATCAAAATAATGCTATGTCGCCGCGAAAACCTCCCAGCACCCAACCCTTCACCTAATAGCTTTTTCCAACTCCGCCGGATTGGCTAAATAGTTAGGGATCAGTCTTATGCAACGCACTCGTACCTATGGCACAATTTCCTAGTATTTACATAGTAAAAGCAGGGCTGCACTGACCTGCCCCACTGTGTCACCACTGTCACAGTTCATCAACCTATGTTGCAACTTACAACTATCACTACAGAAGCAACTGCAGAAGGGAAACTCCAGCGCCGCGGGAAATTCAACGAGCGGGGATTTACCACATGCAGGTGGCTAAAATGTTGCTGTTTTTTGTCTCCATTAGCAATTGTCTGACGCTAATTTACACGTGCATGTATATCTAATACTTACAGGCAAGCTAATACTAAGTATTAGTACGTATGCTCGAAATGTGAATTATAAGATTACATAATTAATAGCTGAGCCAATGAGAAGGACCAACTAAATTGCACTACTCAAGGGCTGGCAGAGACTGGATGAGAAGAACCGAACATACTAACATTACAATTAATATTACATCACAAATACTGTGACGTAATATGTATCTAATAGTTTTTGCATGCCTAATTGGTGATGTGCGAAGTCTCAATCATTTTTATGTAATATCTCGTAACACATGCACACTGCACATGACACTGTTTCCAGCTAAATTACTGGGCATAATATAAGACTTTAGAGCCGCTTTCTCAGGGTGCTGAGCACAGTGCGGTACTGCGCAAGATTATGCAATGCAAAGTTCTGGGTGGCATTTTAACTGTTAGGGGCAGGCGTAGCGCTTACCATCAGCTGAACAACGTGCTTGACTCGTAACAAATTTAAATAAAAAAGTAATTAAATGAATGATTTGATTTGATAACCACAACAACCAAGCGTCATTTTAAGCGCCCGAAGCGCAATGGCACGCGCGCTGCTCACGGCCGGGTATCTCATGCTAATCATCGGAGATTAAAAAAACTATAACAGGTTTTTACACTGCGATGGTATTATTATTTTAATGATGTGTATTGCACACTGCGAGAAGAATAAATTGTAATATATTTTGCCAAGTCAAAAACCCAGTTGGATACCGGTTTGACCGGTACATATATATATACATATTCACGGTCAAACATACATACTATCGTATACATATTAAAGACTAATCGGTCCGAGACTATAATTTTGTTGGTAGAGTTACGAATAATGTGTCATCTCTACCCATTTTGGCGTTAATTCCGTTTGCACAAAATCAGCCAAGTATATTATAGCTAACACATTGACATTGATTTTTCTTTGCTTCTCCATCATCAGACCCTGACAGCCATCCATCTAATACAAGTTCATCGAAACCATTCCAATGAGCCCAAATGTGATGCCTCTGCTGTAAACTGGTGAAGAGTTGAGTATCCTGCAGATTCCAGGTGATGCTGCTGAATCAAGTCAAGGTTATCAAGCCTTTGCAATATCATGAAAGTAGCAGTATTTAATTTTCGAATCGATCAGACCTGTGGACATTGCTCACATCATTTTATGAACTAGAAAATAGCTTATCTTGAAACGGCTGAACAGATTTTTTTGAAAAGCTAAGAACACTATTAATTAAGACTGTTTTAAACGAAAATAAACTAATTCAAATTCGGTTCATCGATCATCGAGCTAAGATGCCGCAGACATACTCAACTTCCGTTCGCCTCGCTCGATCACAGTTTTCGTAACGCTCTCGTCACGCATTCACGAGCTTACTTCCCAAGTCAAGTGTGCGTAAAGAAGTTTTACTTAAAAAAAGTCGTTGTAGATGGCCTTCAGGGTGGCGTAGCGCGTATCTACGAAAGCTGCTACGCCGGTTGCATAGTGATTAAACTGCTGTTCGGTTATCATCGATAGGTATGGCGGCGGTACACTCGACAACAAATCGATAGATGTTATCGATAACGATCGGAATAATAATATAAGGTTGTGTGAATAATCTAATACTTGTAAGATAACTGTAAAAATGTTGACCCTGTATTAAAATTATCCCAATGAGTAGTAGAATGCTACTTTCTACGCACTGTTATTTGGAAGATATCGACTGAAGCAATCAGATGCAATTTTTCTCTTTTGTTGTGTTTAAAAACGTGTGTCAGTTAAATTAATTATCTACTTAATAAAATCTTATGTAGATTTGTGTTGAGTTGTATGGAATTTTCTGGATGACACTGTAGTTGTTATGGGCAGGCGTGGCGTTTACCATTTGGTGAAAGACTTGATCGTATCGTTACTAAGTGACATACAGTAAAATGTAGTTGTGAAGATTAACTTTGGTTTGGTTCTAGAATTTTTTTAATCATCCACATCAATATGAACTAGAGGTATAAATGTATAGCATCAGAAATACAAATAAAGCCAGCAAAAAATATGTCAAAAAGTCGGAATATTGTAGATATTTCCTTTAAAATAACTTACAAGCTAGAAAAAAAAACTTGAACACACTTAAGTCAATTATGTATTTTTGTTTCCATCATTATCATAGTAAACATTATTATAACTTAATTCACAGTAACGTTCGATTTGTTTTTAAATCAGTACAATCTTACTAACATACGCTATGAATATTGGTCTTGTTTGTTGTAAGACCTGTTAAACACATAATTAGAAGGTACATCTCCGGTTTGATACAATGATTTCAATAGTCAACATTTTTAAATATGTCAACATTGGCCAAGTTGCTTGTCAAGTTACGTAGAGAGTTCAACGAGTATTTGAATATACGCGTCTGCTCTACGCAGTGCTCTACGAATGTCACACGCTTTGCTCGTGGCCGTTTTTTTATCATGATAAATATTTATGAATCTCATATAATCTGTTACTAGCTGCTATGTATCTAACTAAAATAATTAGTAACTGGTTTAAAAAAAATCTCTGTCTTAGCGTGGATGGCGTGGTCGGCGTGCTTCGCTCTAACCAAAGACTTCAACGCATTCAGTGTGGTTATATACATTTAGATTAAGGTAACATTTTAAGGAATTGTTTGTGTTAAAATTCACGCAATGTTCACGTGAATAATTGTACCTAAATAATGATTATGTCATTGCATCCTCATAATTTTATATTGTACGTAAATATTTTGCTCATTATAATAATAATTATGTACCCATACATATCTGAAACTTGTGATATCCGCATGATATTTTTTTGTTAACATCATAAAACTAGCTGGTATCTGCCGGACGATATTTTTGTCACTTTTTGGGTTGATGATGAGATAAGAAGTAATTCTCGCACGGCTTAATATGTCGCCAACTATAAAGTTCCTCACCGAGACTGATAACAATATTTGTGATCATCATCGAACATTACATAACGTTATCAGAAGCTGGCGCGCTGAGCAATGTCGACAGGCTGCAAAAACTATTCCTACAAGGAAAACAGAGTTATCAATGAAACGAATGAGTTAGGCATTCCAAGAAGTTATTTATCACTAATCCATAGTTTATTAAGTATAGAAGGAACGGCGCGTGCCGCGGATGTCAGACATGCTCGCACATTGATTCAGAGATTTTATTTCCTCATATGTTTGTGGGAGAATTAGCGCCCGGAAAATAGCGTGTGGCGGGAAATCCGCGACTTTGGGCGAGATGCTAGGCAACGCCCATTTATTCACACGAATATATTCTTAGCTAGCTTTTTGATTCGTCACTTTGTTCGCGGCAGGATTGTTTGTTTGTTGGATCACGGTCCTCGTAGCTCACGATTCCTTGGATACAGGAAAGTTTAGTTAGGGGACAGGGTCTATGCATGTGATCGTGATGTAGGTACATTTTCTTATTCATATTGTTTGTTTTATATGTATATTTTTGACGTGACAACGTCTAATAAATTGATTAACGCCTGCTGCATGCACGAAAAAAGTTGACACATTGTCCCGTAACGCTCATTGTACGCTTGCGCCGCATCTATCTCTCTTCTCTTCTTGACAGGTTAATTATTCTTGCATTTTAAAAATCTGATTGCTAGTATAAATTCAAGTATTTATTCTTTTATTATTAAAAAATGATTCAATTTTATTCATATAAGTATGCAATCATTTCATCAATGTTTTGTTATGACGTCACGATAAAATATCGTCCGTAAAACAACTATACAGTCAACCAATTTTTTGTAGTTTTTAAATACTGTGATAATTGTAACACAATTGTATCTGTAAAGTGTAATTTAACAATAATTGATAAACAATAAATTATTAAAGATCTATGTAGCCAAGCAGTAACTGCATAAATTAATTGCTAACAGTTACGTGGCATTGCGCTGCGCTCGTCACCGTGGCATTGTCTATGATGTTGGCGGTTTCTGATGATGACATATTCTTCGACTGTTGACATTATGATGGCACTATGCTTTTTTTCCCAGTTTAATTAAATACAAACGTATTTGTTGTGGTAATCCGCAATACATGAGACGTGAGTAAAATACAGAAACCTGTATACCGTTACAAAACGTCACATTATTCGTAACAGGCAGTGACGCATGGCGGTTTCTGCAGTGACATTACCCTGAGTTTGACTAATGGCGGTAGTGTTATGAAAAAGTTAACGTGATATTCAATACTTACATATAATTTCGACTCCATGTTGAGACAAACATTCAGTCTGGCGTCTCAAAGAAATATCGATACGTATTGTATTGCGTTGGTAACAATCCGGGAGTTGGTCAAACATCCACCTGTGACAAATAAATGAAATATGGAGTAGGATGTTTTTTCAATAAAGAGATTCACGGCGTAAACTTTTCCGGTGATAATTGTGTAATTCGAAAAATTGAGAATTTTTGGCAAACACACTGCGCTCCCCATTTTTGTGTGAGGTTTTACTTTTTAGGAAGTTGATAATTTCCCTCCGAGAAAAACAACTCTAAAATGTTGTTATTTCTGCGTACAAAAATCTTTATTCTTTTAATCCTTTTATCGTGTTAGCTTGCCAGACTGACCGGGCTATAAAATCCAAATGAAACGGAATCCATCAATTATTATTTATTTGGAAGGTACCACTCGGTTTTTTAGACCCGATTTTTTTTGGAATATCATAACACACATAAAAGACCGGTTCACGAGCGCTCAAATTTGTAATGAGTTTTTGTTTTGGTGTCAGCTAGTTAGTGTAGCATTGTGGGTTGGCCTGTAGTGTTTATCTCTAAGTGCCGCCGCCTTGAAATACATGTTTAATGTTTTTAGGTAATGTAATGGTGGAGGACGACACGGATTTCAGCTGTACCGATCTCTGACTCACTTCAATTAACGGCGAAGTACCTACCTATAACGTAGATAAAGTTCTTTGTTATCATAATATCTACTTTAAGCCTGTTTTAGTTGGCATAAGTAATTGCATATACAATGGGACTGTCATGTTTAAACTTATAAAAGACTCTTAAATTAAAATGATTAAAAAAAATATATATTTGTCCGTATGTACCTAAACGGATGAATGTAATGAAATCTTTAAATTTAATTTTCACCCACTTTCTGAATTATTTGAAATTTTGCATACATTCTGTCATATTCGTATTATACATAAACCTAAAATTTGGGTTTTCAATCAAAATAACTAGAAAAATATGTCATCTACCGAAATTACGTATTTTGCTGTCATGTGACTTTGCAGTGGTGTTTATTAGTAAAACCATTTAAAGTCGGTTTTTGGTTTCAAAGAATTATTTTGTATGGATTGCTGCCTTCGACACCACCAACGTGTCGTCCCGTGTCGGTGTGTTTGTAACTATTTATCCTGACACGGGTTTGTAATTCATTGACTGAAAATAACAATAAAACTAAACAATAATTATTATTGACCCATTTAAGAACTTCCGCAGAGTAACACATAAATCTATGATTACTAATAATCTGAATTAGGCAAAGTGTTTATTTTGTTATGTGCCCTAGTATACAATATTTTTCCTCAAGTTCAATTATTATGCAAGTATTATATTTATGCTCACATCACTTCCTCGTCCATTACGCTGCTGCGGTTAATCTGCTATCAAGTTTTCCTTGAAGGAAAGTTTTGTAATTGTAATTTTTAGAAGGTTTATTGTTCACTCAACATTTAAAAATGGTTTTTCTTTGTTGTGGTGGGCCTCTTTTACAAGGGTCAGATATTCGTCCGCCAAGCAGCTGTGTGGAGACAATACAGTGGAAAACCCTCGCAAGAGTCAGTTCAAACAATACAATATTATGACATGTTAAAAAAGAAAACTGGTTCAAATATGGTTGCAGAATTATTCCTGCAATGCAGTGTTCTGGGTTCAGGTTCTTTTACCAATCATCTGGTACACCCTGAGTGCATCAAATAGTGCATAATAATAAAACGTCTGGACGACTGCCATGACCTTAAAATTTAAAATTCCAAATAAATACTAAATTGAACAACAAATGAATAATTTGCAATATCTGGTAAAACCAGTTGTAGCGACGCGATGGCGGGCCGAGCGGTTCGCGTTACGTAAAGCGATCCGATTGGCTAGGAACGTATCCAATCAAAAAACCAGATTTGACCTGACTGATGTCAGGGTGATCTATTTGCGATGAATCGTCTAGAAGATGAGATAATGATCCCGTAATATGAGCATGAACTAACAAACTGGGATGCCGCAATGACCCAAAAGTCTTACGATTAGCCTCCGATAGTAAGAACCGCCACTCCAGTCAGTCTTAGGAACATCCTCTCTAAAAATAAGGATAGTCGTATTTATTCACCTTCACTATCTTAATGATATGAAGTTCCTTCCTTCTTCTTTTCGCTTCCATTCGACGCCGCCGCCTTAGTAATGTTAACATCTGTAATCCAATTTCCTATTCCAATTTTAATTCCAATGTCATCTACCGATGCTTTTCTTCCACCATTGTGCCTTGAGATTTCTTTTGCTTGAAACTTCGTGGTCAAAAGGTCGTAATTGTGACGAAGAAGTTTGGCTGTACTGAATCATCATCATCATCAGCAGCCCGTATCGTCCGACTGCTGAGCACGGGTCTCCCGTCACTTTCCTAAGCAGATTTAGGCCACCGCGGGGGCCCGGGGGGTCCGGATTGGAAGATAACATACCTACCTCAGTGGTACCTAAGCGGTGGCAGCCTAGTGGGAGAACGTCCGCCTTCCAATCAGAAGGTCGTGAGTTCAAATCCCAGTGCGGGCACGTACCAATGTGTTTCTGTAAAAACATATGTACGTAATTATCACTCGCTTTTCGGTGAAGGAAAACATCGTGAGGAAACCCACATACCTACCCGAGAATTATTTCGGAGGTAGGTATGATATCCACCAATCCGGACTTGGCCCCCGTGGTGGAATATGGCCTAAAGGGTTAGGCCACTCAGCAGAGAGAGAGGAGAGCAGAGGAGAGCTCACTTTCGTGAGGAGGGCCTCACGAAAGTGAGCTCTCCTCACTTTCGTGAGGAGGGTTAGGCCATATTCCATAACGTCCCACTGCTGGGTACGGGTCTCTACCCGTACTCAGCAGTGGGACGTTATGGGTTGATGATGATACCTATATTGTATTGTGTTAAAAAAAATATCTCACTGGTTCACACAAAGTGCTGCATCAGGCTACAATTTCATTCGACTGCTGAGTGGGCCGAACCGCCAGTATCTTGTTTCTATTATATGCAAATATGCAAATTACTTATTTCGTATAAAGTCAGAATATCGAGGATAAGTTTTGAAAAGAGAAAATGCTCAAACATGCTCAACTTGCTAAATCCATGGTAAATATTCCGTTACTTGGGAATACGTATCAAATTTTCAGATCTATCGTAGCTTAATGTAATCAAGCGTGGGGTTGCCCCAGTCAGCGCGTGCCTCACTGTGTTTTCCGATATCGATTCTCACTTGTGTAATAATATATTCATTTCTTCACTTCTTGTAGGTAACTAGGTATACGTACGCTAACAATAGTATTGCTCGAATATGGCCAGATGGGGTTATACTGCTCCGAGTTCTGCCCAGTGCGATTGTGGCGCTCCGGAGCAAGACTTGCGGCATCTGCTGCCGTGCCCGCGCTGCCCTTACACCTGCACCTGAACGAGGCGTCTCCTCCTGGGGTGGCAACAGCCGAATATTGGGCTAAAACTATTTAGCAGTTTAATTTATTGAACAGTCTCGTAGATGCTGAACTATTGATACGAAGAAGACGAAGCCTAACAATTATCATTGTGGCAGTACTATTTTATATGTCTTCAGTCATTGAGAGCTACATTTTTAACAACAACAAATACAAGTGGGTCCATACGTTAACCAGTACTGTGCAAGCAGTAGATTGCGTACAGTGTTCCATTTTAAAAGGCAATGTTTCCAACACATGAGATTTTAAATCTACTGTTAATACAAACGTTTTTGGATAATGAATGAACATAGCACAATGCCTTGCAAGATGTTGCTACCAAAGTTATGGGTGGCATTGAAAATGCTAATATCAGTTTGAGTGTCCACAACCGGGAAAAGAAACTGCTTCTCACCCAGTTGCTAAATAAAAAATGGGCTATAGGCCGGTAAGTTCATATCTAATCCATACACGTAGAGTCATTATTCTTTATGGCCAGTGCGATAAAGGGACAAACAGAACCGGCACTGTCATTGAATAAGCAGCAGTGTATGTTACGCATATCGGCCTTGAAGATCGTTATCAGAATGATATGGGTTTGTTTACATTTAAGGCATTGTTTACTTTACTCAAACAGTTAATGAACTGCATTCTGGCTCACGCAGATGTGAAATGTGATGCAACGGATTAATGAAAGGTGAAATACGCGATGTAATATGCACTAAAGCATTTTCAATGTAAGAGGCAACTCAAAATAAACCGATGAAATTGGGATAAAAGATGTGTTATTGCTGATATCACTAGTTTAATTTTTCTCTGTGGGGTTAAAATCTGATAACAGTCAGAATGATGAGCTGAATAGCTCATCGAAATGCAGTAAATTGCTCATTTTTTAAATTTCTACTAGGGTAATCGGATATTTGTTGTTGCGAAATATGTGCTAGCGAGGTGTACAGTTCACAAAACTACTACTTTTAAGTATAGAAGTCATAAGATAAATGGTAAAAATTACCTCGATAAAAGTAACTAGAGACAAGGTAACCTTGGACATGGTCATATTATAACCTCTTTTAACATCAAATACGTCTTAAAGGCCGTTTTATTTTTCTGTGACAATAGACGCATGCATACTAGAAGCTTCGACCTTCGAGATGTAATCATGTGGACGTGACTGCCATGACAAGAGATGGGGGGAATAAACCTTGGCTCTGATGATGCAGAGGTGTTTTGGAAGATGTGACGTCATTATCAAAGACTCAATTATGTGCCTACCTACTTACAGCTGTTTACGTAACAAGCCGTATACGTCTTGTCCATCCAAGGGTTGTCTGGTATATATTGCTTTAAGCGATAAGACCGCCCATTGTACTTATTTCTTAGCTTTTTTTGTTCTTGTTATTGTTGTGTTAATAAAGATTTATCTATCAATCTATCTTTCCATCTACTTATGGCTTTAAATTTTCTTCAAAAATAATATTACAGACTAATCAGGTATTTTATAAATGTTTGCATCGAAAAATATATTTAACAAACAACTCAATTAATGTCTTCTGATCATGAAGTTAAAACTAAAAATTCAAATCGTTTATTGCGAGTAGGCAAAAAAAAATCATGCATTTTTCTAAAAACTCTTATAAGTCTGGAATAGCAAAAAGCAAAAACTTGTAGCAAGGTGGGTCATAGAAAATAATACCACTAGTGTTATTGGCTTATTGTTGTTGTACATTTTATGAGGATAAATTTGAAATTATAAAATATTGTTTTTCAAATTATATTTTAAATGGAACTTATTCACACAAGTGCTTACGTCAATAAGTTTATGGATTGCAAGTTGCATGGTGGGGAAACCTGTTGTGTAATAATTTGGAATGTGGAAGAACTCGGGAGCGAACTCAGACCTTATGTTAGGGGAGCTAAGGGTAGGCCTCTAGGAAGTTAGGTCGCACGAACATTAGTATGAATTGAAAATCGAGATAAAACTGGTCTATTAATTAAAAGGTTTCACCCGCGTTAACTATCACCCCACAAGAACCGTTATTTTACGGGATAAAAACTATCCCGCAGAAAAAAATCTGGATAATATTTTCACTTGACCGTCGTCGCTAGGCAACCGACCTCAGCGGGATAGAGTAGGGCCGCCACAAGTATTGTCCTTATCCCACAGGGACCCTTAATTTTTACGCGATAAGAAGTATTCTATATTCTATTCCATCACCTAAAGGACATCTCAAGTTTTCCGTCATGCATTACTTCACAAATCTTGTTGTAGATCTCTTCATTATTATGCCTTTACTATACAGAAATAAATCAGTGCAATAAAATCAAGACATACTTAATAAATTAGTATTTTGTACGTTGTAAATTTTTTTACGAGGGGGGAATGGGAAGGCTTGGAGGAGGGAGGAGGGTCCAGTCCCTTAGAATCTCTGGATCCGCCAGAGGATGAACTCGACATACTTTTACATAATTAATAAAAAAAACTTGAGACTAATTTATAATTTTTTCCTCATAATGTTGTAAGCATGAATATGTCTTTGAATGTAGCTTCTGGCTTATTATGTTACTAATGCATGGGTGCCATAATGGATATTATTAGGTTGTTTACTAAACTTGAACTTCAAAGTTCTACTGTGTACAATTTACAGGAAAAATCTATTTTACAATTTTTACCTTTTGAAAACGACTCTACATATTCAGAAATTAAAAAAAAATTGTTGAAATACGAGGGTGAATCAAAAAGTTCTTAGAAGTGCATATATATGAAACCTTTTTGGATCAAGTTCGATATTCAAATTAAAGAGTGTCTATCACACTATATTTATGCAGACTGTCACTTGTTTTTGTCAGTTCGTTCGCATGTAATAAATTTTTTTGTGCAACGAGTTGCTAAAAAGTCAAAATTATGGATAAAAGTGAGTTACGTGCGGTGATAAAATATCTCAGTTTGAAAAAAATGTCTACGAAGGAAATTTTTTTGGACATTCAGCAGACATTAGGGGGTGATGCTGTACCCTATTCTACGGTTGCGTACTGGGTGGCTGAATTTAAAAGAGGTAGATCAAGCTGTAAAGATGACCCGCGTTCTGGGCGGCCTTCAACCTCCGTTACAGAAGAAAATGTCAAAAAGGTTGAGAATCTGGTTTTGGAAGACAGAAGAATGACTATAAAACATATAGCTGAGATCCTAAAGATATCTTTTGGTAGCGTTCAATCCATTTTAATTGATTCACTGGGGTTCAAAAAAGTGTCTGCAAGATGGGTGCCACGAATGTTAACCGACGAAAACAAAAAGCGACGTTTGGAAATTTCCAAGCGTAATCTCGAAATGTTCCAGCGTGATTCGGATAATTTTTGCCGTCGTCTTGTCACCATGGATGAAACGTGGGTCCACCATTTTGATCCTGAAACTAAAAGACAAAGCATGTCTTGGAAACGACCATCCTCTCCATCCATTAAGAAATTTCAAGTTTCTCCTACCGCTGGCAAAGTTATGGCCTCTGTGTTCTGGGATAGTGAAGGAATCCTTTTTATTGATTACATGCCAAAAGGCCAGACGATTACTGGACCCTATTATGCAAATTTAATCCCGAAAGTGCGTGAAGCGATTAAAGAAAAACGTCGTGGAAAACTGTCGTTGGGCGTGTTGTTCCTTCAAGATAACGCTCCTGCTCATCGATCGGAAGTTGCGCTCAACGCAATCCGCTGTGCTGGCTTCAATCTCCTTGACCACCCACCATATTCTCCGGACTTAGCCCCAAGTGATTTTCACTTATTTCCAAAATTAAAAGAGGAAATTCGTGGAACAAAATTTCACGATAATGACGCGGTTATAGCTGCCGTAGAGGACTTTTTCGAGAGTCAAGAAAATAATTTTTTTTCACAAGGCATAAGGAAGTTAGAAACGCGTTATTCTAAATGCATTGCATTGGAGGGAGATTATGTAGAAAAATAAAATATTATTATTTAAATCTTTGCATTTTTTAATATTGATTCCAAGAATTTTTTGATTCACCCTCGTAGATTCTAAAAAAACTCCTAAATTGATTTTACATTAAATTGACATGAAATGACCCAGCACATCCGCTTTTTTTCAGTCTTTCAGAGTAGAGGTAAGCGCATCGCGGAGGTCGGAGTGTCCAATGTGTCCATTCTGTATTTATCTTCTGTGCTATAGGTAGAGCAAGCTCATAATTTTTAAAGTATTTTCTGACATATTTTATTAATACTGATAAGTAAATCACGATTTGGTGCCATAAGGTCAAACTACCTGCGACGGGTTTCGCAAAACGGATATGTATCTTGTATATCTACAGAATGAGGTGGAATGACATAGCGCCGCTGTCTTATTTATTACGAATCTTACGACGGGCTTGCAACAGACGTCAATCTCGCGATCGTTGCTCTCAAATGTCACCTTTCAAAACTGTCAAAACAAAGTTTTCATCTATAGATGAAACGCCAGCACTGCTATAGCAGTGCTGGCGCTAGTAGACGATCTATAGCCAAAATGTATTCTGTGACAGGCGGGACAATAGGCGGGCTATCGGTTTCCGTAAAATGATTCTAGTGACGTTTTGCGACCGATCGCGTTGTGATTGCTGTCGCTATCCTAATGCGAATTTTACGTAATCAGGCAGCCAGTGTCTTTTGTCAGTGTTTGTCAGATGTCCTTTTCGTGTAATGTTGGCGGAATTCTAACCTCTAGTTACTAATGATACAAATGAAACAAAGTTTAATCACTTGTTCTCTTGAAAACTTTCTAGAAAGTTTCAGTCGACTTTACTGAATCGTGACGTCGACTGCAAATTGACTAGTCTTCTATCTACGACTATTTCATATACAAACATAAAATATAGTAAAGCTTGGACACTGGGCATACGAGACTTTAGAACCGATGTCTCAGGGAGACGAGCGCAGTGCAGTGACTCGCAGGATAATGCAATGCAAAGTTCTCTTATGCTATATGCAGGTGTAGCGCTTACCATCTTATGAACTTCTTGCTCGTCTCGCTACCCAGTCAAATAAAAAATGAACAGGCTAATTGTGGGAGGCTAATTTTTAATACTAATTTAAGTGTAGTAACATTTTTAAAATTTAATAAGGTATTGTTTTTATGTTTTTACCCTCCACACGAAAGTGAAGAGAGACCCGTGCCCAGCAGTGGGACGTTATGGGTTGATGATGATGATGATTGTTTTTATAATAAGTCGTTATTTATTGTACATCCGTAATGGATAACCTGTTGTTTCTGTATAACACAATTTAACATATTTGTATGCACAGTTTTAACAATAAATATATTTCTGATTCCGATTATGATAAGTAATACTATGGGCTTATTTGGTTTTAAAAAAATAGGTTATATTTTAATTAAAGTAGGTATATACCTAGTGTGTCGTTATCAACTGTATTAACCACACTGTGCAGAACTTTGTAACGATAAGACGTACCTAATACGCAAGAGTTTTTTTTAAGTGACTAATAATGTGGTAAGGATAAGGTCTTTACTGTAGGCATATGTTGCTACAAATCAAATAAAAATAAATGAAATGAAGTGTTGAAAGTTACACGACAAAAGCTCCTCGACTTACATAGAAATAAACGATTAGAATATACACCTGTCCTGATTTTGCGTAGGTATCTCGTTTTATCAATTATTTATAAAAACATTTTATAACAAAATTATGGAAATATGAATATATTATGCTAAAAATTTCATCAGCTTTATCTGACCTTCAGAAATCAAAATGTTTAATTACACGTGTTTAGTTAACCTTTTTTTTTCTCCTACAACATCGGAGTGTATAGCTTGGTCCACATATCGCGAACTCGCCAGGTATTGCGATGCATGGTGGAATGCAGCCAACTTATCTGGCGGAGAGCCAAGAGGAAAGACATTTTCAGATGTCGCAACTTGAGTTAAATTTGTAAAGTTACTTTTAAACAATCAAAAAACTGAACGAGTAAATTTCTATGTTGATTTACAAAATTATAATTTCATCACTCCCAGTTTAACTGTCGTTTAATCTTAATTTTTGGCATGCATCCAGTCAAAAGTTCATTTAGCTGGCAACATCCTGCACGTAGAGAACGTGAGACGGCTTCACACCGGACCAGCTGCTCAATTTTTACTAAATGTAAGTTTGGCCACGTGAGGAGTACTGCCCTGACGAGTATCTTAAGAACGGTTCGGGCAACAATCAACTCAAATCATCGGGGCCGATTGAGAGACGAGCCAAGAGGCTTATTGACAAAGATGCATTGGTGAAAATGCTTCAGAGCCTTGATCCTTGAGCCCAGATCGACGCAGACTTGTCAGTCTATCAGTGTTTTAAGGGATACATTTCAGCAAGTGTGCGTTGGAATTACAAAATTGAATTCCGCTAAGTCTATTCATAAAAAAAAAAAAAAATTACGATAATACGCCACCGTTACATGGTGGATATTCCACCTGAACGCACGAAACGATTTCTTTTATGCGTAGTGCAAAGAAGCGTTTCGTCTTACCGGAGTCTGCGTTTCTCGATAGTAACAACCTAGGCCGTTAGTCGCTAGGACCACCTAAACTCGTAACGCATTCATTTTGAACTGTCAAAATAACTTGCGGGAAGCTAGCGCGTTTAAATCACGCGTATTCGGCAAGGAATCTAAGAGAGTTTTCAAGCCCTGAGTCTTCGAGTGACGAGTGAATAGTTTAGTTCTACTTAAGCGTGCATTATATTCGACCGCATTATTGGTTAACTTGAAGAGATATCTTGAAGACGATCATACTTTTCACAAAATAGGTATCTTCACCTGACACTGGCACGAATGTGTCTTTATTCTTCTGTTTGGAAAATCCTTCTCAAACGTCATTGAATCGGAAGATAACATTTCCAAGAACGCGTGATGCATTTATCCTTGTAGAGTGACTAGAGGTAAAGGTGAACTGGTTCGAAGTCACCAAAACGTGGGGATAGCCCGGCGTTAACTAGATACGAGTAGATGCTGCGGACGGCAGGTCTCTGTAGGTATAATTTAGCCGGCCTGTTGAACATAAAAACTTCTTTAACCACCTGTTATTGTCTTAGTTTGTTGCAAATTCCACTAAAACTAGTAGTTCTGCGAACACAAACTTTTTTACATATTCCACTGGTAGAAATCTAAAATTCAGCCATTTAGTGAATTTAGCAGAACTATTGTGCCCATCACGCCGAAGATCCTCGTCAGATATTCACCAAATTTTTATGAGACCAATTTTAGGTTACTACCATTTAAATAATAATTGACACCAACGGCTCCGTGCCATTATTATCTTAGAAAATTGTTTTAATTTAATAATTTATTTTAAATGGAATATATAACTAAATATTTTGTGAATATTTCAAGGGTATTTTTTAGCATTTGTTGTTATAGCGGCAACAGAAATTCATAATCTGTGAAAATGTCAACTCTCTAACTATCACGGTTTATGAAATAAAGCCTGGTGGCAGACGGACAGACAGACAGCGGAGCCTTAGAAATCGGGTCCGGTTTTACCCTTTGGGTACGGAACCCTAAAAATGGACATGTACAGTTTCTTTCGTTGCACCTTGTAGGCATACAAGGCGGCGTTGCTCAAACAGTTCATTCCGTACATACATAACTATGTATCTCTATAGTAACTATCCTATGGCTGATTTTCATTCTGATCATGCGCACATGTGGTGCACTAAACTTGGTCGCACTTTCGCATGGGAATAACCCGGTACATTCCTTTCAGTTTAACGTGCTTCATTTGGCGTGCTTTAAATACATTTGGGAAACACTTACTAAATTTACGATTATCGTGAGATACTGAGAAAAGATTATGACAGGTAAAATCAGTTCAGGGGCCTCACCACGAACAGTTAAATCCACACAGTTTAAGGCCTTAAACTGAACTGCCTTGCTAACTGTCACCACCAATATCGCTCAGCGCTCATAAGTCGAGCAGAGATATTTATCCAAAGAGATCGGAACAATTTGGCATTTATGGGAGTTTATATAGCTCCATCTCATTCTTTATCTCGCATTCTCTGCAGTCTTCTTTTGAGTGCCGTCACGTAATGTTGGTCATTTATGAGTGTGTGGTGCCAATTTAGGCCGTTCAGTTTAAGGCCTGAAAATGAACTGCATGGAACAAGAATAAGTACGTGGTGACCCCCCAGTCAATGTACTAGTTACACAAAAAAGGTTTACCTACAGGTTCATTGATACGTTTTATCCCGGAAATAAGCAGGTTTCTCACGGGAAGCAAGACGGGCAGGAAAATCTAATTACGTAGCTACGTTACAAAATCCTAATTTTCCTATTAAGCGTGATTTAATTACTAAGGCATGCGTGAAATATGTAATCATTTAATTGTTGTTGAAGTTGTAGGCCTTTTCAAACAGCATTTTACCTTGTTTCCTTATTGTGAAGGAAAATCTTCGTGTTATTGTTCTGTAACCACGAGTAGCCTATGTCCTATGTCATTGGGTCACTTCAGAAGGAACTGAGGAGTTTATATATGAAAATCCTACAAAAGTTTTACATGAATCGATAGTTGTCATAACTTAGCTGATGAACTGAAGTCACCGGCAGGTGTTGGCCTCTTTCTGCGAAGCGATTTCGACGCAAAAGGAGGCCGCAGAGCGGTTCAGAGAAGAAACGTCAGATGTCGTCCGATCCAGTGCAGACATCTAGGGTAGTCATAGTGGAGTCACTCCTAGTAGTACTTTTTGTTCGCCTGATGGTAAGCGCTACGCCTACCCATAACAGTTGCAGTGCCACCCAGACCATTGCATTGCAAAATCTTGTTGGCAACTTTGGCTGTAACCAAAGCTGGGCAGTATTTTTTTGTACTTAAGGTGTCCCGGTACTGCTGGGTAAATTTCTCCATATTCCCTCCAATTAAGTAGGCTGTTAGCGCGGCAGCTAAGCTGTATAGGCTGAGCGCGCCTCCAATGGCGGGGGAAGGATGGCTGGTAGAAGAGTAGTACAAAGGAACTTGGCGACTAACCTGGTCTCCATGCAACTGCAATCACCTCGGTTCGGGTCCGTCTCCAAGCTGCTTGTTCCTTCAGGATGTTATGACGATCGATGTAGTGGACTGTATTTTAGGCGGTTGGTGCGTGTCGGCAAGGAGCGTTTACGCGGCGGGTTTATAGCGGGTTTTGTTTATATTTGCGCGTCGAATTCACGTGGACCACCACAGAGGAGCAGCAGATCCAGTACTTTGGATTCGGCGAGAGCGGCAGCCGCGAAGGACGAGGGTCGATCGCAGACTACTTGCGGCGGCAAGCAGTTTTCTCGTGGATACCACGATATGAGCGACAGAGATAGTCGCCAAGAAATGATAGGAATAGGAAGGTAGGAAGGTATTATGAGTGCCAATGTAAGTGGCGCGAACATTTGCCCCCGGCCTAAAAACCATTGGTTTTTAAAAGAAAGCGGGAAATAAAAAAATATAAAAATAAGAGTTAAACTCTTAAGCCGTCAACGGGTTAAATATAACATAGCGGTTGACCGGGGAGCAAGGGGTTAAATTATTGGGTAGGTAAGATACATAAACGGACGACGGGTCTCTGGTAGACGCCGGTCGCCGTTTTTACTGACGCTACTCGACAGATGCCATCGCCGCCGACATGAGTGGCCACGACGACGCCGAGAGGCCAGGATAGCGGGGGAATATTATCAGTGATAATAAGAACAATAGAACCTATTGTAATGGGATTCGAAGGTGTATTCCATTTTCCTCTAGATTGAAGTAAGTGAAGATATTCCAACTTCCACCGTTTGGAAAATGATTGTACCATTTGATCCAATAAAGCGTACCGTTTCAATAAGTGTCCAGGTTCATCGGGAACCGTGCAAGCGGGTAAATGCTTCAGCGGTGCGGTCATTAAGAAATGTGAAGCACTCAGCGCGGTCGGCTCAGACGGATCTTCGCTCAATAACGTTATAGGACGAGAATTGATAACGCATTCTATCTGTGTGAGTACGGTTAACATTTTTTCATAGGTGAGTAACTGTGAACCGATCGTTTTATGAAGATGATTTTTAAACGCTTTCACATATATTTCATAATTCCCCCCGAAGTGAGGACTTCGCGGTGGATTGAATTTCCAGTGTATGCGATTAGCTGATAACTCATCTGAGATAGACTTATTATATTCGTCGGAATTTAAAAGATCCGTTAACGCCTTTTTCGCATTTTTAACGCATTCCGTTAACGCAGAGACGGGAAGGGAGTCAAGGAGCGCGGGTGAGTTACTAGCCCATTTGACGAGATCGAAGCCCCCGGCCTTGAGCAACTCGCAGAGATCGTCTCTGAGTTGTTAACAAGCAGACAGAGTAGGCATGGAGTAGCACACGTCGTCCATGTATGTGTTGTCGCTGATAAGAGATGCTGCGAGTGGGAAGCGGGCACCGTCGGCGGCGCACAGCTGTCGCAACACTCGCATCGCAAGGAACGGACTGCTACGTAGACCAAAACAAACGCGGTTGAATTGGTAGGTATCAAGCGGAAAAACGGGATCGAATCGATACAGGAACTTTTGATATTTGCGGTGGTCCTTATTTATCAAAATTTGTAGGTACATCTGTTTAATATCGGATGTAAAAGCGATTGGGTAGTGGCGGAAATCCAAGAGGATTGTAAAAAGATCGTTTTGTAAATTATCCCCGGTATATAAAACTTGATTCAAGGAGAGGCCTGAGTCAGTTTCAGCACTGGCGTCCATCACCATACGCCATCGAGTTGTTGTTTTTTGTAGTCTCGCAATGGCGTGGTGTGGCACATAATATCCAGTAAAAGGACTATCATTGTCGATCAGTGAAATGTAACCCTTCTGAATGTACTCTTTGATTATAGCATCGTACTCTAAGCGCAGAGCAGGTGTCGCGGCGAGCTTACGTTCGAGATACATGAAGCGTTTTTTAGCGATAGGGTAAGAATTACCCAGAGAGGTCGCGGGATCGCGGGAGAAAGGTAACGCTACAGAATAGCGTCCCGTAGGATCGCGGGAAACGTTATTTGTAAAAATGCGTTCACATTCTATAGCGTCTGGGCTCAAAGTCGGCGTGCATTGCACCTCTTCAAGCTGCCAGAAGCGTTGGACAAGATTATCTAAACGTGGTCCTTCCGTAAAGGTACAGAGGGAAATATGAGAGCGGCATCTATCTTCAACCAAGGGGTCAGTGATAGAAACAACGGTTTCAATATGAGCGGGCGTAACATGAGCGGGAGTAACATGAGCGGGAGTAACGGGAGCGGTCCCGATTACGATAAAACCAAAAATGGTTTCAAAAGCGGTTGGAGTACCAGGCGGACCAGCGGCGCGGCCTGATAGCAATATTTCAGAAAAGAGCGGCGCGCCTATAAGTATGTCGATCTCGGAAGGCGAAGCGAAACTGTCGTCTGCCAGAGGCAGGCAGTTCAGGTATGAAAGGCAGGATACGTCAATTTTCACTGCCGGTAAATTGTCTGTTATGCGGTCGATAACATAGGCGTCAATTGCAATAAAATTATCATTTAGGCGGGAAGATAAAGTAGCAGAAACTGCTCCCTTGATTGGGTTAGATGCGGAACCTATCCCTTTAACAACGGTGTTCGTCACCTTATTGCATTTTAAATTTAATTTAGCGCAACATTTTGAAGTTAAAAAGTTACTTTGGGAAGCCGAATCAATTAAGGCGCGTACTACATGGCGGCGACCATTTAAATCCGTAGCATAAACTTGTACGGTTCCCAGTAAACAAGTAGTGTCATTAGGCTGCGAAGCGGGGCGTATATTACACAGCGACACCTGTTGTTGTGATGACTGATAAGCAGTTGTAGGTAAGTTCGTCAGCTGAGCGCTAGCGGAGCCCGCGACGGGCGGCGGCGATGCCGAAGGCGGCATGTGATCCCCGGCGGCGGAGAAGTTGCCAGTTCGCGCGCGCGGAGGCGGCGCGTGCGCCTGTGACGGAGCGCTAGGGTACGGGCGATTGTCTTCACGGGAAAATGATACTTTGCGGCATAACATAGAATGATGTTTACATCCACAATAACGGCAATTAAATTTAGAATTGCAAGCGATATTTATATGCGTAGTGCTTAGACAATTAGTGCAACCTTTGCTTTGTTTTACAAAAGTGTACCTGTCGTCGATAGAAAGCTTATCAAATGCAGGGCATCTATATAAGTTAGCGTGATCGGCTTGTTTGCAAAGCGGACAGTGAGTGACGCATGATGCTGCAAAAGACTGCGTAGACCTTGCAGTACCCGGCCTGTTATCACGGCGGCTAAGAGAATCGGTCGTAGTGCGTTCCAATATTTTGCTTTGTTCGCGGATGAATTTTAAAAGTTCATTGTATGTAGGCATAGATTTACCTCGCATGTGCATTTCAAACGACCGTGCAGTACTTGAATCTATTTTCTTCAAAGCGAGCGATAGTAAAATAAAATCAGACACGTTATCGAGCTTGAGAGACTTCAAACTTGACACAGCCGTGCAGAATTTATCTAGGAATAATTCTAAGTTTTTATTCGTCGCGGTGTTAAAAGATTTAAAATCAAGCATTTGATCAAGATAAGCGGAGGCTAGGTTACGTTTGTCGTTATACTTATCGACGAGCGTCTGCCATATGATCGGATAATTATCAGCGTTAGGTACGATACCAGAACAAACTGCAAGGGCCCGGCCTGACAATTTATTAATTAAATATTGGACGCGTTCGTGATCAGTGAGATCGGGATTTTCGTGAATCGTGCGTTTGAATGACTCATAAAATATCCTCCAGGTCATCGGATCTCCATTGAAGACCATCAAATCGAGTTCAGGAATTCTGATGGATTTACGTTGCGGGGCAACATTGAAATCAGCGGTTTTTAAAGGCGGGTTAAGTTTATTATAAACAAACTGACAACGGCAAAACATATCTTCGAAGACGTTTATAGATTGGTAGTTTACCGTGTACGAAGCGTTGAGAGTCAACTCGGTGACATTTAATTTGTTCACAATTTCATTGAAATCGGAGCGTAAGCGGTCTAACGAGATCATTCCACATAGAAATAAATCTTTCTCAGTATCATCAGTGAAAGCCTTTAAAGATCGGTTAAAAATATCTTGTAAGCGAGAAAATATAATGTCACGTTTACCTATCAAGGTCAAACGTTCGATCTGTAACGTATCGAGCGCTTTTGCGTCCTCGTATACTTCACTATCTTTGTCTTTTGAACGAGTAGCCATAGCCATCTTAACAAAGTATAAAAAACTAGATAAAGTATGAAATTCCTAATTTACTGCAACTGCCTACAGCATTTACCTGCCGCGCGCGCGGCGTATTGAATACCCACGTGGAGACGCACGGGCGGTCGTTAGGAATACCTTCACTTTTTAATAAAAATTAAGAATTACGGAAAAATCGTTATTTTTACTATTTAGGAATGCGGAATACACGAAATAAGTATATAAGAGCGTAGTAGGATAGTACAGGGTACTATCTGAACTGTAATTGCGGGCGGGAACACGATAATTATAGGAAATTATCGTTGGTAAAAATACCAATATAAAATTGCGGGCGGTTATAAAGAGGACTATATGAGGCCTAAGAGGGGTCAGAGAATAGCGGGAGGACCAAAGAAGATCCGGCGGCGGAGGACCAACAATATGTTAGCGCGGCAGCTAAGCTGTATAGGCTGAGCGCGCCTCCAATGGCGGGGGAAGGATGGCTGGTAGAAGAGTAGTACAAAGGAACTTGGCGACTAACCTGGTCTCCATGCAACTGCAATCACCTCGGTTCGGGTCCGTCTCCAAGCTGCTTGTTCCTTCAGGATGTTATGACGATCGATGTAGTGGACTGTATTTTAGGCGGTTGGTGCGTGTCGGCAAGGAGCGTTTACGCGGCGGGTTTATAGCGGGTTTTGTTTATATTTGCGCGTCGAATTCACGTGGACCACCACAGAGGAGCAGCAGATCCAGTACTTTGGATTCGGCGAGAGCGGCAGCCGCGAAGGACGAGGGTCGATCGCAGACTACTTGCGGCGGCAAGCAGTTTTCTCGTGGATACCACGATATGAGCGACAGAGATAGTCGCCAAGAAATGATAGGAATAGGAAGGTAGGAAGGTATTATGAGTGCCAATGTAAGTGGCGCGAACATAGGCATCTTCTGTAAGTTTACGCTAATTCGACCTCTGGTCACATAAGCGGTTCACCAACCTTTTCTTACCGATTCTTCTCGATTGGATGGTACCGTATTTGGTAGAGGAGTGGTACAGCATCTGATTGTAGAGTCAGTTAACTTTCTTAGGTGTTTTCCTAATACCTATAGATATTTAAATTCTGGTTCAATGCTGAATGTATGACACTTAAAAGTTTAGCTGTGTTGGTTCCTGGATTTACTGGATAAAGCTATTTTAACTGGAAAATGCACAATTACAGTGGGAAAACAAACTTTATTAGATAACAGTTCAAAAATAAACTAAGGTGATTTTTCCTGGTAAATACCGGTGGATAAACGAGACATATGCGGGCATGGTATTTAGCTATTGTTTTTGTAAATCAATTTGGAGCATATAAAATACGTTCAATAATAATAATAACTTTTTATTACTTTAATTTTTTTAATTTCAGTAAACATGCTTATGTTTAAGACCGCCCACTGTGACACTAATTGTTAAATTAGATTTTTTTATTTAAATGCCGCTATTTTATTTGTAAACTTGTTGTACTTGAACTTGGCCTCATAGAAATTTAGCGAAGATCTGATGAGGATCTTCGGCGTGATGTTCGGAATATTTTATTATATGATTTGATGATGAGAATTTACTTAATCTGAATTATACAGAGCGTGCATTGCGTGCATCTCCAAATAGATTTTTTCTTTCATAAGAAGCACTTTATTGTTTTGTGAAATAGAATAACAATATTAATTATACCTCTTACCATGGAATTCAATAAAATGTTCATTGAAAAATAATCAAAATGGCGTCACCGCTCCATAAACTCCATGGCTGTTCCACAGATAATACTAATTAACAATAATGTGGTCGAAATTATCGAGTTTTACACCTACCTATGTAATGCTATTATTAACAGTGTTGATATGCTAAATACAGTAATTATTACTAACCATAGGTATATATAGGCTGCTGTAAGCATAAACAATATTATATCATACTAGCTGTACCCGGCCACGCTTCGCTGTGGCACATTCGCACAATCGCTGATATGTCACTGATGAAAAAAATAGATAAAAACAATCCTTGATGCGGATTACATATCATGCTAAAATTTCAGCTCGATCGGTGCAGAACTTTTTGAGTTTTTGAAGCGTACACAAACCAACATAATTATTTTATATATATAGATAAGACTACGTGGTAGGTACATGTAACGTGCAGACCCGGCGACGGCGACGACGCGTACACTTATTAACGAACTTATTGACGTGACAACGTCTAATAAATCGATGAACGCCGGCTGCGTGCACGAAACAGTTGACACATTGTCCCGTTACGCTCATTTTACGCTTGCGGCGCATCTATCTCTATTCTCTTCTTGACAGGTTAATTATTATTGCATTTTAAAAATCTGATTACTAGTATAATTTCAAGTATTTATTCTTTTATTATTAAAAGATGATTCAATTTTATTCATAAAAGTATGCAATCATTTCATCAATGTTTTGTTATGACGTTGTCACGTTAAAATATCGTTCGTAAAACAACTTTACGGACAAACAATTTTTATTTTATTTTCTTAGTTTATTGAGTGACGAGACGAGCAAGTCATTCAACTGATGGTAAGCGCTATGCCTACCCATAACAAAAAAGGAGGAGGGTATAATTTTTTTTATGAATGTTTCACCGATTTCTCTGTCAATAAAATTGCGGACCTATTTCGAAAATTATTTTTTATCCGCCGACGAAAGAGAAGGATGTTATAAGTTTGTAATGTGTAACTATGCTTTTTTTTCTGCAGCATTACCTAGAATCTGCAATATATCCAATTCCAATTTTATCTTTACAAACTTACATCATTACAGAGGTACCGTGTTTGGGCTCATTGGAATTGTCTCAATGAATAGGCTATAGATTGATGGTAATCAGGGTTCGTTATTCACGTCGGGGCATTGCCTTAATATATATTTGTTGTTTGAAGGGTTATTTTCAGGAGCAGATTTTAATAATTTAGGTACTTTGCGAGGTCGAAGCTTTGAGCGAGCCACTAGTAAACGTTAACTAGCGTAACACTGTAATGCATACATAAATAACTAAGTACCTGGATGACCGAGCTTTGCTCGGTTTTTTTTTTTTTATAAAAAAAACGAATAAAATGACATTTTCTAAAAATGATTCCTAGCTAGATCGATTTATCGCCCCCGAAACCCCCTATATACTAAATTTCATGAAAATCGTTGGAGCCGATTCCGAGATTCCAATTAATATATATATGTATGTATATATATAGAATGATATAATGGATGAATATACAATAATTGCTCATTTAAAGATATAAGATAGTTAGGTAAACACTACACATGGTTACAGAATAGTATGTGGATATCATAATATAATTACAAGTATTATTAGTAAAATAGCCATCATTTTCTAACAACAACATAACTTTAAATAAATTTATATTTAAAACCATAATCTATTCAATACGCCTGGTTATTCCAGTGACTGAATATTATATCAATTCACTTATTCGTTTAATTAGCTGTTAATAATTTATTATTATGTATGATGTCAGAATATTTTAGCTCATAGTGATCATGGGGATTAAACCAGGTCCATATTAACCATAAGTCGTTCACCTGATGTACCCTTGTTTACCTATTGTAATTCTTCTGTACTGTGTTTATTTTTGTTTCTGGTGTACAATAAAGAGTTTTTCTATTCTTTTCTATTCTGATGGTAAGCGCTACGCCTGCCCATAACAATTACAGTGCCACCAGAACATTGCATTGCATAATCCTGCGCGGCACCACACTGCGCTCGTCACGCTGA